>OX940985.1:36047972-36449972 GCA_954871275.1 Leptopterna dolabrata
TAATAATTGAATTTATTCTTCATTTAGTCTTTACGCCTTAATAGCTATAATTAAACATAAAAGGAATAAGATTATAGACAAAATCGTGACTCACCTCCTTAGCAAAATAGTTAGTGCGCTATGTGCGCTATGAGTGATAAGAAATCCTTCGGTCCCGCGCTCCTTATCACCCAAGGGTGACTAGATCGTGGTGGGAAACTGTGGCTGATCAGTTAGGCTTAGGTTTCGCGCAGATTTTGAAGTCCTAAGTGGCCCCAAACGCTTATTTTTTAACACTGAAGACGCAACTGTCAGTAACTAGGGTAGTGTAAATAACTGGTGCCTTTACCCTACACCAATTTTATTGGCACTGGTTTTAGTGATTGTTAACTATGTATAAATAGTGAAGGAAACAAATTTTCCAGCTTCTTACCAATGATTAACATGGAATTTGAGCGAATTGAATCTTGCGATTATTATAAGCGATAATCAAGGGTTATACTTACAGCCGATTCCATACACCTTTTCTTAAATGTATAACGCGTTGAAAATTATTTCTTCTACCAATGTGTGACCTCTGACTATAATCCTGGAATCCTGGACCTTGGAATATAAAGACCATTTTTTTCTTGTATTATTCACTTTGTAAAAATCGAGTTTTTTCGCGCTCTGGACCTGTGCGGCGTTCTGAAAATGTCAACCCCTATTTTTCACCCCTTAGAGATGACTGACAGTAGCGCCGAGCTTCGAAGACCAACTAGACCCCGAACGGAACCTACATACAAAATTTCATTAATTTTAGTTCACCGTAACTAAGAAAAGTGTTAAGTACGGCGTACGGACATAAATATTTTTATTGCATTTTCGGATTCTACACACATGAAACGTAAACCATAAAATTTTGAGGGGGGGTATACATTTTTTTTTTTTTTTTCATGCTCGATTCCAAAGTTTTTTATTGAAAATGATAAACCAAAACGTCGCCCATTGACAGACCGCTATACATAAGTATAGCACATTAGGTGGGGCCGGTACAGTTGTACTTATCAATTGGATAGGTTATCAGTTATCACACAGCTAATGACCTTGAACAGAGAATAACACGCTATCCCTCCCGAGTTCGAATGTTGTCTCGGGCAGGGTCTTCCTTCGCTCGCCTCCTGTTACACCCGTCAGACATTTGAATGGCTTTAAATCCATCTGAAATTGCTTATTCTGGGCCAGAAGATGCGTGGTATGAATAAAATATAAAGCAATTTTTATTATCTGAAAAAAGGAGGTAGCGGGCGGCGGGAGGGGGGTCAAGGGGGTGGGATACGGTGTATGGTAATTTTTGTTGTGAATAAATGTTTACGTATTAGTTATGTAACGCTTGAGGGCTCCAACTTTCTTCGTTTTTTTCCCCCGGTTTTTGGATCTATCGGAATAAAATTGTGCTGTCGAACGATCTTCTATACATTTTTTGTGAGTGAATGTATTTGTATTTACTTACCAAAGAATGAAAATAGGCGGGTAGGTATGGGACTCTTTTCGTAGTTTCCTACTATCTACATTT
Organism: Leptopterna dolabrata; assembly: GCA_954871275.1. NCBI lineage: Eukaryota > Metazoa > Arthropoda > Insecta > Hemiptera > Miridae > Leptopterna > Leptopterna dolabrata. The sequence goes on from OX940985.1 coordinate 36,049,507, forward strand.
GTGAGGCTGTCACAACAGCTTATCACATAGAATACAAGAAATAACTAATAGGTACATTTATTACTAGGTATGTGGGTACCTGCATAAATAGGAAATGTGATCAGTTTTGTACTGAAGCCTGTTGACAGCGCTTCCTTCTCTTGTTAACCTTGAATGGGCTATTTGCATGAAAAACAAAATTCGAAATAACTGGTAAGTTTGTGTGTAGGGAGGAGGTATCATGACAACGAAAAGAGAAATAACATGCTTAAAAAAATAAAATATAAATAAATTCTTGAGCAGAAACAGGCTTTTAAACTGAAGCATTCAAAAAGTGGCGCTAAGCTTGTGGCGTCATTACTGAAGGAGGAACTGAAGGAGGCTGTAGCGAATAAGCGCTCTCAGAACTTTGCACGCAATCACCCGCCTTTTTTTATTTTCAGGTTTTACTTATTGTAGTGATTGGGAGTCGGATAGACGAGTCGATCGATTACGAGAGAATGGTTGGTTTATTGGTGGCACCCTGGCTCTTTTATAGTCCCCTTGACAAGGTCAGAGGGGGGTCGGGGGGTCCCCACTCTGAGTAACAGCATGTTCAGACACAAATTGAGTTGTGGAGGAGCAGCCGATCACAACACTGCTCCCCCCAGAATTTAAGTAATTTTCAATTTTAATTAAATTTTGTTGATGTCGCTGTGGCTGTGGCCGGGCGTGGGAGGTGCGTGTGTTGGGTCCGTGTGGGCTGTCCGGGTGGCTGCTGTGGTCGGTGTCGTGGGGCGGCGATGGGTCGAGGCCGATTAGTGGCGTGGGTGCCGGTGCGGGCGCGAAATATCCCGCCGGTGCCGTGCGGTAGTTCGGGCGCTGTTGTCGGTGTCGGGGGCGGTGTCACGAGGAGGTCCTGGGCCGTGTGCTGTGCGGTTGTGGGGTGCTTTGCGTTGGCGTGCGAGGCTTGGACTTCCTGCGGGGGTTGGTGCGAGCCGTGGGCGGTGCGGCGGCGAATTGATGGATCGTGAGTGGCGTACGGTAGATCGTTCGTGGTAGCGTTTTGTGCTGTTGAAATCTGCGTGTCGGCAGTCCACGTGAGCGTGCGGTCGTGATTCGATTGTGCTTGCGGCGAGTTGAAGACGTAGAATCGTAGCGGCTCGTGGAGTGGTTCGATGCTGCAAATTAGTGAGGCCACGGAACGTGCGTTGGTTGAGATCAATTTGCGCGGTGAGTCGGTAGTCCACGTGAGCGTGCGGTCGTGATTCGATTGTGCTTGCGGCGAGTTGAAGACGTAGAATCGTAGCGGCTCGTGGTGTGGCTCTATGCTGCAGTGATCTGGACCATGCAGGTTCGGAAGGTTTAATGACCCCCGCCGCTAGTAATTCGCCGAAATCCGGGGGTTTTCGGCGAAGTTTCGCATGGCACGGGGGTCCCTTCGTTACGATCTCGTGTGCGTGGTTCGGTGCGTCGCGTGTATTGTTGGAAGGTTCGTAGCCGTCGAAAAGGGCTGGAAACCGGGGCTCATTCGCTGTCGTTCTCGACGGTGATCGCCGGTGTCGTCTACTGTGAATCACTATTGTTTCTTCGGCGACGGTAGCCGCTTGAAGAGGTGGTGCGAATGGGAGAAGGCGATCAGCGTGTTTGGCGAGCCGGGTGATGTCTTGTTCTTCGTGGAGGGCTCGAAGAAAGACGTGTCGGACGAGTGGTGCGGGTGTGTCGGCCGGAAGTGCTCGGGTGAGTTGGCGAGCGAGGATCGACGGTAGTTCGTCGTCGGATGTCGGCTGTAGGAGGGCGGTGAGCCGTGAACCATCTGAAGGTGCGTGTGTCGCGAGAAGGCGTGTTTTGAGCGTCTGGTAGCTACTGGTGTTCGAGGGGCTGATGTCGGCGCAGAGGTCCGCTTGTCGAGGTTCGAGAGCGAGGAAGGCTCGGGTGAATTTCGCATGTGGCGTCGTGAGGCCTTCGTGTGCGAGGATGATCTCGAGTAGGGCGAACCAGACGTGCGGAAATGCGGGGTCAAACGGCTGGAGCTTGAGAAGTGAAGGAGCGCTCGCTTCGGGTGTCTTGCGGTTTCTGCTCGGTCATCTTCGTTTTCTTCGTAGGTGCCAGTCCGTTGAGGTGTCAGCAGGAAGTGTGCTCGGCGCCGGCGTCCGTTTCCTTATATAAGGATCGGTGATGGTGGGGCGAAGTAGCGGGAGGCGCTGCGATTGCCGTCGAGGCGGGCGTCGGAGTGGGGCGCCGCTGTGGCGTCGGTGGGGGCCGCGCGTGGTGGGGCTCGTTGAAGCGGAGGCGGGGCTGCGTTGCTGTCAAACGGCGGGCGCTGGCGGTGGAGCTCTCACGTCGGATGTCACCAGTGTAGTGATTGGGAGTCGGATAGACGAGTCGATCGATTACGAGAGAATGGTTGGTTTATTGGTGGCACCCTGGCTCTTTTATAGTCCCCTTGACAAGGTCAGAGGGGGGTCGGGGGGTCCCCACTCTGAGTAACAGCATGTTCAGACACAAATTGAGTTGTGGAGGAGCAGCCGATCACAACACTTATTTTTATTTTTTACAGTGAACCGAATGATGAACGGCTTAATTCTTACGTTTCTGTAGCAATTTGCTTTTGATTTATAAATAAAAATAAAAATTCATGCGAATAGCTCATTGCTTACACCATGAGGTTCTTGACCGCTGCAAGTCCTTGATGTTCGGTCAGTGAAAACGATTTTCTTCACGCCAACGTTTCGTTGAATTATTCAACATCTTCAGGGCATTGATAACAGCATGAATGAAAGTGAGTAAATGATAGATTATGACTAGGGTAAGAATACAATTAGTATGAATGAAATGGCTCAAAATCATCATTTCATTGATACTAATCTACCATTGACTCACTTTCACTCATGTTGTTGTCATTAGCCCTGAGGGTGTTGAATAAATTCAACGAAACGTTGGCGTAAAGAAAATTGTTTTCACTGACCGAACCTCAAGAGCCTCCAAACTGTGTTGTTTGTTACAGTTGGAGGAATTGTTGGGGGTGAGGACTGTGCCACTGTGGGTAAGATTCCATACGATGGGCTTGAGAGACAATTCGACAGAGTCGAGAACACTGAAATTCTTTGGAACTGAACCACCCAACTTTTACCTTACACGATAGAGTTCCGGAACTTTGCTCCGCTCACAGTCAACATTACTTGAATGAGCAGCAAAAAGTACACTGGGCGGTCCAGGGGGCCTCTTCACTAAGCCAAAGAGACATCTCTTTTCGGTCACGACTCTCTGTTTTGGCAGAAGAGATACTTATAGTATCCATGACAGGGTTGGCGGCCATCTTGGCATTTCCGACCTCTTTCAGAGAGACACATAATTGGGTGTCTTTTCTCGAAACAGAGAGTCTTTCTCATTTCTTGTTTGTTTGATAGTGTTATCGTGTATCATTCTTCGTTCCTTCGGATACCATTTCTGTCATTTTGATGTATGTTTTTTAGCGAATTTTCGAAGAAAAGGAAGCTATTGTTCTTGGTCCAAAATTTTTAAAACTCGAATTTCCGAAAGATTTTTATACCAAAATCCGTTTCAGACCATCCTGAATTCCCTGCCGAAAGACACCAAAAATTATATGTATATATATTTATATATTTATATATTTATATATTTATATATTTATATATTTATATATTTATATATTTATATATTTATATATTTATATATTTATATATTTATATATTTATATATTTATATATTTATATATTTATATATTTATATATTTATATATTTATATATTTATATATTTATATAGGTATATATTTATATATTTATATATGTATGTGTCATTCCAGACGATAACTCTCGAAAGAATTGAGATAAAAAGTTCACATTTGCACGAAAAATCTGTCTTGGCAATCGACAGGCTAAGTTCGAAGATGGGCAGAATCGGGTCACCCTAAGGGGGAGTTTTGGGGAGTTTTAGGGGGGGAAAATTACCCATAAATTCCCAAAATGAAAAAGTCTGACAAGTGACACCTCATTTTAAAGGTTTTTGTACGCTGAACACGATGGTGAAATCAGAATTGCGATATCTCACTCCATTCTCAAACTGGAGCACTTTGAAGATGAAGGAACGTGGTTATTTCTTGAGATGTTCTTCCTGGTTCGTCTGCTCTAATCTGATAACGGAATGGGATATCGCAATTCTGACTTCACCATCGTGTTCAGCGTTGGAAAATCTACAAACCGAGGTGTTACTCGGCAAAAAATGGAACAAAAAATTTGTTACGTACCCAATACCTACTCTTCTGGTATTCAAAACATTTTTGATTTCCCCCTCCCCCTCCTTCCACCCCAAATTTTATTTTGCGTAAAACTACTCCTGTTTTAATTTTGTTGGGTATCAAGTTGGGAAAACATTGGCCGAAAATTAATTTTCAGAAAATTTTAGGCGGAGGAGGAAGATGCCGAAAACTTCGAAAATTCGCTCTTATAGCCATGCTGCATGACTGTGGTTTTTTCGTTTCTTAAAGGTATGTCGATTGTTCATTAAAAATGTACACATATTATCGATTCATGAGTAAAAACATCTAAGTACGTACGGGTTGAGAACTATTCAGTAAAATAGACGAACCTGAGAGACACATGAAGAGGGAGACTATCTTTCCCAGGAGATTTTCAAAATAGACAATCTATTTTTACTATCTCTTTTAGTGAATAGGCCCTCAGCTATTACAACTCAATGTACACTCCACATTATCATTCCACGGATACACGTTCGGTTCTCCAAATGAATGACCAGAATTTAGGTGTTTCCAGTTCCACAGACTCTGATTATAATTTGAGGATCAACTCAGTTTAGTTCTCAGTAACGCAGATGGTTGGTACCTGCTGGATTTGGGGTGGTAGTCTATTAACCATCAAGTTCAGACCTAAATACCTGTCCATTATTATGGAAACAACGATCTCACCCGTAGTACTGTACCCCACGAGGCGAAACTACAGGCTCATCAAGCTCCCCTCGACGGTTTGCCGATAGAAAGCCAGTTTCTGTGTGGACATCCCGGCATATTTGTCTCACGTTTCTAATCCGAAGTCTTCAAAGCACGTAGTTATCCCTTCAAGTATGGTCACATCCTGGAGCGCGCGAATCGCTCGTAAGCTCACCTAATCACCCAGGTACGCCCGGAGTCCGACCACCCCCTCGTCCCTAGCAGAAACGTGCGCCGAATACGGTCATTGATTTATTTAAAATTGCCCAGTTTCCCTAATGTAGTTCCGCTGCGGTTCTAATGAACCGTTTGAAGTGGTGGAGTCTCATCCCCGTCCCTTTGTTCGACCGCGTCCTAAGTTGATATGACCGTTGTCTGTCCTGTTCTTGTAGGGCGGAGGGAACAGCAATGAGTTTTGCTTTGTCCTCCAGTTCGTCGTTTGGACTTGCCCTGGAGGTCTTTGGCCATCAAACATCCTTCCAGAAATGAAGATAGAGATAGAGTTTGGGGGGTCAGAATATTCAATTACCCATCTATCTCTTGACCGCTCCATTTCGAAACGCTCTTTATATTTTCAACTAATTCCCCAGAGCCCAACCTAGTTTGGTTGACCAACTCGATTTACTTCCTCCCTCGTCTCAGATATGAATTTGAACACTGGTCAACGATGTAAACACTAATCCACCCTGCACATGACCCTCAGATAATTTCCAATTTCAAAGTTGAACGCAATATACGTAAGGACCCTTTTGACTTTGTCAATCCTGAGAGAAGGAAATGTAATTTTGATGCGAACGTTTATATTTTTTCTCTCAGAGAGATTCGAATGCCTTATCCGATCGTGCACCTCAATTTTGTCCCCTGACCAAACCTGAGGGAATATTATGAAGATTCGCGATGCGTTACTGAATGCTCCAAAATTTGATTTCATACAGGAATGTGTAGCTCACCATATGAATTTGTCAGCTAGCAATATAAATTTATAAGACCCAACTCGCTTTGTCGGAGATGGGTAGGGTCCCTAGAAAAAGGTGAAGTAGAGTAGGCAGATATTCATTTAAATATGCAGTGAACGACTCGGATAAATCTATATTTCTCTAATTCGAAAATAATGGTTGTAAAATAATGCCTTCCGTAATCAGTCTCTTTGATTAATTAAAAATAAAAATAATAAACCAAAAAATGCAGTTTCTTGCGACAGCCTAAAGGAAAAAGAAATCTTAGAAAAAAAGGAATTCTGAGTGGCCACTCTTACACAGTAAAAAATCTTTACCTATAAAAAAACAAAAAAGATAGCGAAATTTCTCTCTAGAGATGGGGCGGCTCGACCAATGACGTACTGAAACTGGCCCACCTGAACCTGCGAATCTTCTGGTGTGAGGTGCCACCGGAGTCCGTGGAATTCCACCCCAAACTTGGAACCTCCGAGATGAGGCTGGAGGCTGTTAGGCAACAAAAAAGAAAAAACTCTTTTAATTTTCATCCTATTTGCCCGAACGGCAAACCGCCTTTCCACCTCACAAATACCTGACAAGTAGGTAAACTTAGTTGGACGTAGCGTTACCGTACCTCGAAGTGGGAAAGGTGGTGTTTTAAGGGATGCCGTTGATTAGCTGATTCGACGAACCCTTCTGCCGACTGTAGAGCGACGAGGGAGGTGGTGGTCGAAGTACTCGAAAATATGAAAAAGGCCGATCCTCCAGGGGTGACAAGGCCCCTAGTACACGGAGATGCGTGTCGTGGAAAGCCACGTGGAATACGCCGACTGTGAAAAAATATCGGGTGATCTGCCCTAGGCAATTGTCGCAGGCAAACTGGCGAGGCGTCGCGAAAATCTGATCCGCTACATCCTAGATGGAGGGGAAGGTGTTGATGTTGACGATTGTAGCGAGCGTCGTATTAATCTCCTTATCGATGGACTCTTAAGCTCCCAATCGCTACAACCATCCCCTTCCTTAGGTGAGAGTTTCAGATCCATTCACGGACGAAACTCGTCAAAATTCATCTGATTCGAAGAAGGGCTTCAGATCGGCTATATGCCACACTCCAAGGTCAGCACCAGACTCATCGCAGAGATTGTAGATGATGGGCGAGATCTTACGATTGATCTTGAACGGTCCAGAATAAGGCTTGCAGAGCTTACCGGCAATGTGATCAGCTGCACTGGAAAGGATGAAGGACTTCTTCCAAACCCAATCTCCTTCGTTGAACTCTAGGTGTTTTCTTCTCAAATCGAAACTTGCCTTGTTCTTCTTGTAGGCCTCAGTCATCTTGCTGTGGACTTTTTGGGCGAGCTCCGCAAGCCCTGACTTCTTACTCTCAACCGTCTTAAATGGGTGGTTTAGCCCCTCTTGATTCTTGTCTAGGAAAGAAGTTTTATTGGGCTGCATCTCATACCCAAAAAGAAAGACCAGAGAAGCTGGAGTGAAGCCTGTAGTGTGGCTGACGGATGTTCGTAGGGCTACGGCGAGTTTGGGGAGAAGTATATCCCATTTCTTTTGATCCTTCTTCAGGTAGGAGCGGAGCATGGTGACAACACTTCTATTGTACCGCTCGGCCGGATTAGCCTGGGGGTGCCTGCGGGCATTGTAGAGAATTTTGACTCCATACTCCTCTGCTAAGGTTTTGAAGTGGGAACCACGATATTCTGGTCCGTTGTCACAAAGTATCTTGGACGGCACGCCATAAGTCAAGAAAACCTCCAACTCAATGGTGGATGCAACTGTCTTCGATTTTGCATCACGGATTGGCTTGACTATTACGTACTTGGAGAATACATCTGTTACCATGCAGATATACTTGAAGCCCTTGGTTGAACGCGGAAGTGGGCCTATCAGATCAGTAGCTATGATGTCAAATGGCCTTTTCGGTAAATGTCGCTCTCCAAGTAATCCCGAAGGCTTTGATGGATTGACTTTAGATTGTTGGCATATTCTGCACTTATTGACGTAGGTCCTGACATCAGCCCTCATTTTTGGCCAATAGAACCGCTCATTGAGTCGTTGGTAAGTCCTGAATTCCCCCTGATGACCGGAGGTCAACTCATCATGGCACGACTGGAGTACCTCGGAACGCTTATCTTTAGGGACTACAAGTTTCCAAGCGTTGCATGTATCAAAATCAGATGACTGGTGTTTGTATAGATGTCTACCACGAAGCTGCCAATCAGGATAGTTTACAGGATCGTTTTGGGCCTTTGTCCTCATGTTTAGATACCATGTGTCTGAAGTATCAAAATCCAGCTCAACAGATTGTACGGCAGAAATTGTAGCTGCCAGAGGTGCTCTAGATATGGCATCAGGAATCACGTTGTCCTTACCTTTTTTGTGAATGACCTCATAGTCATAAGGCTGGAGGCGAATGGCCCAGCGAGCTAGCCGACCTTGAGGGTCTTTAAGATTACAAAGCCACTTTAGACTGTGGTGGTCTGTAAAGACCTTAAAGTGCGTCCCCTCTATGTATGGCCGGAATTTCTCAACTCCCCATACGACTGCAAGGCACTCCCTCTCCGTCGCAGAGTAGTTTTGTTGAGCTTTTGTAAGGGATTTGCTAGCATAAGCAATGACGTGAGGCTCATCATCCAGAATTTGCATAAGTACAGCTCCAATACCGTACGCTGAAGCATCTGTATGTATTTCGAAGGTCTTTGTGAAGTCAGGGCAGCCTAGGACTGGAGAATTCACAAGGGCCAGTCTGATATCCTCGAAAGCCTGTTGAGCAGCTTCGCTCCAACAAAACGACTGCCCCTTCTTCAGGAGTGACGTTAAGGGAGCTATCCTTGTGGAAAAATCTTTAATGAATCGACGATACCATGAGCACGTACCAATGAACTGGCGTACTTCTTTTTGCGTTCTTGGGCATGGTAGGTTAAGGATTGCAGAAACTTTATCCGGATCACAGCGAAGACCGTACTGGTCCACGATGTAGCCCAAGTATTTCAGTTGGGGAAGACAAAATCGACATTTCTCCTGGTTGACTGCCAAACCTGCTGCCAAAAGACGTTGGAACACTTTCTCCAAAACTTCCAAGTGTTTATCAAAATCGGGTGTACAAATAATGGCATCATCAAGATAAATGAACACAAAGGGTTCTAGGTCGACACCCAGGACTCGATCAACAAGGCGTTGCCATGTAGCAGGGCTCCCATGAAGGCCAAAGGGCATTCTGATGAAGTGGAATAACCCTCGACCGGGCACTGTAAAAGCAGTCTTCTCTCGGTCACTTTTTGCGACCTTAACCTGCCAAAAGGCTGCCTTGATGTCAACGGAACTGAGGAACTTGGCATCACGAAGCCTATCCAAGATGCTGTTGATGTAGGGAAGAGGGTATGCGTCTTTCTTGGTTACAGCGTTCAGCTTCCTATAGTCAACGCAGAACCTATATTTACCCTCAGGCTTCCTAACCAGTAGGATTGGAGATGACCAAGGGCTAGAAGACGGCTCGACTATCCCATCTCTCAACATCTGATCCAGTTCATTATTTATTACTGTCTGCATGGCGGGTGAAACAGGATAGTACCGCTGCTTTATCGGTACAGCATCGCCCGTCTCTATCTTATGTTCCACAACGTCAGTACAACCTGGGGATTTTAAAAACAGATCAAAGTAGGCGGACACAAGATTACCGAGACGTTTTTGATTGGCAGGAGATAGGTTTTCTCGGGATCGAACCCTAGGCTCAGAATTCAAACTTGACACTTGGTGGTCAAGGCTTGAAGAGAATGTCCATGTGCCTTTGGAAAGATTTGGGACAATTTCTAATTTGCGCCAAAAGTCGAGTCCTAGGATCAGCGATGAAGCAATTGAGGGGACATAAAGTACTTCGATCAGTTTCGACTTACCTTCCAAAGTTACAGGCACATTTAAAACCCCCTGAACACAACACAACTCACCACTAGCTGTAGCAACTGATTTAATTTTAGTGGGTGAGAGGCGCAATCCAGCATCACACAACTTGCTCCAACCCTGAGAACCCAATATTGTCCGATTGGATCCAGAGTCCAAAAGTCCTGACAATTCTACTCCAAAAATCTCGACCGCTAAATATGGTCGTGCGTCTCCAGGTACATTAGCCAAAATCATGCCAATTATTACTCGATTCCTGTGATCAATGCGCTCCATCCCCGGGTTTATAAATGATCGTTTTCCATTTCGGGGCGAACACCGGGTTCCTTTCGCCCCGCCAGCAAGTTTCCCGTATTCTGAGTCGCCGAACCTTCCGAATTTTGAGAGGTTTTCACACAATTCGGACAGGTTTTGATCGTCACTCCAGGATGTTTGCAAACGAAGCAGTGTAGTCCCCTTTTCCTCTCATGGCTACTTTTGTTCGATTTGGAGTCTGAAGGGGTGGTATTATCCTCAGAAGAAACTTGAATGGATGAGGTTTTGTTAATCAATTTGTGGATACTTTTCTCCAACGGAGGCTTTGGATGGGATTTCGAGAAATGTTGCAGGCTAGGTTCCACCACAACTCTGTGAGAAGGCATTCGAGCGGAGTTTGACATCGCCCTACTTTTTTCTAATTTCATGAGTAAACACTCAAGTTCTTTCAAACTATTATACTGTTGTAGGCTAAGAGCCATTTGATAATCAGGAAGAATGTTTTCCTCGATAATCTCTAGTTTTTCTGGTTCGGAGAGAGGACGTGATAGTAAATTGAATAAGTTATCCATTTTGGACAGAAAAACCACAACGGGCTCATCATCGCCCTGCCTTCTATCCAAAATTTCCCTTTTTAATAATTTCTCATACGAGGGGTCAGTGAAAGCTAGAGTAATCCTTTTTTCAAGGTCCTCCCAACTGTTAAACGACCTTCGGCATGACCGATAAACTTCCAGGGCTGACCCATCAAACAGGAATTTGGCTTCCCTCAGTAAGTCAGCTTTGCGCATATGGTTAGCCCTCCGAAAATCATGAACCTCAATAAAAAACCTACGAATGCTCATTTTATTGTCTTCCCCAGAAAATTTTAAATTCCAACTCGAAACCGGACTCCTCTTGAAGTATGCTGTTTTGTGTCTCCCAGCATGCGAGGTAGAAACATCATCGTCTGAATCCGATGTGAATAATTTACGATTAGCAATTCCGGTTGACTTATGTTTGCGTCCACAGTGATCGCTATTAGAGCCACGTTGAAAATGCTCAGGACGAGCGTTGCAAAGCTTACCTTTGGATTTCGAAGAAATATAGGTAGCACCTGATATGTCGGAATCAGAAGAATCATCTTTGGGGTCGACGTTTCTACTACCTCCCCCAGCCCCTTCAACTGCAGGTTTCAGTACTTTTAAAAGATCATCGCCTAGAGCAATAGCGTCAATAATTTTCGTACTCAAATCAGCGTCAGGTGTTGAAGAAATACGTGCTAACCGAGAAAGAGCATGATTCAGTTTGGCCTCCCCCTTATAAGAATAAGCTTCCAGGTCCTTATCCTTGCAGCTCTGAATCTTATCCTTCACTGAATTAATTTTATTAAAGCATATGTCCAACTCCTCTTCGTTAGACTGTGTCTTATGTGGAGAGAAAGTTGCGCCCTGAACCTCAATTGAAAGGGCTTTGCGAAGTTGCCTACGTAAATCATCAATCGTATTCTTATCGGCAAGCTTAAAACCTCTATACTCAAGTTCAGCAATCAGTTCATCCTTATCTAACCTATTAACAAATCTCTTCTCCATCTTATACATAGACATCGTAAAAATAATAGATATATATGGCAAAAAAAATTGAAATGTGTAGTACCTACCTATCTAAATATAAGACTTATTATATTCCTACCTACCTACTGATCATTCAAACGTAATGCATTTCGGGCCCCACGTTGGGCGCCAATATTGTAGCTCACCATATGAATTTGTCAGCTAGCAATATAAATTTATAAGACCCAACTCGCTTTGTCGGAGATGGGTAGGGTCCCTAGAAAAAGGTGAAGTAGAGTAGGCAGATATTCATTTAAATATGCAGTGAACGACTCGGATAAATCTATATTTCTCTAATTCGAAAATAATGGTTGTAAAATAATGCCTTCCGTAATCAGTCTCTTTGATTAATTAAAAATAAAAATAATAAACCAAAAAATGCAGTTTCTTGCGACAGCCTAAAGGAAAAAGAAATCTTAGAAAAAAAGGAATTCTGAGTGGCCACTCTTACACAGTAAAAAATCTTTACCTATAAAAAAACAAAAAAGATAGCGAAATTTCTCTCTAGAGATGGGGCGGCTCGACCAATGACGTACTGAAACTGGCCCACCTGAACCTGCGAATCTTCTGGTGTGAGGTGCCACCGGAGTCCGTGGAATTCCACCCCAAACTTGGAACCTCCGAGATGAGGCTGGAGGCTGTTAGGCAACAAAAAAGAAAAAAACTCTTTTAATTTTCATCCTATTTGCCCGAACGGCAAACCGCCTTTCCACCTCACAAATACCTGACAAGTAGGTAAACTTAGTTGGACGTAGCGTTACCGTACCTCGAAGTGGGAAAGGTGGTGTTTTAAGGGATGCCGTTGATTAGCTGATTCGACGAACCCTTCTGCCGACTGTAGAGCGACGAGGGAGGTGGTGGTCGAAGTACTCGAAAATATGAAAAAGGCCGATCCTCCAGGGGTGACAAGGCCCCTAGTACACGGAGATGCGTGTCGTGGAAAGCCACGTGGAATACGCCGACTGTGAAAAAATATCGGGTGATCTGCCCTAGGCAATTGTCGCAGGCAAACTGGCGAGGCGTCGCGAAAATCTGATCCGCTACATCCTAGATGGAGGGGAAGGTGTTGATGTTGACGATTGTAGCGAGCGTCGTATTAATCTCCTTATCGATGGACTCTTAAGCTCCCAATCGCTACAAATGAAGAAGATCATATAACAACATACCTAGGTACCTACTTACAAAATGCAAGCCATTGTTGGGCTTTTTCTTTTCCAGTAAAATGCAAAAGATTCTGGTTACAAAATGTACACACGATTCGCGATGAAATCGTGAAACTCCGTTTCAAATAAAATACGGTATTATAGGAACGTCATATATTTCCAAATAAAATGTTATGGCGGTTTCGGTGAGCAAGCCATCGTCGCAGAGTACAACAAATGAGCAAGCTCAATCCCTATCCTTCTGATTAGATAGCAACATGTTGTAAGAGTGGAAGAACTGTCTAAATGGCAACTTTTTTTTTTAAATTATAAATTTATTGGCATTGTTTTAGCGAATTTTCAAAGAAAATGAAGCTATTGCAATGGCTTCGAAATTTAAATAATATAAATTTTTGGAAATTTTCTTCATAGAAATCCGTTTCAGACCATTCTAAAACGATTCCTGAAATTTAACACTTTTTTATATGTATATATATATATATATTTATTTATATATGTGTCACTCCAGACGATAACTCTCGATAGAATTGAGATAAACAGCTCAAATTTGCACAAAAAATCTATCTTGGCAATCGAAAGGCTAAGTTCGAAGATGGGCGAAATTGGCCTACTCTAAGGAGGGTTTTGGCGCATTTAAAGTGCGCAAAAATTACCCAAAAATCCCCAAAATGTTATTTTCCAACAAGTGACCCCTCATTTTAAAGGTTTTTGCACGCTGAACACGATGGTGGAATCGGATTTTAGATATCTTGATCCGTTCTCAAATTAGAGCATTTAAAGTGCGCAAAAATTACCTAAAAATCCCCAAAATGTTATTTTCTAACAAGTGACCCCTCATTTTAAAGGTTTTTGCACGCTGAACACGATGGTGGAATCGGATTTTAGATATCTTGATCCGTTCTCAAATTAGAGCATTTAAAGTGCGCAAAAATTACCCAAAAATCCCCAAAATGTTATTTTCCAACAAGTGACCCCTCATTTTAAAGGTTTTTGCACGCTGAACACGATGGTGGAATCGGATTTTAGATATCTTGATCCGTTCTCAAATTAGAGCATTTAAAGTGCGCAAAAATTACCCAAAAATCCCCAAAATGTTATTTTCTAACAAGTGACCCCTCATTTTAAAGGTTTTTGCACGCTGAACACGATAGTGAAATCGGATTTTAGATATCTAAATCCGTTCTTAAATTAGAGCATTTAAAGTGCGCAAAAATTACCCAAAACTAGGATAATCTTTAAACTCTTACCCCCACCCCCTTAGAGTGGTCAGATTGAAAAATGTGAGAAGTATTAATTGAAGACGAGAGTTCGAAGCAAAAAAGGGGGAGGCAAACGATTAGTACAACTCCTTGAATTTACCCACAGCGATCAAATAAATAAGCGCTTAGTACAATTACGTAATAAACAAACGGTAGAATCAGGATGGACAAAACGTACAAATTAAAATAAATACGAAGAGAATATACATAGAAAACCAAATTTTAGACCGAAGTTTTCCTTTATTCAAAACCATAGCCATTAATTCGAATATTTCTTTGAAAATTCGCTCATTAAGTCATGCTGCATGACTGATTTTTTTCATAACATTCAGCCATGCAATCATGAAAATTATTTAAAACTTAAATGAAATAAATGAAAACATACGATCACACTCTGTCCATGATCAGTCCAAAAACATAATTCAATTTTCTGTTAGGAACATCTTAGCGAATATACAAATACCTTAGAGAACTACTCAAACTACTATATTATTTGAATTTATAAATGAATAAATTTCTTGCCATACTTCAAATTTTCTTATGGTCAACAGAGTCGCATAATTGAAAGGATTTGACACCAACGGATGAATATTCCGGAACATGATTTCACTGCTCTGAGCGTAATGCGGACATACCATAAAGACATGTTCCGCATCGCCATACGGATCTCCACAATCGCACGCAGGGTCTTCTTTTTTGCCGATTTTATATAGATACGCTGGGCATATGGCGTGATTCGCTCTCAGGCGGCATAAAATGCGAATAAACCTTTTCTCCTTATCAATCGTTTTAAACCAAGGTAAGTATAATACGAATGCGTGGATTTATGCTTTTAAAAAACATACCCTTGCCCCCTTTTTCAAACATTGCCTGCCACTCATATACATTTTGGGCTTTCGAGATCGCGTAAAAATCTTCCTTAGGCACTTTACATATATATAATGAATGCACCGTCATTAGCAGCACTTTTCGCCGCCATGTCCACTCTTTCGTTGTATACTAAACCAACGTGAGATCGAACCCACACAAAATGTATGCTCACTCCGTTGACCTTACAATAATTGTGTACAAGTTTAACCACCTCCAAAATTAAATGGTTCTTATATTTGAAAAGGTATGGTGATGACAAGGTGCGTAACGAGCTGAGCGAATCTGAACAAATTACAACATTTTGGCACCGTTGATGGGTTGAGGAAAGAACATAATTGAGGGCTTGAAGAATACTAATCAGTTCAGCAGAGTAACTGCTAGTTTCCTCCGGTAATTTAAATTTTACTACCTCATCCAAATCAACATCCAAGAAAGCTGCTCCAACTAGCCTACCAGTTTTGGATCCATCAGTGAAAATGAGTTTGTAGTTAGTACTCCATTTACGTTCAATAAATTCGGCAAAGTTTTCATTTATAGCCGTTCGACCTTCCCTGGGGTTAAACGGGTGGATTTCAATTCTGGTGAACAGGATAGGATACTTCACAGCAAAAATTGAGCTATTCCTATTTGATGAGAGATTCGCACATTTCGAGGCCAAGTTAATGAAGCTCACAACCAATGGTGGTACAACTTTACCGATCCATCGAACATCGAATGCCTCGTAATGAGTTAACTTTATGATTGCTGATAAGGGAGTACTATCATACAACTGCTGGCGAATAATATACTTATCTGCTAGATACCGCCTCCTAAGATCCAGTGGCATTTCACCTGTATCCGCGAACAATATGTCAATAGGCGTCGATGATAGGTAGCCTATACATAATCGTATTCACCTATGTTGGAAGGTTGACAAAGCTTTTAAATTTGTAGCTGCAGCTTGCCCGTAAAACACTGAGCCATAATCCATTACAGACCGAATGGTTGACCGGTAAAACATCAAAGCTGTAGCTGGGTCGGCTCCCCAGTTGATATTTGTAACCATTTTAGCGAATTTTCGAAGAAAAGGAAGCTATTGTTCTCGGTCCAAAATTTTTAAAACTCGAATTATCGAAAGATTTTTATACCAAAATCCGTTTCAGACCATCCTGAATTCCCTGCCGAAAGACACCAAAAATTATATGTATATATATATATATATATATATATATATATATATATATATATATATATATATATATTTATATATGTATGTGTCATTCCAGAAGATAACTCTCGAAAGAATTGAGATAAAAAGTTCAAATTTGCTCGAAAAATCTGTCTTGGCAATCGACAGGCTAAGTTCGAAGATGGGCAGAATCGGGTCACTCTAAGGGGGAGTTTTGGGGAATTTTAGGGGAGGAAAATTACCCATAAATTCCCAAAATGAAAACGTCTGACAAGTGACACCTCATTTTAAAGGTTTTTGTACGCTGAACACGATGGTGAAATCAGAATTGCGATATCTCATTCCATTCATAAACTGGAGCACTTTGAAGATCAAGGAACGTGGTTATTTCTTGAGATGTTCTTCCTGGTTCGTCTGCTCTAATCTGATAACGGAATGGGATATCGCAATTCTGACTTCACCATCGTGTTCAGCGTTGGAAAATCTACAAACCGAGGTGTTACTCGGCAAAAAATGGAACAAAAAATTTGTTACGTACCCAATACCTACTCTTCTGGTATTCAACACATTTTTGATTTCCCCCTCCCCCTCCTTCCACCCCAAATTTTACTTTGCGTAAAACTACTCCTGTTTTAATTTTGTATGGTATCAAGTTGGGAAAACATTGGCCGAAAATTAATTTTCAGAAAATTTTAGGCGGAGGAGGAAGATGCCGAAAACTTCGAAAATTCGCTCTTATAGCCATGCTGCATGACTGTGGTTTTTTTAAAAGATATTAAAATACTTTTCACACTTGCCACGGATAGAAGAAATATGGTGTTTCCACGTCAAAGTTTTGTCCAAATGCACACCTAAAAATTTAAATGTCTTCTCAACTCTGAAGGCTCGACCAGCAAGCACAACCTCCACCTGTAAATGAAGTCTTCTTTTTCTGGTATATGGAAGTAGAACCGATTTTTCATATGATATGTCGATACCTTTGCGCGCACACCATTGAATGAAGTTTTCCACGAAGCGGTCAATAAGTTCCAACCCAATGTCTATGTGTCGGCATTCTGTAAAAATACAGATATCATCCGCAAATTGGATTATAGATATTCCCTCCGGGAGGATAGTCTCAATGTCTGACACATATATGGAGTATAGCAATGGCGATAGGATTCCCCCTTGGGCCAGTCCTCGATAACAGTATCGTGGTCCAACGAATTGATGTCCAATTCTCATCCACACTTTCCTCTCCTTTGAAAGATGTGTAATAGTTCTAACAAACCGTGCCGAAATGCCCAGTGATCTCATTGAGGTAGCAAGTATATTGAGATTAACGTTGTCATATGCGGAAGCCACATCAAAAAACATCGCCAGCGTTATTGAGCTTGAGGATAAGGATCTATGAATGCTGCCCACCAGAACTGAAATACCATCCGTCGTTGATTTATTCTTTCTGAATCCGAATTGAGATGTAGGTAATTTACTCCTGTGTTCCATCCACCACTCCAGTCGGTTTTTCATCAACCTTTCGAAGGTTTTTAGTAAACAAGAGCTCAAAGATATCAAACGATATGATGAGCTGTTATTCTGAATTTTACCCGGTTTCAGTATAGGAATTAGAATACTTTCCTTCCACTCATGCGGAATGTGCCCACTGCCCCATATACGATTATATAATTCCAAAAGTTTCAGTTTATAGGTCTCTGGTAAATTAAAGAGAATTGGGTACACAATATGATCGTTTCCTGGCGATGTGTTAACACCTGTTTTCAAAACGGCGATCAACTCGTTATAATTGAATGGTAGGTCCAAATCGGATACCCAATCACCAAGTTCACCTTCTACTTCCGCCGTGGCCTCTTCAACAAAATGGTGGTGCATATCTGTCAATTAAAGTCAATTAAATGGCAACTTCATTTCCTTCTTCCTAAAACATTTCCGTGAATTTTGATTATATAAATAAATTTCATATAACTGAGTTTATTTATTAGTACCTACTTGAGAAGGGGGAAAAGGGGTGTTCTGGGTCACTTTTGACCTTGAACGTTATCGCTGACGTCATGACCTCTGATGTCACAGCCTCTGACGTCAGGTCCACACAGCTGTTGAGGATTCTTCCTTCCCCCTCCCCATCCACCTTCCATGAATTGATCCACGTTGTGCTAAAGGTGTGGTGGAGGGAGGGTTTCCGAAAAGGGGGTGGGAAAACGTACAGGTTATCATTGTTATCAAGTCATGTTTGAAAACTGGCAGTTAAAACTGGAGGGAAAGAGAGCACCAGCTGATTCCCGAGGGAGGAGTGGTCGTGGAGGAGAAATTCAAAAATGGGCGGTTAAATAAGGCGGGAGATTGATTCAACCTATTACGTATGACTTAGACGAGGGGAGGTATTTGAAAATTAGAGGGGAAAGAGCATTTGAAAAATCGCCTGAACCAGTTAAGGAGGAAAATACATGGATACTTCAGTCTGACATCATCCATGGGCATGGATCACTTTATAGCGTCCATGGACATGACGTATGAGGCTGTGGCATCACATCAGCTGTGACCTTGGGCGGGGCGGGGGATGGTGATAACAATGCATAATATAGCTCCTTTGGTGTATAGGGTGCCCAATCTTGGAGCTCCCTACCAGTCGCTATTGTCGTTGCCTACCCTTGGGTGATGATTTTCTGCAGTGGACAGACATTTTCAACTTGATAAGTAATATTATCCTTGTCATTCTGTTAGCAAGTGTGCATCCCCCCCCCCCCCCACCCAGTTCAGTTTTAAAAAATGTTTAGTTTTGTATTGCGTTGTACCCATATTTTGTATTCTTGTATGTACCTACCTATACATATATAAGTTTTAATTGGTTCTTAAGTAAGTGCTGCCCCGCCAAACTATTTCAGTTTTGTTTGCACAGCTATGAGGTTCGTGAGTGTATTTTATGGACAGAAATATGTCTATTGCACAATAAAAGTTACTATTATTATTATTATATCTCGGGCGGGAGGGGAAGAAAGCAGCGATTTTTAAAAGTTGGCAGGTAAAAATACACTGCCAAGGTCATGGCACAGGAGCTTCCTCGTCACAATCAGAGTGACCCATTATAAAATAGAACAGACTCGGAAGCAAAATAACATAACATTACATTACATTACTAACATTACATTACATTACATAACATTACATTACATTACATTTCATTACCTAACGTGAAATATACATATTACATAAAATTACATTACATAACATAACATTACATAACATTACGTCCATAATACATTACGTCCATTATACATAATTGCGAAAGTTATGCGTGTTTGAAGAATTTCACGTTAGCGCATGCGCAGGGAGAACCGCTGGCTCTATCATGTTGAAATTTATATGGGACCTCAATGGGCCCTACCCGCTTAATCCCTGAGAATTGAATTGAAATTGGGTGAAATCTTTGGTTACTACGGCTGTAACAAGGAAATTGAATCTATTTCACGCCAGCGCATGCGCAGAGCGCACCGAGGGTCCGATCATGCTGAAATTCATACTGGAACTCACTAGGCCTTGTCCAAACAACCCTTGAAAATTTGAGCGAAATTGAATCAAAATTGTGAAAGTTATGCGTGTTTGTTGAATTTAACGTTAGCGCATGCGCAGGGCGTACCGCTGGATCAATCATGTTGAAATTTGTATGGGACCTCAAGGGGCCTTATCCGCACCATCCATCAAAATTTGAGCTGAATCAATTCAAAATCGTGGAAGTTATGGCTGTAACAAGGAAATGCGGACAGACTCACAGACTCACAGACTCACAGACCCACAGACCGACAGACACGGAACCAAATTTGTTCAGTAGGCTTTGAAACGCAAAATGCAAGTGGAAATTTTGATTTCTGAAGACAAAAATTTTTTGGCTCACGAAAGTGAACACAAGGCTTCCGCTGCTTCGCAGACTCGGAAGCAATATGTGGGAGAATTATAAGACATAGGAGGGGGTGGGCGGAGGAGGAATCCTTAACAGCTGTGGACCTGACGTCAGAGCCCATGACGTCGCGGCCGTGTTATCAGATAACGTTCAAGGTCAAAAGTGACTCAGAAAACCCCTTTTCCCCCTACTTACTTAAATTGTATACTGGCTCCAAAAGGTACTAAGACAGTTTGGAGGGACATTATCGGTTAACAATGATGGAAGGGTGACCAAATAAGGGTACGGAAGGTAATGGAGGGATCTATTACAAGGAATCGATAGGCCATGACCACTGGGGTGTTGGTGCACCTTCTTTCTCGTGAGAAGTCCTGTTCTGTCTCGTAACAGTTCCCGGCGGAACAGTGCACTATGTTTGACGGTTATCTCTGCACAGATCGGAGGGCTCCTTACCCAACATAATATACCGGTACAGATTATACCTACCTTGTATATTTCTTATAAATAGATACCATCATACGGGGTCAGAGACTCGTTGAACTACCAAGTACACATAGCAATCACTGATATTTGGTATACGAACTTTGAATTTGTTCAATATCCCATTAGCTTCTACCACTCGTGAGCGTTGAATAACGGACAAAAGTCGGCGACCGTGTTGTTTTCTATTTGGAGCTTTCGATGTATTTAGCGAAATCCGATAATGTAACAATCAATACCATCATTCATAATTTCAAGCCTTAAGGTCCATTATGAGTTCGTTTTTCATGGGACTACCAGAACAAGCATCGCGAAAAAATGCCCGAGTCTAATAAACAGGAGTCTCTTGAACCCCTGTCCGAGAATTGGAACAGAGTTACTTGCGCTTCGTCGTAGCAAATGGTGGAGGACTACCATAAAGGGAGCTGAATTTTGGTTTATTATTTTCAATAACGAACCTTTGGAATCTAGCTTGAAACAAAATCCCCCCCCCCCCCCCCCCAATCAACATTTTATGATTTTCCATTTCAAGGTACTTAGAATCCGAAAATGGCCGTACTTCGCACTTTCCTTGGTCACCGTGAACCAAAATTAATAAAATTTGGTTTGTAGGTTCCATCTGGGGTCTAGTTGGTGGGTGAAAAATAGGGGTTGAAATTTCCAGGACACCGTTATCTCGAATGTTTTTAAAGTTTTCAAATAGTTCTCGAAGTTAGGAGATTTTTGAGACCACCCGGAGCATTGTACGTCCAGCCGTTTGTTCACAGTAAGGCCCTGAAGTTTGCACCGAAAGGCTTCGTCAACAGGAGGGTGAATCAAACTGTATACATTCAGCCCATATATCATTGCTAGGGATGCCGCAACAATTTAGGCCCAATTTTTTGGGGTTTAATGTCCCCAGTATCGGGGCCCAATATGGTTGGAAGGGGGACATTGTTTTCAGTGGGCCCTAATACATTGCCACATACTGAGGCACCATATAGCACCATATTGGGAATTGGCCATAGATCCATAAGCTATACGTTGCCAATATGTTTTATGGGCGATTGGCCCAATCATGTAGTAACTGGCTACTCTTTGGGTAACCGGAAATCGATATGTTGCAATAAATTGGCATAATATCACTGGAAGAAGATGGTCCGCAATGTATTTCAATCAGTCAGTCAATTTATTGACAAAGTTCCCTTAGGGGTTGTTGTGGGGAATAATAGACTCATCTGTGCCTGAGTTGTGATGTGTGGAGGAGTGGTGAAGGGCATTGTGCTGTGAATTTCAAAACGTTTGCATCATTGTACGACTACTGCGCATTTTAGCAAACTCGAAATTTTGATTGGCCTTTCGAATATTTCGGATTTTGCGTTTGAGGCCCCGGCTTTTGTTTCTCAGTTCCTAACCTTATCCGCCGTTCCACTGTACGGCTCCAATTTCAAAGTGGTTACTCGATTTTAGGGCTTTCCTGAGGGGGAGCACGAGGGTAGGTATTGAACACAGAAAACTGTGATTTGCGAAGAAGGGGAAAACGTTCTGAAAATAATAAACCCTTCTGTAATTATTTGCAGCGTTTTCAAACGAAAAAAATGTTTTAAAATTCAAATTTATCAAGCATCACCCTCCGGAATTTGCTGCGAAGACGCAACTCAGATCCAGATCTTTCGCCAGACGCCCGCATGCGCCATTTGACGATGAGTGAGATGAATTCACAAATCAGAGTGGTTATTGAATTACATATACTTCGTAATAATTTGTGACAGGATGGAAAAGGAGTCTCGTAACTACCTATTTAGCAATGAAAAATCTTTCTTGTCGACCCCTATTTACAGAAACATTATCGGAATACGAATCGGCCGAACAGTAAACAGTTCGAAAAACTCTCTTATTAAATCCTCAAATAAAATGAAGAATTGGACAACTTGACATATTTATCACTCGCAATCTGTTCGAGACTGATCAGAGAAAAAGGGGAAGAGCGGGTAAAGAAAGAAAGGCACTTTGCTTAATATCTTATACACGAGCGGTGTACATGAGCGGGGAGGTAAAGGTTGGCCGATCTCCCCAGATAACTCTCGGTTGACTTGTATTGTGCCGGGGAGACCGGTCTTAGCTTTATAAAGACATCATAAGAAACTTGCATAATGTATTGGAAGGCGGGAGAACTGCGAGGATACCACATGCTCCATGTTCTATCTTCATGGCCTTTCTCTTGACTCGGGGCAAAACGTATGATTTTCTTTGAGGGATAGTGCAGAAAGGGTCAGGACTGCGAGTCTAATATGGATATAACGACGTTGTTTAATGATAGTGGAGTTTGAGAAGAGAAGAGGACGGTTATTGAAGTATAGCAGGGGTATCGATCTATATTGGATCGCAGTTCTTTCACTGGCGTCTACGTGGCACTGTTCCGCTACGGTTCCTGAATGTGCTCCTGATTCGTGTTAACATTTATTTCAATTGCCTTATACGTAACATATTTGTAAGTACAGTGAAATCCCTCTATAGTGGACACCCACGGGACCAAAATAAGTGTCCACCATAGAGGGGTGCCCCCACGCGCCTTACCAGGAAAGTGTACACTATAGAGGGGTAACAAGAAACTCCAACGTATTTTTTTTTTAATATTGTTTTCTGATTTAGTGTGTGCACGCAAAAAATTCGTAAAATTAGTCAAAAATAGATAAATACATACTTTAATGTGTTTAAAAATTCCACAACAATTAGGGTATTGTTAGGTAAGAAATACTAGAATAAATGGATAGATTCACGAATAAATAAAATTTTATGATTTTGAAGAAAAAAATTGGAGAATCGAAAACAGTTTTAGCGAATTTTCAAAGAAAATGAAGCTATTGCAATGGCTTCGAAATTTAAATAATATAAATTTTTGGAAATTTTCTTCATAGAAATCCGTTTCAGACCATTCTAAAACGATTCCTGAAATTTAACACTTTTTTATATGTATATATATATTTATATATATATGTGTCACTCCAGACGATAACTCTCGATAGAATTGAGATAAACAGCTCAAATTTGCACAAAAAATCTATCTTGGCAATCGAAAGGCTAAGTTCGAAGATGGGCGAAATTGGCCTACTCTAAGGAGGGTTTTGGCGCATTTAAAGTGCGCAAAAATTACCCAAAAATCCCCAAAATGTTATTTTCCAACAGGTGACCCCTCATTTTAAAGGTTTTTGCACGCTGAACACGATGGTGGAATCGGATTTTAGATATCTTGATCCGTTCTCAAATTAGAGCATTTAAAGTGCGCAAAAATTACCCAAAAATCCCCAAAATGTTATTTTCTAACAAGTGACCCCTCATTTTAAAGGTTTTTGCACGCTGAACACGATGGTGAAATCGGATTTTAGATATCTAAATCCGTTCTTAAATTAGAGCATTTAAAGTGCGCAAAAATTACCCAAAACTAGGATAATCTTTAAACTCTTACCCCCCCCCCCACCCCCTTAGAGTGGTCAGATTGAAAAATGTGAGAAGTATTAATTGAAGACGAGAGTTCGAAGCAAAAAAGGGGGAGGCAAACGATTAGTACAACTCCTTGAATTTCCCATTTGACATATAATTGTTATGATACCTTCATAGATAGACAAGTACCGGCCCACGTATTACTAGAAGGAAGACGAAAGAAAAAATCTATTTCAAATTATTCAATTTAGGTACTAACAGTAGGAGGAAGAAGGTTAGGTAGGTATCTTATCAATTTATTATCAGTATCATACGAATATTTGATATTCAAAGGTAGGTAGGTACTTAACATGATAAAAATAATATCAATGAAGAAGGAAGGATCTACCTACCTAGTAGAGCAAATCTTCAACTGGTTTTAGATACCAGGCCTGAAATCGTAGTCAAGAGGAAAGGCCATTCAGAAGGAACAAGGAATCTACTCATAACAAACGGTAGAATCAGGATGGACAAAACGTACAAATTAAAATAAATACGAAGAGAATATACATAGAAAACCAAATTTTAGACCGAAGTTTTCCTTTATTCAAAACCATAGCCATTAATTCGAATATTTCTTTGAAAATTCGCTCATTAAGTCATGCTGCATGACTGGTTTTTTCATTTTTGATTCGGTCGTTTCCCGTTCGTGATGCACTGACACTTCTCACGAGTGAAAACATGCGACTGGCGACGGAAAGAACGTATGTACATAAGTACGTTCCATACATCAAGAGGGTTTTAGTGGGTCAGAGTCAAATGAATCCAGATGACGGCCAAAAATGAATTCGAACGATGGACTCGTAAACAAACAGAAAATGAAATCTGTCAGATCAAACATAGCTGTCAGATATAAGAAAAATCTAAACTTTTCTACACGTCTAAACGGTCTACTGTCCACTGCGAGGGGTTCAGAATGACGAAATGAGTGTCCACGTCCACTATAGAGGGTGTCCACTATACAGGGGTTCAAATACATTGAATCTATCTCTACGCCGGGACCATGGGCAAACTGTCCAATATACAAGGGTGTCCACTAAAAGGAGTTCCACTGTACCTTATTTCCTACTAGTATTTTATAAATTTCGGTATTCAGAAGCTTAAAATTCAGCGGAGTTGCTGTGCAAGTTGTCCATTCGAGAACAATTCAGCCATTCCACGACAGTTCAAGGTGAAATATTGAGGCGCAGGTTGGTTCATCATATTTTCCGATAAGAATCACAAGGCAAAAAGTTTGATGCATCGGCATAAACATATCTACGAACATTGCAATCGAAATTCAATTCAGTGGCCAAATTAACGTTCAGGCAAGTTGGGAGCTGGCCCAACGATGGGCTCATAAATTTCTCAACTAAGTTTCAGGTCATTAATGGATTGCAGTATTCTCAAATACGCACCTTGGTTCCTACCTAGATTCTATCCAGATGCACCAAAATCCCAACCAAGTATCCAAAATTAGGCAGTTTTTGTGTGTGGACACTGTAACAGTGTGGGCTGTTCTCGATACATTTTTTCTCCCGGTGGAGACGGGATCGGTTTGGGGAAGCCTAATCGATATCCCTTCTCAACCGGTGATAATCTCGCTGGTCTAGGAGGGGGACTATCGAGGGTCCACCCCCACTGTTACACTCTGGCACAACACGAAGAATTATTAATTCGCCTCAAAACAAGAAACTCAATACCACAAAACCATTTTCTCATTCTCATCGAGGACTGTATCCCGTTATGAAAATTGGGCTGAAAAGTTACCGATTGATTCACACTCACATCCTTGGCGGGCGTTATCTTCAAGGCTACAGACCAGGGGCATTCCTAAAGACTCTTCAACTTTTCACTTTGCAAGTCTTCATTTGTACTCTTCACTTTGCGGATTATGAAAAGCAGGAGAACTTTCTGTTCCTAAAGACTTAGCGCTCCCACTCTGCAGTTCTACTCGAAACGAAGAGTGTTCTGTAGAGTAACCTCCGTTTTGTGGAGTATCCTTCAATAACTGTTACAGTTTACCAATGGATGTTCCGATCGTTTTATTCCGAATCCGATTTCATCAAGTCTTCCGTCTTTCTATAAGTTAACTTACTTGGGTTTTGGTTAGGCGAAACGACTCCCTGAAAGTGTTGTGTCGCTGACGACGAAATTAATTCGCGCTCGATGAATGCGGCCGACAGAGGGTCGAGCATGTTCAACATCATCATCATCCTCTGATGAGAAGTATCGGGAAATTTCCATTAAAAAAATTAGGTAGGTTACCACTTTTTATCCACCACCAACAACAACCTGTCGCTTCCTAACCTTTCCTTCCTCCCAAATATAGAGCATTTTGATGGCCTCAATGGAGCTAACTTCGATGCTGTTATTATGTATATGCTTGCCCTTACACTAATTTGAACACATTTAGTCCTAATCGAAAGGCTGACTTCTCTTCTTTTTATTGATACTACCAAACACTGAATTTAACGAAGAAATAAAACCTAAAAGCCGATTTGAAAAGTAGGTATGTCATTCTACCGCAGAGCCACTTGGGACACTGCAAAAATGTTGTAAACTCTTCGTTTGAAACGCAGACCCTTCACTTCCCACTTTGGGAAAGATAACCTTTAGGAACGGAACTGTTCAAAACAGGGTAAAACTCTGCAATTCTACACTTCCAAATTCTACATTTCAGTCTTCCTCTTCCAATAAAGAGCGTTCTTTAGGAACGGAAATTCGTTCGCAAAGTGCAGAGTGTGGATTTGAAGAGTGCAGAGTGAAGTGTGAAAGTCTTTATAGGAACCGGGCCCCTGCAGTATGAACCTCACTAGGTTTGTCCGCTGACCAGTAGCCAATTTCTGACAGTCCTATGAGTATACCTTGAAAATGTTCTGCCGTAAGGCCCAACGAGTTTACCCTCAAAATTTCCAAGTCAAAATACCCTAAATTGCTGCTTTTAGCCCGGTACAGACTTAACATACTCAGCCGCAAATGTGCTCAAGTCTGAGTAAAGAAGCCTCACTGACGTTCGACAATTAACGAACTTTGGAAGTACTTTTTCTACTCACACCTACAACATTATTTAACATTTTCCCCATCGTTTTCACCATAAAAATCCATTTTTCAGCAATTTACTGGCCTCCAGGCAATTTGGTTATTTAAATGGCTGTTTAAATAGGAAAATCGTCCCCTATTTTGTTCATTTGGCAAAAAATGCACAATATTTCAAAGGTGACTGTGCCATTTCAGCGGTCTCCCAGGGTACTTGATGAATAAGCGAATGTTACCTATTAGAAGAATCATAAAATGATAATGAAGTTGTCGAAAGTCACCATTCAGATACTGAAGTTAGTTGAAGCACCTCCGCTATTTCTATAGTATAATTGGAATCAGTGGATAAGTACTAACTTGATGAATGAGCACGGAAGAAGAGAAGAAGTATCTGAATATTGAATGACGGAACATTCATACCTCATCCTTGGTGGCTCCCTCTACGGAGCTTTTTTTCCCCTCTTTCCAATAATCACCGATCAATACGTTGATTCCCATGGTAATCGAATATCGCATTCATTCTCCTACAAATTAGACATACGAGAAGCTGAAAAAGAAAAGTTATTCTCGTCTGAAATATTAGCCCAAGTTATGAACTGTGGGGCTACATCCAATGCAGTAAATTACTTGTTAAATGAACGTCACGTCCCACCCTTCCTTGCGGGCAACGAATTCCCTCGTCTCCTTTTCTGATTGGGTCTCCAGTGACATCTGCAATGTTCTACGGTGTACCGTTACCAGACCGTATATGCCGTTTTTAATTGTGGTCGAGATGCAACCGTAGTTCCAATAAAAATCGAACGAAAAAAAATATCGAGAGGGAACTTTTTTCGGTTCGATTGCAGTTTCTTTTCAAACGATCTGACGATGAAATTAATCGTTCGTCGTTCTTTCTTTCGAACAATTTTCCCAGTTTCACAACAACAACAAAAAAAGGTATCACATTACCCATTACTCCCATTATTACCCATTATTCTCTGACTGATTCGTGGGCTTGATAAATTGGCAGGTGCATTATAAACAATAAAGATCTAGTATTAAATATAAAGGGTTATTTCCGCTAGCGTAAGAAGCGGGATAGGACGTTAGACTCCCTGGCCCTGAAAATTTGGGCGTTACTCCCGGGGCTGTCCGATCCCAAGCTAGGGCGTTAGACTCCTGAAAACATTTCATTGTCATTAGACTCCTGTCACCTATTGTGAGCTATTTGCCGAGCCGAGGGGACAACACCACGAGGAGGTTGCTCACTGCGTCCCCAATAACAGCAACACAATCACAACATAACATCAATCATCAACTTGGTAGGTCAATGAGAAAGTTTTTCAGACACTTTTTGGATATATTTATAAAGTGAAATTTTTCCGCCGTCCTTCAGCCGTATCAGTCTAGTTATCCACACTTGCCCTTTGACCCGTTGTGCAGTTGGTGTCCGGGTGTGGTTTAATGCCAGTGACTCGAGTTTTGCATATACTTCCGCTTGTACCTCAATGAGCTCTTCAAAGAAGACATGGATGTTGGGATGTTCTGTGTTAAAATCTTTGTTGAAATAGGCATGAAAGGATTCGCAAGAATTGGTCGTTCCTGTCAAGTCAGCCGATTTGCAAGCCCACAGATATGGTGAATAAAGGGCATCGTCACCTACTTCCACACCTACACCTACTTCCACCAGTTAGCGCAAACCGACTCTGCCATGGTTACTCAGAAGATAAGCACTTAGTTGTTTGTGCCGGGAGTCTAACGTCCAACGTCGCAGAGCTAGACGACCGTTTCGGGAGTCTAACGCCCACCTTACCTGCCTGCAAGGTAAAAGTGTGAGGCCGGACCGCGAGGAGTCTAAAGCCTTATCCCCGTAAAAAGTAATCTTACCATGATAGGTACCTTCCGGAAGAGTCCGTCGTCACTAGATGGTTGAGTAGTGGGGGCGAGCGCTTTCGATGTAAGGACACCATCATCAGGCCGTCGAGAGAATACGAGTCAGTTCGTCAGTTGGTCCCTATTTATGTGCAGGGGGAAGTGAGAGGTGCCTAGGGGAACGAAGGAAGTGAAAGGTGTTTTTTGGCGTTAGGGGAAAAAAGGAAGTGAAGAGGATGGTCTGTCCTGTCTTCTAATCCTATTTTAGCTGAACCATTTGTTTACATAGAGAAGGTGCCGAAGTGTCGTACCTCTCACCTCACCTGCACCGCAACTCCACGTGTTACCTCTATGTGTGGTCCAGTCTAGCTCTGCGACGCTGGACGTTAGACTCCCGGCACAAAGAACTAAGTGCTTCTGAATAACCATGGCAGAGTCGGTTTGCGCTGCTGGTGGAAGTAGGTGTAGGTGTGGAAGTAGGTGACGATGCCCTTTAGCTACAAACGGCTATAGGAGTCATAACATCTGGCTTATCTTAAGGACTAACTTTTGGTTTATTATTCTGTGAATATTACACCTATGTATTCGCTCAGCAAAAAATTTGTATAACACCCCCTCAAAATTTTTTCTTTTCCGTTTCAAGGTGCGTAGATTCCAAAAATGCAATGTCCGTCCGCCGTCCGCCGTACGCCGTCCGCCGTATCGCGTGTACCGGCTTCATTTTCGGTCTAAAAAATTCGTTCTTTCGCACACATGCTCCATTTGGGCCCCATTTGTGTCCCGAAACTTTTCAGCCCGATCGGAATATACCCGGGGATGTTATGAATGAAAATGTGTATAAAAATAGGTACTTTTTGGGTTTTAGTGACATGTTAGTAAAATGAGTTTTTGAGGTATCGTTTTCCATGTTTTTGGTGATGAGAAGACTGAATATGAAGTCCATTTTGACCAAGGAGTGGAAAATTGAGGTTGGACCAGATGTTCAGCTCCCAAAATTGATTTTTTATGAGTCAAAAACCTGCAAAATCGTCTAAAATCACCATCAATTTGTTGAATAACACTATGAAAAGTGTCAACACGTGGATCAAGATGATTAAATGGCACTACCAATGATCAAAGATAATTTGAAAAAAAAGAAGGAGCGTAGGCACCTAATTCAAGTTTTGGGGGCCAACATTGGTGGAAACCACCAGAAATAGCTATTTCAATGATTTTACATGAAAGCAACAATAAATGAACAGCCAGCATTCCTGTACGTAGGTCCAATAGAATAATAAACCCATGTGACAAGAGCTTTGCAGCGTTTTTCTATGGTGAGATATAATCTACTAGCTTAACCTAGTAACTTATTTCTAGATGGTAAACTCTAACTTACTAAACTCTAACTTTCTATCAATATATTGTAATATGACAATTGGGGTTATAAAAATATCTACCTAGTACAGAATTATGAGTTAGTAGTCAGTTTACAATACATTGATAGTAAGTTAGAGTTTACCATAGAAACCAGTTAGTAGGTTAAGCTAGTAGATTATAACTCACCATAGAAAAAAGTTAGTCCATAAGATGAGCCAGATGTTATGACTCCTACAGCTGTTTGTAGCTAAGGTACCTACCAATTAAAATAGGATTAGTTTTAAGCTCTTCCCACAAGACAGGACAGACCATCCCCTTCACTTCCTTTGTTCCCCTAAAACGGGTATAAAAGTACCTAGGTAGTTTTTTTGTTTTAGTCATATGAGCTTTTGAGGTATCGTTTTCCATATTTTTTAGGACAAGAAGACAGAATATGAAGTAGATTTTGACCAGTGAGTGGGAAATCGAGGTTCTAACGAACTTTCAGCCTTAAATTTACGTTAAATGATGGTCTAAGTCGTCGTTCTTCCGCACACAGTTTGGGCCCCCATTTGGGAACACATTTGGATACTAGCTGTGCTCCAAACCTCGACAGCCCGATCGGAATACACCCAGGGGCCTTATGGGAGAAAAATGGGTGTCAAAATAGGGGTTTTCGAAGTTTTTTTGTGGTTTCATCGAACACGAGCTTGTGATGTATCGTTTTCCATGTTTTTTAGGACGATAAGACCGAATGTGAAGTTGATTTTGACCAAAGAGTGAAGAATTGACGTCGTAACTAAGGTTAAGCTCCCGAAATTCATTTTTTATGAATCAAAAACCTGGGAAATTGTTTGAAATTACCATAAATCTGTATAATAACACTAGAAGTAGTATCAACTGGTGAATCAAGACAATTAAATGACACTACCAATGTTCAAAGATGAACAGCCAACATTTCTGTAGGTATGTCCAGTAGAATAGTAAACCCATGTGACAAGGACTTTGTAGCGTTTTTAACTACTCATGTGACCTTTCTGTGGCTACAGGAGCAATAATAATAATCCACTATACCTAATAATAATTCACTCCCCTCCACCCAAAGTCGAATGAATATGATGATATCATTTAATATAATATATAGATGTTCATCTTAGAACCTCAATTACCGTAGAAAAGCTTTTGTGTTTTATTTGTTTATATTATGTTGTACACTTTACAAAAAGTTATGAATTCATTTGAAGAATGCAACATTATCCGCAAGGCTCGCTGAGCCCGTTTCACCCAACGAGAGCCGCGTCAAGTGGCTGTGGTGTTTTGCCGTTATTTCCCAGCGTATGTAAAAGAACGTGCACCATCATTAGAGCCGCTTTTAATTGAGGCCGAAAAACAACAGCGATGCAGCAACAACAGTGAAATATTTACTGAGAAACCAAGACGTGGAACTCAAACACAAATTAATAACATCCTTTGGCTTAGTACTCAACCCCTTTATTTCACCTGGCCCATACTCCATAAATCCCCTACGACTCTTCCCCTTCGATGTAATAAATATAATAAAAGTTTTATTGCCGGTTGAGATTTTTTCTCTCTTTTTCCATAGGCTCAAAGCTGTTATTACGGGCAGGCTGGGTGAGTTATTAGATGGCATCGAGGTGGCTCCTCCTCGGCCGGCGCTCCTTCGAGTCTTCTCCTGTGATTATAACATGCAAAAGTTCCAGTCGTGCAGCATGACCAAATGAAGCGAGTTTTTGAGAGAGAAGCGCCACAACTATATCAAACCTGATTTTATAGCAGTTTTTCGTGGTTTTTGAACGGAAAAATTTAAAATTGCCAATATTTTTCGGCCGCCCCTGAAGAGCCGTGAGAGAGGCTGCTTCCGGCTTCGGTATGAGCTGTGCAAGGATATCGGTTGCATACACCAGACCACAATGCCAAGTTGTAATCCACCAGTAATCAAAGTGCCATTCCCGAACATTTATCTGAAATAAAAGTACTAATACTTACGAGGTAAGTAGGTAGTACTTCCGTCGTCACTATCTGGCCGAGTACTGGAGGCGAGCGATTTCGATGTAGGGACATCATCATCAGGCCGTCGAGAGAATATTACAGTATGTAGCATCGAGTAGAATAGAAATGAGATTTGACTCCAATGATATGGATGGATAGGAAGAACAATAATTGAGTATACGTACCTTTCAAACTTTACCACACTTAGTGGCGCACGAATAGAAAATTTTGGAAAATCGCAAAAAATACGTTTAAAACGGAACATAATGACTAATGATGGCCATAATGACTAATGATTCTAAACATATAGGTAGGTATGTTTCGTAAATCTAAAAATAAAAAAGAAGCGGAGATGAATAATTCGAAAAAATGTCCGCGACGAAGGAATGAACGTAGTGAAGGAAACCGAGCGTTTCCAAAATTCTGGAAGTGGTAAAACAAATTTTTGAAGAACCTAATTTGAAATGGAAAAATTTGGAATGTTTTGGTTTATTATTTTCAATAATGAACCTTTGGAATCGAGCATGGAAAAAAAGCCAACCCCCCCCCCCCCCCCCCCCCCCCTCATCAAAATTTGATGGTTTGCGTTTCAAGGTATTTAGAATCCGATAATGCAATAAAAATATTCTGTCCGTCCGCCCTACGCCGTACTAAGCACTTTTCTTAGTGACCATGAACCAAAATTGACGAAATTCGGTTTGTAGGTCCCATTTGGGGTCTAGTCGATCGTCGAAGCTCGGCGTTACTGTCAGTCATCCCTAAGGGGTCGAAAGTAGGGGTTTAAATCTCCAGGACGCCGTTATCTCGAATTTTTTTACGGTTGTAAAACGTACGTCCAGCCGCTCGTTCACAGTAAGGCCCAGAAGTTAGCACCGACAGGCTTTTTCAACAGGAGGGTGAATGAAACTGTTCAAATTCAGCCCAAATATCATCACTAGGTACGCGATAACAATCGGAAATTGGCTCGAGTTCATCATTGCTAGGGAGCACCTGATTATTTTCACGGAGTATGAAGTCGAGTTAGTTTGTTGTTCTGCGATATTTTTGGAGTTTTTTGGTAGGTAGTGAAACTTGAACAAACGTTGAAGTATTATTGATGGGTAAATTATTACACAACGGTAAATTATTACACAATGGTAAATTATTACACAACGGTAAATTATTACACAACTGTTCATTATACCATTTACGTAGAAGGGGCTGGAGTTTGTTGGTAGGTACTTTTGCAACTTGAACAACCGTTGAAGTATTATTGATGGGCCAATTACTACACAACGGTAAATTATTACTCAAAGATAAATTATTGCACAGCGGTTCATTATACTATCTACGTAGAAGGGGCACTTATACAGGTAAATTATTACACAACTGTTTATTATTTGCCTTATGCTTCATGAATAACTGCAAAATAATTAATGATTGAATTACTGATTCCCGCGCATTTGTAGGAGACTTTAATTCCGGGGCCGGCTCCAGTAAGTACTCGATTTAAGGCTTTCCTGGGAGACCTCGAGGGTATTGACCACAGGATACAGTGATCTACGCAGAAGGGGCATCTATGCAGGTACATAATAAACCTTTGTGTAATAATTTGCAGCGTTTTCAGATTTGTGTTGATCAGTTTGAACTATAAGAGCCAAGGCCCAGCTGACAGTGGTCTACCAGTGTGTTAACATCGATATGATGTTCTAGACGTACATCCTCTGACATAATAACATATATGTATTTATTGAAGTAAATGTTTATTATGCAGACGTATGCAATGGACAGACACGACGTAACCCGGGAGCACTAAAGGACCGTAGGTAGACCCGAAGAAAAGGAAAAACAGCAAATAAATCGACCCAGACGGGGGAAAACCCTTGCGAAACATTTGTTACGGAAAGGAATAATAGAAACTGCAATATTACGTGTGACGTTGGGCGCCGTAAATTTGTTTCCTTCTTTTTGGTGAGGGAGAAAAACGCAGACAAATGTAAAACAACAAGAACGAGTACTTTTTTTCACGGAGTTGAGAGACTTGGAAAATTTATGTTATTGCCGAGTTTTGTCAGTTTATTTTTCTATAAAATATATCATTTTTGTAAGGGCAGTTTTCAGAACACGACGGCGGGGCTGTGAGGGGGAGGGAGGGCAGTAACGCGGTTTTTGCTGTACACGCGGAGGGGTAAAGGGGGGGGGGGGTTGAGCCAGAACATTTTCAAACGCACTTTTTTCTTGTCCAAACTTTCTGTTGGAGTATTTCAAGAGAAGCGGCGCAATTTATGTGCAAGTATTTCAGTTGAAAGCGCTTTCAGAGTAATTTCGGTTGTTATTGGGATCGGTCACTCATTTTTATCGCAGCAGAAACTATGTTGGAAAACTGCTAGCTATTCCGATTAATCCCACAGTACTGGTTGAAGGGGGGGGGGGGGGGGGGGGGGAATTAATAATCTCAATGGAAAACTTACCACATTGTATCGCATCAACACTATTTCTATATTTCGCCCCGCTAGGCATACACAAGCTGTAAGTCAGTTGGAGAAGGTTTTAGAGACCATAAATTAGCAGCTGGTACATGTCGGAAAAACGGTTTTCTTTTCCAGAACATATTCACAAATTAACGAATGATTGATTTTTAAAAACTCTGCAAATTATTACACGACGGTGTATTATTTACCTGGTATCTATAGTAGATCACTGTTTTGGGTGGTCAGTATACCCTCGAGCTCTCCCCCCCAGGGAAGCCCTAAATCGAGTACTGAAGCCGGGGTTTCATACAAATGCGCGGGAATCAAGAATTCAATCATTAATTATTTGTAGTTATTCATGAAGCATAAGGTGAATAATAAACCTACAACCTTCAAACCAAATTTCATTAATTTTGGTTCATGGTAACTAAGAAAAGTGCGAAGTACGGCGGACAGACAGAAATTTTTTTATTGCATTTTCAGATTCTACGCACCTTGAAACGTAAACCATCAAATTTTGAGAGGGGTTTAATTTTTTTTTTTTTTTTCATGCTCGATTCTATAAAGGTTTATTTTTGAAAATAATTATCAAAAACTTTCTGTCTGCCGTACGCCGTACATAATACGGATGACTCGCTTGACCGTGAACAACAAATTTGGGTCTATCAACTAATTGTTAAAAAGTACCTGTCAAGAAAATTCAAAATAACCATCAGTCTTCAAATGAAATAATATCACTGAACAGTCAACATATACATTCGAAGACTGAAAAGGATCAAATAGATACCTACGATTATATGAAGTGATGCGTTAAGTGGCATATGGTGATTTATGAACCACAAAATGCTAAATTAATATTACTTACAGTAGTGAATTTAATAAATGTTATTTCACAGGTGTAACAATAAGGTTTTTTTAAAAACTATTCAATATTATTTGTAGTTGTCATACCTATTTTGTGTGAATTCCGAGCGACAAGTAAGAAGATCTTGAAGCATAGTTGAGTCTGCAGGTGCTATTCATTCCGAATGAGTAATAGTGGTGTCATAAGTATACGCCATTCAATGTCACTCACGATCGTACAGAACAATTTATTGTTAACAATTTATTATATGAATTATAATAGATTCAGTTCAACACTTGCCGTCCGAGTCTCTACAAGTTGACACCTTCCATTCGCACTGTAATATACCTCACTAGAAATTGTATACCAACAATTCGTACAATGACACCTGGCACTTCGACTATAATGACATAATAAACATTCACACTAACAAATTGTACCTTTTTCTCGCAGTTCGCCATTCATTCTCTGATGTACTCTTCGTCTGTTACTTCTGTTAATTATAGATAGACCGACGATACAGGAGCAGCGCCTCCCGTTTAGAACACTATGAAACCACCTGGTGAACAGTGCCTGTCATCTGCAGAATGCGTGAGGAAATGTTTCCACATTAGTTATAATCAGCATCTAAATGCTACTCGTTCTAATCCAACTCATCCTTCTCATAACACGTTGTTCCAGCAAGTGCCAATTTGGGCCGGTAGGTACAAATGTATATATTGTACAAAAATTATATTCCTCTTGCAAATTGGCACTCAGCCAGAGTAATGGTCAATTTCAATTTAATTTTTCTAAATCCTATCAGCAATAGGTACCTACTTCTGCTTCTTTTTTTTCTCTCTTTGCGTGTATTTATGTAACCTATATCCTCTGGGCTATGGCTTTACTTAGCTCATCTGAGGCAAGCCACATCATTATAAATACATGTCTGTACCTACAGTCTTCGTTGCATTTTGGAGTGTTGTGGTGATTTTGGGTGTGAAGTGCAGTGGGGCTGGGGTCAACCTAGATAAGAAGAACAGAGAAAAGAACAGGCAGTAACAACTCAGTTTCCCTCATGGTATGAACCTCTTGTGTGTCTTGAAGTGGTTCAATTCGTAAGAATTTACTGAAATTCGGTGTGCCACCTTCTTCAGTATCCCGAGTGCCACCTTCTTCTAATTCTGAGTAATTTCCTCGAAGTTCTCAAGCCAAGGAAAGAAAGAAGTCTCCTACCTACTTATCCTCAGCCATTTCAAGCCCTGATTCAAGCTGAATACACAGGACTTCCAGCAAGGTACTCCAGTACTACTGAAATACATCCCCAGGACCTTAAGGTACTGTAATTTCGATGTCATGTCCTAAAGTGAAATTACCTACCCACAATTGGAACCATCAGGACAAGCTGCTCTTGCTGTATTGGAGAGCCCAGTCACAACTGTTGCAGCGGTAGGGTGGTCAAGACTTTTGACTCATAAGCTCAACACTCTTCCAGCCACTGGTTCAAGCCCCAGCAATAACTGAAGGTTTTTGGCCTCATCATCCGTCACCTTTCAACATCGAAATTCTCTTCCAACAGACATTTTATTTTCACAGCTTTGTTTTAGAAATAGCTAAAACCATATTGGTTAACAGAAATATTGTTTTATAATCACCTACGTAAATACTTAACAAAAGGAGCTCCTGTTATTTTATTTTCACTACCTATTGCCTTTTTTGGTCACATTTTATTTTGAATACAAATTTTATCAGTGTGCAATTAATTTCTTATTCAAGTTTCCTCATTAATTTTATTTAGTAGGTACCTTCCCAAATTACTTATTATACAGCTATTTTAAAAATGAGGTAATCATAATATATCCATCCACAAGGATTATAACCCCCATTTTGACACACACATCATTGGTGTTGAATTCTCTGTACTAACTTTTGGAAACCAACAACTTCGAGTAAGGACACCAATTTTCGACAACTGAAAAATTTTTAGATACGGCATCAGATTTGGTTTGAAATTCGGATTCCCCCAATAATGGTTTGATGAAGTTTGATGAAATTCATATGACCAGCCATAACAAGTGCAATACATAAAAATGTTCATAATCTATTTTAGTACTCCCTGCCTTCACAGTTTCCGAAGCATACCCCATTATTCTATTAACGTACGAGACTCCATGTCTTCATTTGGTAGCATTCTGGCTGTGTACAGACTTTTGGGTGCTTGAAGTCTTCGCAATCGTGTTGTAGGTTGGAATCTTGAAGCTAACTTCCTCCAAAGGCTTCGAGGGCAAGTTAAATCCAATATGTCTTGTTGTAATTCTTCTGCAATAGTCCTTGCAATCAGTCTGAAGGCTTTTCTCTTCTGAGAATGTTGCAACTTTTGTGTCATCTTCAGTGGAGACGATTTCCCATGAATTTTGGTCTTCTAATTCTAATCGCAGATTGAATGACCAAGTTTTATCATTTTTTCGGTTCAACTTCACATGTCCACATATCTTTACCTTGCTGTTTTCTTCTTCTTCCATTGTTAGCAGAGTAATCCTGGGTTCCAAAACCTTTGTTATACATTTTATTTGTCGAAAACACAGAGTGTATAGACAATAATTGTCAAGTATAAACTTAAAAACAGTGTTAGAGAGAAAAACAGTACCAGAATTTAAGCCAAAACGACAGATATTTAGGCAGGTAGGCACACTAGCAAGGAACTAAGTGGCGTCAACAAGAAAAACCGACAAGTAGGTTATAAATTCCACCGTACAACAATTTCCGATGAATAAGAATTAGCTCATATAAAATACATCATCTACATAAACAACAAAAGACTAGTTAAAACTCTAAAGTACCTAAATGCTAACATCACATCGCAATATCACAGAAAAATGTCAAGACAAATTTCAACTAAAATAGTAATATGTTAGCACAACTGATCAGAATACTCTTAAAAAAATGTTTCACTGTCAGGTACACGTCATTAAATAATAGATAGCACAGTATTTTCAGGTACAAGCCACCCTGATATTATCAAAATGCTCATCAAAGTCATAAATGGAGCCATGGAAAGGAGTTTATTTTTACAAAAGCGCAGTAGCAGTAGCAAAAGCAGTAGCAGACCCTCTAACGTTTTTTGAAGCAAAATTTACCTCATCTTCTACAAGGGAGAAAAACAGTTGCTTAAATAAATTTATGTGTATTCTTCCAAAATCGATGCGCCTTGCTGCTGCAGACGTAGAAACTAAATTTGGATCTACTGCAAAAAAAATCATTGGACAATATTGAAGAATGCCCATTTCACAGCCTTAAAAATTTACCTGCGTTTTTCTCAAAACTAGATTTCCTTGTTCTACGGCTTTCTTGCTTTGGACAGTATTAACATTCGGGTTGGGTAAATAAAGTATAATATTGGCTGTGTAGCGTGTTTTATTTGTCATGTTGTCCTGCTGAGAATGTACCCGACCCCCGAGGGACCCTCTGACCCCCTTAATTTTTGCGTGAATCGAATTCACGCAATGATTTTTCTGATGATGATTTTTGCGCAGTCTTCTTACAACAAATTAATCGTCAAGTCCATTATACTGTCCTTTATATACGTCTGTGTGCCTCTCTCATCTGGCCGAGTCATACGAGCGAAAAGGGACCGGGTGATTTGCATTTCCGCGATTGGACAATGGATCTCCGCTGTTAACGAATGTAAATGTATCATTTTACTTTGCAGATCCCCATCTTGAGATATAATAAATTATCTCAGGAGGAGGTTATTTTCGTTCAATAAGTAAATCATTGTAGTTTTTTTTTTTTTTTTGCACAATGGGGAAAAGACGCCGCTGGCCGAATGATGACTTTGTTTTGGCGGCGCCACTCTAATGAAGCCGTTCTCCGTGAGGTAATAATTAACAGTACCTAAACCCTCTCCCACCACCACATCCACGTCACCCTCCAGCTCATCAGCTCATCATGCATTTCTCCCGGTGTTTCTTTTGTCTTGAAGTTCCTCACCCGACAACGGATAAATGCAATATCCAATCGTTACAAAAAGTCGAGTCTTCCGCACCAGCCACAAAATGCCAATCCTAGTTCCTTCAGTACTTAGGGTTTCCACTAAGGATCCAGTGCACTGGTTCCCAACAGAATTTTATTCCCACCCTTCCACCGAATTTTGACCACCACTCCTTGTATTTAACAGTTTGACACTGAACTGTGGCGCATTTGATCGAAACTCTTCACCTCCAAAGTGAGAGCATTTCAGAACTCAAGTACCTAAAGCGTTTAGATTTGACTATTTTGGTTTATTATTTTCAATAACAAATCTTTGGAATCGAGCATGGAAAAAACAAAAACACTTTAACCCCCCACAAAATTTGATTGTTTCCGATTCAAGGTATCTAGAATCCGAAAATGCAATTTAAAAAAAGTCTGCCCGTCCGCCGTACGCCTTACTTCGCACTTTTCTTAGTTACCATGTAAAATTAATTAAATTTGATTTTTTGTAGGTCCCGTACGGGGTCTAGATGGTCCTCGAAGCTCGGCGTCAGTCATCTCTAAGGGGCGAAAAATAGGGGTTGAAATTTTCAGAACGCCGTAGCTCGAAAACTTTCAGTAGAAGGGTGTAACAGTGTGTTCTCGATACATTTTTTCTTCCGTGGTGAGCGAAGCCTAATCGATATCCCTTCTTAGCCGGTGATAATCTCACTGGTCTAGGAGGGGGACTCTCGAGGGTCCACCCCCACTGTCACACTCACAAGGATATGGCTTTTTTACGTTTTTAAATTGATCTTGAACTAAAGGATTTTCTGAGACCACCCGGAGCATTGTATGGCCAGCCGTTAGTTTGCACCGAAAAGCTTCGTCAACATGATCGTGAATTAAAAGGTATAAATATCATTGCTAGGGAGCACCTGATGATAATCACGGATGGCTGTATGGAGTCGAGTTGGCTGTTCTGTGATATTATTTCATTTGAAGAATGATGGCTGTTTTGGATTTTGTTGATAGGTAATTTTGTATCATGAAGAAACGTTATGCTTCATGAATAACAACAAATAATTATTAATTATTGAATCATTGAATCCCGTGCACCTTACGAAACCGTAATTCCTGAGCCGGCTCCAGCACTCGATTTAGGGGTTTCCTGGTGGAGGGTCGACCTACGCAGAAGGGGCATCTGTGCAGGTAAATAATAAACCGTTTTGTAATAATTTGTGTTTTTTTTTATTTTCTTGATGAAACCGAACTACTAGGTACCAAAAATGACTAATAATAAATTGATCAGTAAATATCAAATGTGTGGTGATGGAGAGATTGAGGTGTGGCTTGGATAGGTGAGGTTGAGATGTGAATTTCAAAGGTTGGTTAGCTAACGTTTAAATGGTCACACCTATGGCAAAGCCAGGAAGGTTACCACCACTAGAAACGCTGGAGGATGTGCCCAGACAGTTCCACCAGGTCGGTTATCACCAGACGGGTTCCACCACTCCGAGTTCTTTTAGGTGACAAAGGTAAGGAGGTGTGAAGAGAGAGGGAGAGAGAAGTCATCGACTTGAGGTTTGAGCGTAGAATGGCGAGCTGGGTGAGAAGAGTGGGTTTTATAGGAGTTCTGCCACCCTCCGACGGACTGACAGACGGAAGAGAGACCTATCCACATAGGCCATCGGTTCGTTCCGTTTATTTTGGCAATCCTAGTATGTACATTGAGTGGTATTCAGGAGGATACCACGACAAAATAGAACGAAAATTTTGGAATGAACCGAAATTAATAGGCGCATTCAACCTGTTAAAGGGAAAGTGTTAAAGTTTCTTGTTGAAAAACGATCAATGTTTTGGTCGTATTTTAGTCGTGTTATCTGTTCTGGGTGGAGTCTGCGGCTAAGTCTAACCGCACTAAACCCATTCTATAATATTTATGCTGCCAGTAAGTATATTGTAACTCGTATATTTCTCTCGACTAATCAAGTATGCGAGCGGCCAAGTTGACCAAGTGGTTCCATGGCGAGAGGGCCCAGGAAAAGCGTTTTTGCTTGGTGACAACGGCAATTTATCAGAAGCTTGCGGGGTGGGGATGAGAAAACCTCTGGCGCTGCTAAGAGAGCGCATTAATATGTAGTGCGGAGTGTAGGGCAAATAACGAGTAAAGTATCCCAACCGGAGGGCGAGTGGTGGGGGGAAACTTTGTGAAATATAGTAGCAAGTTAGGGTTGCGGACAAGTCTCCGGATAGTGTTTTGATGATTTAGGAACCGCCTTCGGAGGGAGGCCAATGGGAGAGAGAAGGAGAGTTAATTACAGGGTAAAACTAGACACTTTACCAAATGTATCTTTAATGTAAATGTAATGCTCAGCCGTGTTATGGGCTAGTGGCGGCGGGAGGGTTAATATGTAAAACCCGGGACACCATACTTTACCTCCTTAACTAAACAGTGGAACTTTATATAAGTTCAATATAAACCTTCCTGTGGAAGCTCTTGGCGTCGTTGTATATCATCACTTCCGGTCTTTCCTTTTGTGAGAAGCCCCTTAGCGCCTACTTCGACCGCTTCTGAGCTTCCTGGCTCTGAAACTGTGAGGATGAGGAAATATCGCTTGCATCCAGCAACGGAAGAAGTTGAACGCATCAGGCATTTCGGTGAAAATATTTTTCTTGCTTTAGGTATCAATCATTCTCACTGCCAAGAATGAAATTTTCAAATATGTTGGTCAATATCGATTTCGTCGTGATATACCTATTATGAAATAAGAAGAACAAACGCACACTCAACCTCGGAGTTCCAGCTGGGAAAGACGGTGCTAAGCAGCGCTATCCAGCGTTCGCATCGAGCAACTGGACTTTGAACGTTGACTGCGTACCTCCACCCAGCAGCTAAATTTTAATGGAGTTGAAAAAACTTTCCATGTTCGATTCCAAAGGATCATAAGTCAAAACTACCAGGAAAATCCGTTGTACTGAATACAACGGGCTCTACAGCGGTAGGCATAGAAGAAAAGCCACAAAAAATTCGCACTTGATAATAGCAGTTTCACAAATTTCTCATAGCGATTAGTCTGACGATGAATCTCATCGCTACCCAGGAACTCTGCTTCTAAAGCATCACACCAGCCACTCCATTTTCAAGACTGGACACATATTTTCACGATCCTAATATTATGAATCACATGGGGCAATAAGAACCCCCAGAAACAACCCGGTTGTAAAAATTTACCCGCCAAAAAAAAACTGCCCGCTAAACACCATTGAATGAAATTTCAAGGTTTAGGGGGAAGGAACAGGTTTCTACATGCACATCCAAGAGCGAGGTGCGAAGCACCGAGCGTGCTACATCAGCAGGCAAAATATATATCAATCAGTGGCAATCCTTTTGGCGGCTGAGGAGGTTTTTCAGCGGGTGAATTTTTACAACAGGGCTGTTTTTGGGAGGATATCACATCTTTTCGCACTGATAAAGTAAACATTTTTTCCCATTAGGTACCTTCCTAATACAAACTGTTTTCAGAAGGTAACGACTTAATCAGTGCCTACTACCTACTTAGTATCTACTTAGCACTACCTACAGTACCTGTACAGTACTATCAGTTTAGTACCCACTTAGTAGTCATACTCAGTACCTACACATTTTCCCTAACTATAAAATTTTCTCAATACCTACCTACCTTTCTAAATGGTGGAGGGGGGGGGGGGCAAAAATGCACAAAAGGCACTTACTAGGAGCATAACGACCGTGTGTGCTAAATTTAAGCTCTTAAAATCCTCTCTTCAAACCCTCCCACCAAAA
The DNA here is from genome assembly GCA_954871275.1 of Leptopterna dolabrata. Lineage (NCBI taxonomy): Eukaryota > Metazoa > Arthropoda > Insecta > Hemiptera > Miridae > Leptopterna > Leptopterna dolabrata. The sequence continues at coordinate 36,092,657 of OX940985.1, forward strand.
TGGGGTGTCAAGGGGGGGGGGGGGGTACAAATTGCACAAAAGGCACTTCCTTGGCGCAAGAAGAATGAATGTAGAATTTCAGCTCTTGAAACCCCTTTCTAACCTACTCCTAACCTCCGTTGTGTAATAATTTACAGCGTTTTAAATTCCCCGCTTTATCGCCGCGCACTGTCATAAAAAAATAACGTCAGCTGATTCCGATGGTAGGGTGAGTTAGCGTAGAGTCAAAATTTGAAATCATGAGTACCATTCGAAGGGTATTCTTATTCTCAAAACAGTGAGATGGGAACTACCAAGGACAGGGTGGGGGGGGGGGGGGATAAAATGAGGAAGCAAAAAAAATTAGTAACTATTTAAACATTTTAGGTACCTACTACGGTCATTATTATGGTATTAGGTACTTATTTTGTAGTTGAAATTAAAGCGTGGATTGCCTACATAAATAATATTTTTCTATATAAATCTACTTATGACCTACACATATAAAAGTTGATACCTAAACTCATCGTGAAATACCTACCAGGCCAACGATTTTATTTTCAATCGGAGCATTTCAATGTATCCAGAGTAGGAAACAGATACCTCTCGTGTGGTGGAGGGGGGGGGGGGGGGGACTTAATTCTATTATGTTCGTTTCCAAAAATTTCTCATCTAATGTTTTTTCCCATTTTGGTTTATTATTCTGTGAATAGCACACCTATGTATTCGTTCAGCAAAAAATGTTTATAACAACCCCTCAAAATTTATTCTTTTACGTTTCAAGGTGCGTAGATTCCAAAAATGCGAAGTCCGTCCGCCGTATCATCCATAATTAGTATATTTTCGGTCTAAAAAGATTCGTTCTTTCGCACACAGGCTCCATTTGGGCCCTAGTTGTGTCCCGAAACTTCGCAGATCGATCGGAATATACACAAGGGTGTTATGGAAGAAAAATGGGAGTAAAAGACGTAGGGTTTTTTGGTATTTTATAGAACATGAGCTTGCGAAGTATCGTTTTCCATGTTTTTTTAAGGAAGAGAAGACCGAATATGAAGTTGGTTTTGACCAAAGAGTGAAGAATTGAGTTTTTAAAGTAAGTTCAACTCTCAAAATTCATTTTTGTTATGAGTAAATTATCCGGTAAATTATTAAACCGGTAAATTATCTGAAATGACCAGAAATGCGTATAATAACACTACAAGTAGTATCAACAAGTGAATCAAGACAACTAAATGGCAATATCAGTGATCAAAGATAACTTGTCAAAAATTGGAGCCTAATTCGGATTTTTGGGGGCCAAAATTGTTGGAAACCTTAAAAAATATCAGTTATTAAGTAATGTCCGATAGAATAATAAACCCATGTGAAGCAGCGTTTTTGGTTGTTGTCAGAAGGGTTTTATGCGTGGGAACGTTTTCTCCGCGTATCTACTAAGATACGCGAGTTGTGCATGCAACAATAATTTCTTTGCGGCGGGAAAAGGCAAAAACAAAGCTGTAATTCTTCACATTTCCATACTCTGGTTTATAACAAGTTTACTTTTTGGTCCTGTCCCTTGTGTGTAGCAGAATGTTTTATGAAGCCCTACACATAGGTATTGGTATGATTCATTGAGGTGCAGCAATGCTTTGTAATGCAGTAATTTGCTGTTTCTTTAGGGGATATTCCGGTAGAGATACGTCTATTTGACTAGTGCTTGACAACCTAACCAACTGTAAATTTACTGCTATTACTTGCCTTTCTTTACTACTACTTCAGAAAGCTTTGGATCAATGCATGCAATTGGAATGATTTTGCTGCTCCAACATTTCATTTTCTTATTCTTCCAGTAAAATGCGCCAGTAGAAAACTTACAAACCTACGTAATTGTTCTTGATTTGAACGAACCTCGTTATAAAGAAAAGAAAAACTGAGTTATTGAAAAAATAGTTTAAAAAAAATTAGAATGAAAAATAGTTATTGAAAAAATATTGAGAAAATAGACTATTTTTTCAATAACTCCGGTTTTCTTTTCTTTGAAATGGGTTTCCACGATTTCTTCGCGAGTGATTTAATTCGAACCTCGTTATGCTATTGAAATGAGCACTTACACTTAGGGATGCAGTTTTCAATTCCTTTCCTGAATAAGAGGTATATAATATGCAATAATTACTTGAGATTTCAATTTCGGAGTGGCCGGTCGAAATAATGGAAAGGCTATTATTTCGTAAATAACTTATTAGGTAAGTAGGTACCTTCAGAAATGCTAAAACCGAACAGTTTTACGCGGATTTCTTCACAATTTCGTCGGAATTTGCCCGTTAATAATAAATATTCGAGCGAATAGTGGAGTTCTTAAGCTGGCAGCAGTGAGCTGTTCTAATGTATTTTTAAAAATTTTATTCTCATGACTGAGGCTTATAAAATTAGTAATACCTTCTAATATTATGAACCTGTTGTGATCGGCTGCTCCTCCACAACCAATGTAATGTACATACATGTTGTACCTCAGAGTGGGGACCCCCCGACCCCCCTCTGATCATGTCAGGGGCCTATAAAGAGCCGAGAGGAAATTCGTTTTAGATAAACTTAATGTCAGACCATTCTCAATTAACCAGGCATTTACAGTTTGAAGGCCCAGTTCGGCCTTAGAAAAGGCGCTCTCCCATGTTTCAGCGACAAAATACAAAGCAATAATAGGATAATAAACCAAAACGGGGAAAATCTATTGCCATAAAATACATCGGCAAGAGGTAGTTTCTAACTTTCTCTCTCCCTTTTGTTAAACTCTTTGCTCTTATAATATTCCTGAGAAGGTTTTAACATCGCTAATCTGGTCCGGCATAAAATAGCGCACGGACCAATATTGGTTCGGTAATGGGAGGAACCAGATCCCCTACATGGCCAGCGCGACGTCAAGTTGTATTATGTTTACCTTGCCCTCCTAATTACACAGCTCGCCTTTCAAGTGGCAAATGACCAATTAATCATTCAATAATAATCAAAGTTCTCCCCGCATTGTCTTCGAAAATAAGCTATCGGAATGGCATTTTAATCCCGTAAATATTGCATCAAGATTATGAGACCCCAACCCTGATGGTTAATACGAGCTAAAACTGTTTCTCTACTGATATACACATAATACACAATCACCCTTCATAACTGGCTAATTAATTCATTAAAATATTAATGATAATAGAGCCCTCGGTAGGTCTGAATTTCACGGGGATTAATTCTCCTCTTTCATGCCTAACTCTTGGTTTCGTCGTGAATAACGCTACAGCAAATTGAAAGCAAACAGATGTTGAGAGCATTCCTATTCTACAGGAAACCCGACAAAGGTTATATTACGTGATAAACATTTACCCTTTCGCCCGCGATAGCCAACACACACTTTGTTTGTCGTAACTAATTGTGTTTTGTGACTATTGGTTTAAGCGATCCTTACAAATAATAGGTAAACCAATTTGAATCGTCACAAAACCAAACAACGTTAAAATTCAAAATGTTTGGAGAAACTAGCGCTGGGGTCTACTACGGGATGAAACGATGGACTGTTCGTTAGAACTAGTTGAGTTTGGAAATGACGTCGGGTGAGCCAATTATGAACGCTGGCAAATAGCGAACACCTGACGTTGTTGAAAGAGGAATGTTGTTGGTCTAGTGGTGTGGGGGTCAATGTTTTGCATTTCAAGGCAATTTAGGTCCGAAAAAGCTGAAGAGGATTGGACCTGGTTGTATCCCCTCTCCTTGAGGCAATGCCGCGTTCAGAGATCCATATCCACGGAGAAACCACCCAATATCTATAAAATTCAAAGATACTGGGTTGTTTCTCCCGATATGGATATGCATTTAATTTTTAATATTTAATGTGGATCCGCATAATTTGATATCTAATAACATCATGAAATAACCATGCAACCAACAAATTTTGAGTATAGAGGAGGTAAAATGCTTCTCTGCGTTGATTCCAAAGGTTCATTAGGCGTTGAAAATATTAAACCAACACATGCAGCATGGCCTGTTGAGCAAATTTTCGAAATAACCTGCTGAAACTAACTATCAAGCTTTCAACCTACGATATTATCGAACATTTCCCATGGTTTTCAAAATCCATAAAAAGCAGCCTAATATGAACATTCTATAAATATATTAAATTACCGATTTACCCAATTTTGGTTTATTATTTTCAGTAATGGACCTTTAAAATGGAGAATTTAAAAAATGTACCCCCCTAAAACTTTGTTGGTTTCCTTTTGAAGGTATGCAGAATACGAAAATTGAATAAAAAAGTTGCTGTCCTTCGGCCGTACGCCGTACACCGTACGTAGCACTTTTTTTAGTTACCACGAACCAAAATTATTGAAATTTGGTTTGTAGGTCCCACTTGGGGTCTAGTTGGCCCGAGAAGCTCGGCGTTACTGTCAGTCATCTCGAAAAATAGGGGGTTGAAATGTTGAGAACGTCGTAGCTCGAGAACTTTTGTGGTTTTTTAAAGTTTTTAAATTGAACTCGAGCTAAGGAATTTTTGAGGCCACCCGGAGCATTGCACGACCAGCCGTTCGTTTGCAATGAAAAGCTTCGTCAACATGATCGTGAATGAACCGGTATAAAAAATCTTGCCCAGATATTGCTAGGGAGCACTTGATTATAATCACGGATGGCTGTATGAAATCGAGTTGAATGCTCTGTGATATTACTTCTTCTGAAGAATGAGGGCTCTTCTGGATTTTGTTGATGGTACTTCTGGAACATGATCAAACGTTATGCTTCATGAATCATTACAAATAATTAATTATTGAATTATTGAATCCTGCACATTTTTATGAAACTGTAATTCCCGGGCCGGCTCCAGTACACGATTTGCTTTCCTGGTGGGAGCTCCATGGTAGTATTTACCACAGAAAACAGTGATCTACGCGGTAGGGGCATCTATTCAGGCACATAGCAAACCGCTGAAATAAAAATAAGAAAGTTCCGTAAAACCATATCGCGTCTTCGCACTGGAGACTCCACTGCAAGAGCGCATCTTCATAGAACGCATCTTTTGGAGGCGCCAGCATGAGAGTTTTGTCTGGAAGATGACGAAACAATAGAACGTAATGTTGTCCCAGGAAAACAAGTCAAAGGACCGAACTTCTACAGAAGCCGAAAAGAAATGAAAATGTGGCCGAGTCCTTCAACGTGGCCCACATATCTATCGGCGGCACGAACATCTACAGAGACCTGTATGATTTTCTGTGTGATATTGGCCGTAACTTATGACAAAAGTCGATTTATTATTGTAACAAGAAGAAAGAGTGAATTTAATTTATATAAGAGAAAAGTTATTTCAATTTAGTTATATTTATTTATTATCTCACAACTGATTTAAATAAGTACCCGCTGTAAAGTATTATTATTTTTGAATTGTATATAAACTTCTATGGCTGTATTTCAAAATTGAAATGAAAAAAATTAGTACTTTCTGTATTTCAAAATTGCTCACGATCGTATCAAAATCGCTCAAAATCGCTGCTATTTCGTAGAGCATAATTTCTGAATCTAAAAACCAACATTCCGAAGTCCGTCCAACAAATCGATGGAACAAAACGATGCATCAACGTAAGAGAGGGAACAAAGACAGAAAAAGCCGGCGCTAAGAGATTGTCAACGTGAATGTTTCATCACAAAACATTCCTAAATTAGCCGAGCTGTTATATGCGTGCTTCCCTCGGGCCGGGGCCTAGTAGTATAAACTATTATCTTATGCATTATTACTAATGTAATGAGCACTAAGGGGAGGCTCTCATCGAGAGGGAGCCAAACTCTCATTTGAATTAAGTGGAAGGGCATCGCACCGAACACCGTCCTATATTATTCCTCATTTTTATCATGTTCCGAAAAACAAGAACGGCAAAAGGTCTAATTCTCCAATTTGAGATCATTTAAGCCAACCCTGAGTGTACAATTTATAGAAGTTGCGTTATACCCTGGTTCCATAATTCAGTATATTTTCTTATACAAGCGTATATTTCAGGCCTCTTCACTCGTATCGTTTGTTGTCAATTGAACGGGTCTGTACTTAGTCATAATTTCTATGAACAACGTAAATCCTTGAATGACAGGAATTTGTGCCTCATTAGGTTTGTACGGCGATTTTCCGATCAATTTGATGTCGTTGATTCACTTGGGAATTGTAGGTAACGAGGAGGTCAGAATACATCGGAAAAAGCCAATAGATTTCAAACAAGGCTATGGAATAGGTTGCAAACTGCCTAGGTAGGTAGGTAGGTACACGGGTTTTGAATAATTACTCGAGGAATTTTCTGATAGAGAGTGACGTGATATCCTCCCGGAATACCACTCCATGTACCTATTAAGATTGTTCAAATAAACCAAACGAACGGAGAGCCTGACGAAGGTAGGGTAGGTCTCTCTTCCCTCCGTCAGTCACTCAACAGTTTGTAACGACCATCGGAGGACTGGAGGAGGGTGGAAGAGCTCCTATAAAACCCACTCTTCTCACCGGGCTGACCATTCTACGCTCAAACCTCAAGTCGATGACATCTCTCTCTTTCCTCACACCTCCTTACCTTTCTCGCCTAAAAGAACTCGGAGTGGCGGAACCGGTTTGGTGATAACTGACCTGGTGGAACCGTCTGGGCACATCCCCTAGCGTTTTTAGTGGTGGTAACCTTCCTGGCTTCGTTGCAGGTGTAGTCAAATCGGCCACCCCGAAAAGGCTTGCGTCAGTTTTGACTCGGGCAGTATTCACCGTTTTGCCTCGGGCGGTTGAAGGAGCGAGAGTCAGGTCTTCTGCTCCTCATCCCCGCGCAGCGGAAGGGGAGCCTTATATACCCCCGCTGCCCGCCGCCATGACGCCTTCTTCTGAGACTTACCCGAGATAGTACCTGCGATATTTAGTTAGTTAGTGAAGCGAATAGTTGTGTGAGAGTAGTATTAGTATAGCTGAGTTGTGTTAGTGAGTATAGTGGAGATCTTTTAGAAACCCTTCGACCGTGCCCGTGAATCAGAGAATGACTGGAACTTGGAAATTGCTTACGATCGGACATTATTTCATAATTGTCGAGCCAGAGAGAGATAGAGAGGACGAGCCGGCCAGGAAGCACGTCTGAACCCAGGGTGTGTGAACCCATACTGCTGGGGAGTACTTGTTGCAGGAGTCCGAGCAGCCGAGGAAGACCGCACCGGAGCCCAGCAAATCATCCCTGGATCAAGCCCAAGGAACCGTCCCTGGACCACACGGATCAACGTTCCAGAGAAGGTAGGACCCAACTTCCCTTATTTAATACCTGGTACTTAGGCGACACTAGTCGCGTAATAGCGCCCTTCAGGCTTTCTGTGCATCCCACTGTCAGGAAGGAAAGTTACAGAGGGTCTTGTCCCGTTTGTTCCAGCAACTTCAGCACATCTCACTTGGCCCCAGAAACGTCCCCAATTCCTGTACTGTGGAACTCCTTGAATCCACGTTGAACCCACCGTATGACCCCACGACTCTGGTGCCACATATAACACAACATCTTGCTCACATTTTAAATTGTATCATCCCACCGTAATAATTGCTCCCTTTGAGTTTATATCTAACTTCCCGAATAATCGCGTCTATTCAGCTTGAAATCCACATTCTGTTGTTAACTCTTGCGAAACCGCGACCCCATACTTATATTGTCTTCGTTCTTATAATAAATTCAATTGCATTTACGTATTCAGCTTCTTCAACATCCTTATCAACATCAGTAGAGTCACAGTTCGAACAGCCAACAGGCATGAAAATCTACTAGTATTTCTCGTATTAACTTCACAGCCTTCCAGTAACCTGTACCTGGAGTCAGTTCCTGTGCAACGCTGACTGCGGGGCCGATTGCCAACCTGCGAACTTCAGGTAATGTACTTAGAGAATTCCACCTTCAAATTTATGCCTTAGCTCGCCATCCATCCTTGACACACATCGGTAGGAATTGGACAAAGTAAAACATTACACAGGCGGTAACCTTTTAAACGCTAGCTACCAACACCTCTTCATTTCCCTCTAAATCTCTCCTATCCAAGCCTCACCTCTACCTTCAAACCATCACAGAGAGCTTCTGAAAACTCCAGATGTGAACAGTATCGCTCAGGTGATCTTATTATTACTGTACTTATACCTCCTTGGACCTAATCGCTCTGTGAATAAACGACTCTCTGCATGGGTCATATTACTTGTACTTTAGAGGATATACCTAGTCGCCGCAAGAAGCAAAAGAGGATATAATGGGCCCTACGGCATAAAATTTTCGGGATATACTCATGGGACTGTCAGAAATTACTGTACAGGTTTTGGTACTATGACAGCGCCAGTCGGTGCCGGCAATGGCGCCGCCAAATCCAAATACAGCTCATTTGGAGTAGGTACACGTTGTATTCGTTTTACTGGAGATACGTGAGGCTACAGACGGACCCCACTGTTATTCGAGGGTGCTACGCGACAGACAGTACACAATTGCGCACACAGCAGGTAGAGAAGTTACTCGTATCCTTGTATTGAAAATAATAATCCGCAAAAGGAGTAGTTCCTCTTCTGCGAGCCCTATATTACATGTACCTACATATTCCGAAATATAAAATTCAAATATAGTCTAATTCAAAATTCAAATATAGTCAGATATAGGTATAAATTTGCATGATACTTATATACCTACTCTATTACTTCTTCAAGGATCGGACGACCAGTCAGGAAAGAAGCAGTACCAGACCACATTAGCGATAAATCAGATGGGAGAGCAGGTGAACTACCGCATCTAATTCGATGATAGCCCAAGTAACTGGTAACAGGGTTTTCCACCATGAAAGTAGTATACAATCATTATTTTAATGTTAAGAGAGAACCAGTTTTATCGACAGTAACAATGCGAGCTGGCCCTGCTTCGAGGTTGCGTTGTAAAATAAAGGATACGAAATGATTGAAGGCGAAGGTTTACCTTCACAAATCTACTGCAAATAGTCAGATCCAAAAGATTTAACGGCAAATAGTATATAATTATCATCCAAATAATTTTTAACAGGACGCAAGAAGCAAAAGAGGTTGAGTGGAGACTTGTAAAAACCGAGCTGAGTCGTGGGAAACCGAAATTTGTACTTTCGCTTTCCAAACACATGCTTTTGATCATCTGGAAAAACAACATCAGGAATTAAAACTCAAAACGCCGCAAATTATTACACAACGGTTTATTATTTACCTCTATATATGCCCCTTCTGCGTAGATCACTGTTTTCTATGGTCAATACCCTCGAGCTCCCCCCAGGAGAGTCCTTAATTGAGTACTGGAGCCGACCCGGGAATTACAGTTTCATACAGATGCGCGGGATTCAATAGTTCAATAATTAATTATTTGTTGTTATTCATCAAGCATAACGTTTGTTCAAGTTGCAAAAGTACCTATCAACAATATCTAAAAGAGCCGAAATTCTTCAAATGAAATAATATCACAAAATAACCAACTCGACTTCCTACAGCCATCCTTGATTATAATTGGGTGTTCCCTAGCAATGATATCTGGGCCGAATGTATAAAATTATATACCGTTTCATTCACGATCATGTTTTATTTTTCACCCCTTAGAGGTGACTGACAGAAACACCGAGCTTCGAGGACCAACTAGACCCCAAGCGGGACCTGCAAACAAAATTTCACTCATTTTGGTTCGTGGTAACTAAGAAAAATGCTATGTAAGGCGTGCGGTGTACGGACAAAAATTTGTGTGTTCTATTTTCGGATTCTACGTATCTTGAAACGGAAACCATCAAATGTTGAGGGTTAAAACATTTTTTTCATGCTCGATTCCAAAGGTTCTTTTATTGAAAATAATAAACCAAAATAACTGTAGCATCCGCTACAAAGTAAAGAACTGAGGGTGTGGTCGGGTACGTGGACTGTACCTTAACGTCTATAAAAATGACGTACGTATGTGACCCATTTGAAATTTGTATTATGAAGTTAATTCGAAATTTACTTTCACAGGATCTTGGGAAACAGTGCCCCGAAATTTCAAGTCATGAAAACACCCTGCGTTTTTAACTTCTTCAAGTCCTGGAACCGTGAATGCAGATGATATGCCAGAGGCAAAATATCATTGTAAACGCGCCTTATTAGAGACGATTACTCCACCTCCGTTATATGCCTAGTTTTTTGCCTATCAGCCGAACACTGACATTTAATTATCGTTCGCGCTGTAAAGAGATAGTCCGCGAGCTCATCCAATTAGGTACATGGACAGCCATCTCTGTTACTTGGGGTACTTAATTTATAGTAGTAGTGCAATAGGCTATAAATCTAAATAGTGAATAAGCACTCCCAGTCATCAACCCTTTGCTTACTTGGTCGGGGATAATTGATGCAGACCTGGTACCCCCCTCCCCGCACGAGGTTGTCACAATATACGAATGCGATAATAATATCGATGAATATTAACATAACAAGTGCTTTCGGGCTCGAGGTTGTCATGTGCAGGTGATTTGTGGGTTTCAATTGTTGCGTCCGTTGCGTATGGTAAACAACCGGAGAAAGGAGGGTGTGCGGGCTCACTCCAGAGCAGAAACGGCCGTACCTACCCAACTCCTGAGTTGATCCTGGTTTTACTTGATCCACGGATTTATAAAGGGGTTGGAAATAGCTTTGCAAGTGCGTTCAAGTGGGAAATGAAGTCCCGCCGGTTGAAGCGAGACGATTACCGAAGACTAATCAGTTGTTTGTACCGGACATACATCGACTACCACCGCGTTAATCATCCACTATCCACGGTTAATATAACGTGGTATGAAGGGGTTGTTGAGAGCGCCGTACGTGGTTTTCAACACAATTTGAAAAACTACTTGTGGTTGTAGTTGTGGGGGTGTAGTCACTGCACTGGAAAATGCATTATTACGTGTGGAATGCAGTAAGCGAAGTTTCGATGGAAGTTTGAATATGAAATCATCACCGATGTACCTGAACACTATTTGGTTCCTCAAACTCGAACGTTACGCTCAGAACTCCGCTAAGATATGAAAAACGAAAAGATGAGTTCGAAAATGAGCAACTATCTACTACAAAATTGGGGTTCAATTTGAGTTTTTCTGGGTTCAAAATCAGGGAAAATTGGTAGAATTACCAAAAATGTATATGAAACCACCAAAAGTGGTATATAATGGTGGCTAGAGATGGAAAAAGACCATTTCCGTTTACACATAAATGTATTATAATATAGTTAGGTACTTAAATGGGTAAAATTTGAGTTATTACGGGTCAGAAATCGCAAAAATTATCAAAAAAAGCTATTACCAACTTTGAAAATTCGCTGATGTCGTGATATCCTCCCAGAACATCACTCCGTTTGTAATATTATAGATCTCACAAATAAACCAACGAATGAGGTGGCGTACGTGACCGGCCTCAGGTAAGTCCTGAGCTCTCCCACCATCCCCCAACTACCGATGAGGGACTGGGGGAGAGCGGAAAGGGTCCTATAAAAACCCGCTGTTCTCGCCTGTTACTTCATTCTGGGCTCAAACCAAGTCGATGACTTATCTCTCTCTCCTCTCACGCCTCCTTACCTTATATACACAAAAGATCCCAGAATGGTGGAACCGGTAAGATGATAACCTACCACGAGTGGCAACCACTGGGCAAATCCTCCTAACGTCTTAGGTGATGGAAACCTCACTGGCTCTCGCTAAAGGTGTTAACCAGGGACGTTAGGTCCAATACCTTCACCTCCATCTCATTCTCATTTACCATACCTTAACTCACCATCACCTTTAACCGCCACAGCTGATATTTACATACTGGGCATTGCTGTATAACTGGAACTTTATCACTTTTCAGCTGATAGGTACTTGAGTTAGAATAAGAAATGAAGCCCCAACTGGAGCGGCCCCAACTGGTGGTAGTGGGGTGTGCTGTGGTGTTGGGTAACGATGTTAATTTAAAAGATAAATGTGATAATAGTGTCCAGTGATTAATATAGGTTGATACATATTATAAACAAAGTTCTGGTGGATTTCGAAGTTGAAATTCTTTTCAATGTATCTATAGCAGTGGTTTTCAAAATTTTTTGGGTCGCGCCCCCCTTGCGAGTATCGAGGCATCTTGGCGCCCCCCCTTCCATCAGTCCTCCTCCAAAATTCCCAAAACCAAGCTATTTGTGTTAACAAATAGGAGAACATATCGTTGCCTAGCAATTTATATAGTTTTTATTGAATTTCATCTTATAATATATATAAAAACAAAATTATTAATAAAAATAAATTTCTGAATTTATTTCATAAAATAAGAACGACGGACGTACGAAAACTAGTGTTATGGATGGTTGCGGCTCATTTGAGTTGACATCAAATTCTTGATATCTGGCTGCAATGTTGAGAGTGAATCAAATTCGACGTCCAGACGATTTCTGATTTTTGTCTTGATGACCGCCAGCATAAAACATCGATCGAAGGTGTCATATACACTGACTATTGAAAACACTTACCTATGTGTTTAAATTCGAGTCTCAATAAACTTCATCTGAACTGAGGCTACCCCCCCCCCCCCCCCCCCAATTTGAAACCACTGATCTATAGGGTATAGCACTGCCGTGTGAAGGAAGAACGACTCAACTCAAAATTATTGAGTTTTCAGAAATCAGCTTCGAAGTTTTCTGACGAAAACTCGTTATAGGGTCACTACAGGGCATTCCCGCAACCCCCTTTTTTTCCAAATGTCCAATAATGTTCAACTTGATCGATAGCTGTCAAAAAATACTCCAAACACACGTTTCTTCAATCGATTTATTGCAGTTGAGTCGAATATCGATTATTCATGGTGATTTTTGAAATGTTTGTGGAGTAAAAACAACTCAAATCCCCTTTGAGTCCAACGGTTTGGACCCCGATCCTGACGCCAACGGTTTGGAGGAAAAACGACTCAACGGCGTTTTCAGCTAGTTGAGTCGTTTTTCCTCAACAAATAAATAACAAACCTCGCAAGTTAGGGTGTTTCATTCGAGGTGTTGAGATGTTTTTACTAAAAAAACACGGAGTTGAGACGTTTTTCCTCAAAATTAAGCAATTTCCAGAATTCATCCCTAACAATTTCAACCCCTTCTGGGTCGAATTTTGGAATTTCGATTTGACCATCAAAAAGGTGGGGTTGAAATTAGGGGGGTTTCGTGAAAATCCCATCACCATCCATTTTCGACCATTTTTGAGTTGAGTCGTTCTTCCTTCACACGGCAGAGCAAAAGTCGGTATCTTTTTAATTTGTACGGTATTTTTTTGCGGGCCGGTTGGCATCATTGTTGCTATCATTTTTCCATAGTCCTATCACTCCGATTTGGCAATCCGTGACAATAATTTTTGTGATCCAAACATTGCAGTGGCCATGGCAACCTTGACTATGGAGAAACGTTTGTTGGTAATCAAAACTCATTACCGGTCTGGTAAGTGTTGCTGTGACCGTGCGCAAACTTCGCGGGGGGAGATGGGTCGTGGGGAAGCACCTACAGCAGCTGCTTTGCGGAAACTCGTAAGAAAATTTGAGGCCACAGGATCGTTACTTGATTAAAAACGCAGTGGACGTCCTCGCGAAAGTCGAAGCGGAATTAACAAAGAGGTTGTGTTTGATAACGTCTTGGCAAGGCCGACTAAATCTGTACGTAGACGTGCTCAGCAAAACTGGGTATCTCACCCAGGGCTGTTCATCGTATTCTGAAACAGGATTTACACCTGCTTCCTTACAAAATTCAACTTGTTCTAGAATTGAAACCAACCGACCACGCCAAACGCCGAGGGTTTGTCGAATGGTTCAGGGCCACGAAACGCAATGATCCGGATTTTCATTCACGAATCATTTTCAGTGATGAAGCTCACTTTCATTTAAGTCGTTTTTATAAACAAGCAAAACTGTAGGCTCTGGGGATTGGAGAGCCCAAAGGAGACACAGGAACACCAATTGCATCCACAGTGACAGTGTAGTGTGGATTTTTGAGCGGCGGAGTTACTGGGCCGTACTTCTTTGAAGATGACAGTTGAAATGCTGTCACCGTCAATGGGGAACGCTACAGACAAATGCTAACAGATTTTTTAATCCTTGAATTGGAGCAATCTCACATCGACACTGACAGCATTTGGTTCCAGCAAGACTTGCCACACTTCAAGGGCGACAATGGGTTTATTGCGCGAAACTTTTCAAGACCGAATCATCTCGAGAAACGGGACTCAGAACTGGCCTCCCAGGTCTTGTGACCCAACTCCTTTGGATTTCTTCCTTTGGGGTTACATAAAAGTCCAAGGTCTACGAGAACAAACCCAGGACCGTCGAGGAACTGAAGGAAGAAATCCGGGAGAAGATCGCCGATATCGACCAGCTGCTCTTGCGAGCGAGTCTTGCAAAATTTCTTGGAGCGAGCAGACGCGTGTCATCGGGCTAGGGGTGGCCATATGCAGGATATTATCTTCTATACCTAAATCGGAGATGTTTACCTACACAATGACGAAAATATTATGTAAATATACCTATTTTTAATAAAGTTATGGGAAAATAAAAAAGATACCGACTTTTGCTACACCCTATAGTTTAGTCCAATAGAGGGTTTCACGGGGCGATGATAGCCGAGCAGCGCCGAAGATTTTCGAATACTGATTCGAGACAATTTTGGATCCGCCATATTGCTCTCGAACCAGATTCTGTGACCGTGGCTTTGTTTTAATTGTGATTTCATCGTTTTGCCCCAAATATCGTACGTTTCACAGTTGCTGTGAAACATTGTACGTATGGAACGTGTAATAGTGACAGCAGGCCTCAAAGGCCTGTATTCGAGCTGGGAACAAGGTTTTTTCGAAACAGCGGTTTGTCGAAGTCCAGAGGCCGTCCAACTGCCAGTGCATCGGACTTACCTAAGAACTTCGTGAAAACTCCCCATCAGGAACTGCAAAGAATGCTCTCTTTGTAACGCGTGGGTGACGAAATGTATGAGGGACGACAGCAAGTTTTCATCGATCGCGGACGTAACGAAGGACTCTTACATCTGTTCCAAACACTTTGACCCGGGCGTTGTACAGATTGATTACGATTTACATCTACCTGGTGTACCAGTATCATCCTCTTGGACATAATTTTAAAAGTAGGATCTTTAGCCCTGTAGGTAATATACATAAGCACCTACTCACTTGCTACTTGGACTTTGTTTGTGTCTGTCTAATCGTGCATAGCCTGTAAACAATGTTGTAAAGGCCACATTATGGGTCTTTTGATTCGACATTTTGAGAGTAAGTACGTAGGTAAGCTCCTCAGACCCCCCTGAATGTGATGTATAGGTAGTTGCTGAACGTAGTGAGGCCCCTTCTTTGCCTCAGCCTGCATGTGTCTACGTGTATTCTGTTCAGCGCTGCAGGCCACATTTTAGGGACCACTTTTGGTTTATTATTTTCAATAATGAACCATTGGAATCGAGCATGAAAAAAAATTCTTACCCCCCTCAAAATTTGATGGTTTATGTTTCAAGGTATGTAGAATCCAAAACTGCAATAAAAATATTTCTGTCTAGTTGATCCTCGAAGCTCGAAGTTACTGTCAGTCATCTCTATGGGGTTCAAAATAGGGGTTGAAATTTTCGGAATGCCGTAGCTCGAAAACTTCCGATAGAAGGGTATGGTTTTTTTTTTACGTTATTAAATTTGTCTTGAGCTAAACAATTTTTTGAGACCACCCGGAGCATCGTACGTCCAGCCGTTCGTGAGCACCAAAAAGCTTCGTCAACACGATCGTGAATCAATTTTTTTTTTCTTTATTTAGGCGCATTCAACCATAAATGGTCATTGGCGCCATCAATTTTATATACAGATTTTTCAGATTGTTATACAGTGATAATGTTTTCAAATTCTGGAATAGCTTCTTGATGTGCACTGAGTTGTTTCCAAGAAGATCTTTGAGGTTGTTCGGAAGCAGCGCTGAGAGTCTGCGGAAGGCTCGGCATTCAGTGAGTAGGTGACGCACAGACAACTGACATCCACACGACGCACATTCCGGGGGAGGGAGTCGTTCTCTTGACATCAGATAGCCATGGGTTAGCCGTGTGTGCCCTATTCGGAGACGAGTTAGGACCACCTCTTCCCTGCGAGACTAGTGGACGGATCCATCTGGGAGTCTTTTGGTCCGGCTAGAACTGGACCAAGCGGGTACTTCCCTCTTGATTTCCCACAGCTTCTGGTGCTCCATGTATAGCCAGTCTCTACACCAACTGGCCCAAACAGTCGTCTTTATAGTTGATAAGTAGTCGGTGCGAATGTATACGGGTGATGTGGGTGGCCAGGGACCCAACACAATGTCACAGGTGTACCTCGAATTCTGAGATTCGTAATTCTAATAAGTACATCCTTGATAAGAGGATGTGCATCCACGCCACTTTTTATAGCCCGCAGGGCGCTTAATGAATCTGAGCACACAACGAGCCTTTCTTCTGATGGGTTTTCCAACGTGAGAGCCTTGAGTATTGCATACAACTCGGCAGTGAATATGGAGCAGGATACTGGCAAAGAGAACCTGTAGACTCCGGAGTCCATATACACTGCACAGCCAACTCCATTTGAGCCTTTTGAGCCATCGCAATATATTATGGAACAAGGAGCCAGACTTGCAATAATTTCATAGAATGCTGACCGCAGTTCTTGCGGGAGAGTAGATTTCTTACTATGCTTCGCCAGTGTGAGACAAAAACAAGGGGGTGTCAGTGTCCATGGTGCAACTGGGCATGTGAGCTCGGCGCAAAAGTCAGGGAGGGCTAAGGAGTGCACGAACAGGTCCAGCCGTATGAGGTTGAGAGTAGTTTGCATATTATATGGTCGAAGGGCAAGAGGATGAGGCCGTGAATCAAACGGTATAGGTATAGTATAAATCCGGCTCGGATATCATAACTACGGAGCATCTGATTATAATCAAGGATGGCTGTATGAAGTCGAGTTGTTTGTTCTGCGATATTATTTCATTTGACAAGTGATGGACTATTGGATTTTGTTGGTAGGTACTTCTGAAACTTGAACAAACGTTGAAGTATTATTTATGGGTAAATTATTACACAATGGCAAATTTTACACACCGGCAAATTATTACACAACGGTAAATTATTACACGATGGTAAATTATTACACAACGGTAAATTATTACACCACGGTAAATTATTACAGCACGGTAAATTATTACACAACGGCTCATCTACCCAGAAGGGGCTGGATTTTGTTGATAGGTACTTTTGCAACTTGAACAACCGTTGAAGTATTATTGATGGGTAAATTATTACACAGTGGAAAATTATTACACAACGCTAAATTATTACAGAACGGCTCATCTACCCAAAAGGGGCTGGATTTTGTTGTTAGGTACTTTTGCAACTTGAACAACCGTTGAAGTATTATTGATGGGTAAATTATTACACAATGGAAAATTATCACACAATGGAAAATTATTACACAACGGCAAATTATTACACAACGGTAAATTATTACACAACGGTAAATTCTTACACCACGGTAAATTATAACACAACGGTAAATTATTACACAACGGCTCATCTACCAAGAAGGGGCTGGATTTTGTTGATAGGTACTTTTGCAACTTGAACAACCGTTGAAGTATTATTGATTTATTATTATTGATTATTACACAACGGTTCATTATTCTATCTCCGTAGAAGGGGAACCTATACAGGTAAATTATTACACAACGGTTTAGGTAGGTACCTAGTAACGAGTACGGGGTTAGGTACTAACCTACGGAGGTCCGCGATCTACATAATATGTGTAGAATAGTACATATATTATGTTATATAGATGGGTTATCTATACGGAGACCTGTGATCTGTAACAGGAGGGTATTCTGTTCAAAATAATAAACCGTTGTTTTTAAAGGTACTCTTGCCGCCATAGTACCGAATAAGAAATACTTATGCACGAGTGATTCAATACACAAAAATGATAAAACAGAAACAAGAAACACTTAAAATCCTCACAAAATCCTATTCTTGTATATCACTGGCTTTATCAGTTGAACAGCTGATTGGATCAGATCGGCCATGGCCTTCTCTGATCGGATTGACGCATGCGTAATGAGGCCCGTGAAATTATCTATAATTAAAATCATTGTTTCTGTAAAATGTCTCAAAAGATCCCGTCAACGCCACTTTGGGTGCCGCCGTTATTTCATCCCTTTCCGACCAATTCTCCTACCTCCTCACATAAGTCGTGCCATCGAGATGATACCAAAGTACACAACAACACCTGACTTATCGTTAAATTATGTAAGGAGCGCCAGACAAGATCGCTTCACATCAAAACCCTCCGACGGCCTTTATGGGTTTTGAATGCTGCACCGCATTACACACAAACATTAAGATACGACCCCCTCCAGCGACGAAACTCCAAATCAAATTTCCAAAGTATCAATTATATTAGGCGGTAACCTCCCAGCCCTTATCTCCCGAACCAATAAATCCATACTTATCTTCGTTGTACCTTCGCCAAGAAGGGTAGCAGGCTCACAGTTTATTTCTATTGCAGGAGCTTCGTATTTTTCTTGTGGTAAGATGAAGATGTTTGGGGGGGGGGTGCCATTTAGGTTAACGTAGATTTAAGTGCGTTCAGTGACATTACACATACGGTTGTGCCATGAGCGTATTTTACTGCGATATCTTGGTTTGATTCCATCAGAAATGGGATGTGGAAGGCATTAGTTGATACGAACTAAATCACTCGCGAAGAAATCGTGGAAACCCATTTCAAAGAAAAACGGATTTATCGAAAAAAATAATAGTATATTTCCACTAATACACGAAAAACCGCGAAAAACACTGTTATACCGGTTATTGTGTGTTACTGACGATGGTTTGATCACCGAAACCGGTATAAAAGTGTTTTTTTTTTTTTGCGTTTTTTACTGTTATACCGGTTTCGGTGATCAAACCATCGTCAGTAACAATAACTGAAGGCACATTGAGAGGTGACCTTATAAATAGTCAACAGGTGAAATGTGGTCGATTGGGTTTGGTTTTGAAGGAGAATGGTGAAGGGAACAAAGGAAGGGGGGGTCGATTCTGATTGGCCCTGGAAGAGAATGCCAAAAAGTGAAAGGAACTTAATGATAAGGGTGGGAAGGGGAGGAGTGGAACCAAGCTGTTACAGAAATGAACGCAATAATGGAGAAAAACTTGAAGGGATTACATCGTTCAAAGATTTACCCAACCTATCACTCTTAATCATTTCGAATTTTTCAAGTACCTACATCCATCAACGAAATTCGAATCATTAAGAGTGATTAGTTGGTGAGTGATTGGGTAAATCTTTGAATGATGTAATTCCTTCAAGTTTTTCTCCATTATTGCGTTCATTTCTGTAACAGCTTGGTTCCACCCCTCCCCTTCCCACCCTTCTCATTAAGTTCCTTTCACTTTTTCGCATTCTATTCCTGGGCCAATCAGAATCGACCCCCCTTCTTTTGTTCCATTCACCATTCTCCTTCAAAACCAATCCCAATCGACCACATTTCACTTTTTGACTATTTATAAGGTCACCTCTCCAATGTGCCTTCAGTTATTGTTTGTTACTGACGATGGTTTGGTCACCGAAACCGGTATAACAGTGTTTTTCGCGTTTTTCCGTGTGTTAGTGGGAATAGACTATTTTTTCTATAACTCCGTTTTTCTTTGCATAAGTTGATGTAAGAATGTTAACGCTGCACGGCCTTTCATAGCGTTATCAACTCCCCACTTCTCAGATCTAACCTATGGAATGGATCTACCATCAGTCCATTACAGGACCCACGGATGCAATTTAATCATCACTATTTTTATTGACTAAATTTGAATGGAATTGCAGAGTCATGAATAGCGACCTCATGAGCCATTTCGGTACATAGTTACCTATACATTATTTTGTTGAATTTCATAGTTGTTCACTACGCTGCATTTCAAAAACATGCCTGAGAGAGTTATTATTTCCAAAATGAATTTGGGCCGAATGGCATCCTTCCGAGTAGCAGCGGAGTAACTTTCTGCGTACACTGGTTCCATTCTTAAAACGCTGCAAATTATTACACAACGGTTTATTATTTACATGTATAGATGCCCCTTCGGCGTAGATCACGGTTTTCTGTGGTCAATACCCTCGAACTCCCTCCAGGAGAGCTTTAAATGCAGTACTGGAGCCGGCCAGGAATTAAAGTTTCATACAAACGCGTGGGATTCAGTAATTCAATTAAAAATTATTTGTAGTTATTCATGAACCGTAAGGTAAATAATAAACCGTCGTGCAATAATTTACCTTATAGATGCTCCTTCTGCGATGATAGTACAATAAACCGTTGTGTAATAATTCACTCAAAAATACTTCAACGTTTGTTCAACTTGCAAAAGTACCTATCAACGAAATTCAAAAGAGCCATCATTTTTCCAATGGAATAATATCACAGAACAACCAACTCGACTTCATACAGCCACCCTTGATTATAATCAGGTGATGCCTAGCGATGATATCTGGGCCTGATTTATACCGTTTGATTCACGATCGTGTTGACGAAGCTTTTTGGTGCACACGAACGGCTGGACGTACAATGCTCCGGGTGGTCTCAAAAAATTGTTTAGCTCAAGACAAATTTAATAACGTAAAAAAAACCATACCCTTCTAATGAAAGTTTTCGAGCTATGGCGCGACGTTCTGAAAATTTCAACCCTCATTTTTCACCCCTTAGAGAGGACTGACAGTAACGCCGAGCTTCGCGGACCAGTTAGACCTCAAACGGGACCTACAATCCAAATTTCATGAATTTCGATTCATGGTAACTAAGAAAAGTGCAAAGTACGGCGGACAGGCAGACATTTTTTCATTGCATTTTCGGATTCTACATACCTTGAAACGGAAACCATCAAATTTTGAGGGGGGTGTTAAACTTTCTTTTCATGCTCGATTCCAAAGGTTCGTTATTGAAAATAATAAACCAACAAAGAATAATTGGACGTAGCTATCAGTACCTAGATCGATAGGACTAGATCAGCAATTATAGTTTTCAAGGAGAAACGCCTCAGGGCGTTTTCATGAAAATAACAATATATTCGTAAAAATAACAGGATAAAGAGTCAAGAACGTCTCTGAGTACCACAACTGAATGTAATATTATTATGATACCTACCATATCGATATATTTTTTATTTGTGCGTTTAGAGGATTTGTAATAAAGAAGAGGAAAGGATAAATATGGAACTATCTGCTTTTATTGATTTATAAAAATTCTCATCCCTATTTACAATTTGTCCAATTTTATACTGTAAATTGTTTACCGAAAATCCGCATTAATGCTGTAATATGCACTTACCACTGAAATGTGCAACTAACCCTAAGATAATATGCATTCAGCTTAATGCATAGTAAAGCATGCGCTATGTATATATGCGTTAAGAATATTTATTTTTCTTTTGAGGAAAAGGGAATATCCTTCAGGGAGAAAAAAATTAGTACCAAGTATTGTTGTTTCCCGATGTTCCAATAAGCAGGAATCGGACAGAATTGAGACAGAATTGAGAACTTATCGAAAGAACAAAAATAAACTTGTAAAATGAAAGAACGTTCTCAAGAACCTTGAATACCTATCAGTAAATTAATAAGAAACCCAGAAATACGGGAAAGGGACGGCTGTAAGATATTTCTGTTTTACATTTTACATTTTACAATAAAATGGCGAGAAGAACACCTCATGTGGGCTAAGCTGTTATAACAATCAAAGGAAGAACTCCTCGCTCATCTGACGGTAGATGACTCGACCTAATAATGAAGCCAATGATTCCTAGTTTAAACGCCTCATCTCGATTTTCGCCCATTTGAGGTGTTTCTCCTCAGAATCCAGGATTAGAATAAATTATTTGAGGCGTTTATGGTGCCGTAATTGAGTCGTTTCTCCTTCGACTTGAACGAGATGAGGCGTTTTGGTTTATTATTCTGCGAATAATACACCTATGTATTCGCTCAGCAAAAAATTTTTATAACACCCCCTCCGTCCACCGTCCGCCGTATCATACATACCTACCGGCTTCATTTTCGATCTAAAAAAGTCTTTCTTTCGCACACATGCTCCATTTGTGCCCTAGTTGTGTCCCGAAACTTTTCAGCCTGATCGGAATATACCCAGGGGTGTTATGAGTGAAAATGTGGTTAAAAATAGGTACTTTTTGTGTTTTAGTAACATGAGCTTTTGAGGTATCGTTTTCCATGTTTTTGTGGACGAGAAGACCGAATATGGAGTCGATTTTGACCAAAGTCTGGAAAATTGAGGTTCTAACAAAGGTTCAGCTTCCAAAATTCATTTTTTTATGAGTCAAAAACCTCGGAAAACTGTACAATATCAATATAATATAATACTAATATAATATAAATATTATAACTAATAAAACTATATCGTCCCCTTTATGCCAAAACCATGAATGTGCAATTTAGTAGTTTCGAGAAAAATTTAAAAAACGGATTTTAAATTTTGTTTGAATTCTACAGAATGTAGTTTGTTGTTTGAGATACTTTTCTTCCACTTTCTGGTCATAGATCTGCTAGTAATTGACCAAAAAAATAATTTTACGACCATAGCCCCTCTCCCCTTCACTTTATACCACATTCGTAGTTTTGGCATACCAGATTTAAGATGAATATTTCACTTTCATGGTTTTGGCAGATAAAATTTCATCATGAAAACTATGATAATATAGGTAATGTATTTGTATAATAACAATGGAAAAAGTGTCAACAGGTGAATCAAGAAAATTAAATGGCACTACCAACGATCAGAGATAATTTGTAAAAAAAAAGTTGTTGGGAGCCAGAATTGGTGGAAACCATCACAAACCAACACACAACCAACATTTCTGTAGGTATTCCAGTAGAATAATTTTCAGGGTTTTTCCTTTCAGCACCACATATTTCCAGTTTTCGGGGCAAAATTTCGACGTTTTCCAATTTGAATTTTGAATTTACGACTTCACCAATGGAAAGAGCGTGTCTAAATTGGGGGGGGGGGGGGATATGTAAAAACCCCATTTTCGAAAGTTTTTGAGATGAGGCTTCCTTTTGACGGCAGAGGTTGTGAAGGAGTGGTGTGAGTCCGAGTTAATGAGTTACCTTGTTGACTCATCCTTTAATCATATTTATATTTTATCGAGAAAAAAGAGAAGTGGAAGGGGGAAAAAGAAAAGAGAAAAAAAGGTATCATCCCCGTCTGTAGGAAGCACCTCGTTTTTCCCTCTCCACTCGCCCCACTCCCTTCACCAACGAGCTCACCGCAGTCTCCCATCACCGACCTGTTGCGCTTTTTTGTGTCGGATATCTCCATCCCGCTCCCGCTAGTTGGTTTCTCCCATAGCCCCGTCTCACTCTCACCCGACTCTTTTGCCTCTCTGACACCGTATTTACGCCGGGATCACGGTTAATTAACCGCTAAACTCTTTGTAGCGGGAAGATTAACACCATCGTGAATTGTCCCCCCCACATCCGGGCCATTTCAAACACCTTCGGTTCGACTGTAAGGCGAAGGATGGCCTATTTTTTCGGTAATTTTCGAGGGTAATTACTGAAAACCACATGAAATTGATGAAAATGTCAACAACAAAAACGCTGCAAAGTCCTTGTCACATGGGTTTATTATTCTACTGGACATACCTACGGAAATGTTGGCTGTTCATTTCTGTTTCTTTCATGCGAAATAATTGAAATAGCCGAAATAGCTATTTCTGATCCACAATTTTGGCCCACTAAACACGAATTAGGTACGCTCCTTTTTTTTTTCATATGATCTTTGATCATTGGTAGTGTCATTAAATGGTCTTGATCCACATGTTGACATTTTTTCTAGTGTAATTATACAAATTGATGGTGATTTCAGACGATTTTCCAGGTTTTTGGGTCATAAAAAAATCAATTTTGGGAGCTGAACATGTGATAGAACCTCGATTTTCCACACTTTGGTCAAAATCGACTTCATATTCGGTCTTCTCGTCCCCAAAAACATGGAAAACGATACCTCAAAACCTCATGTTACTAACATGTCACTAAAACACAAAACGCTGCGAAGTCCTTGTCACATGGGGTTTATTATTCTACAGAAATGTTGGCTGTACATTTATTGTTTGTTTCATGTGAAATAATTGAAATAGCTATTTCTGATGGTTCCCACCAATTTTGGCCCCCAAAACACAAATTAGGTAGGTACGATCTTTTTTTTTTTTTTTCAAATTATCTTTGATCATTGGTAGTGCCATTTAATCGTCTTGATCCACATGTTGATACTTTTTCCAGTGTTATTCTACAAATTGATGGTGATTTCCCAGGTTTTTGACTCATAAAAAATCAATTTTGGGAGCTGAACATCTCGTACAACCTCAATTTTCCACTCCTTGGCCAAAATCGACTTCATATTCGATCTTCTCGTCCCCAAAAACATGGAAAACGATACCTCAAAAGCTCGTGTTACCAACATGTTGCTAAAACGCAAAAAGTACCTATTTTTACACACATTTTCACTCATAACACCCCTGGGTATGTTCCGATCGGGCTGAAAAGTTTCGGGATACAACTAGGGCCCAAATGGAGCATGTGTGCGAAAGAACGACTTTTTTAGACCGAAAATGAAGCCTGTACACGTGATACGGCGGACAGCGTACGGCGGACGGCGTACGGCGTACGGCGGACGGACATTGCATTTTTTGAATCAACACACCTTGAAACGGAAAAGAAAAAATTTTGAGGGGGTGTTACAAAAATTTTTTGCTGAGCGATTACATAGGTGTATTATTCACAGAATAATAAACCAAAACGCTGCAAAGTCCTTGTCACATGGGGTTTATTATTCTACAGAAATGTTGGCTGTACATTTATTGTTTGTTTTATGTGAAATAATTGAAATAGCTATTTCTGATGGTTTCCACCAATTTTGGCCCCCAAAACACAAATTAGGTAGGTAGGTACGATCTTTTTTTTTTTTTTTCAAATTAACTTTGATCCTTGGTAGTGCCATTTAATCGTCTTGATCCACGTGTTGACACTTTTTCTAGTGTTATTCTACAAACTGATGGTGATTTCAGACGATTTCGCAGGTTTTTGACTCATACAAAATCAATTTTGGGAGCTGAACATCTGGTACAACCTCAATTTTCCACTCCTTGGCCAAAATCGACCTCATATTCGATCTTCTCGTCCCCAAAAACATGGAAAACGATACCTCAAAAGCTCCGTCCGCCGTATCATACATACCTACCGGCTTCATTTTCGGTCTAAAAAAGTCGTTCTTTCGCACACATGCTCCATTTGGGCCCTAGTTGTGTCCCGAAACTTTTCAGCCTGATCGGAATATACCCAGGGGTGTTATGAGTGAAAATGTGTATAAAAACGCTGCAAATCCCTGCACAACGGTTTATTATTTTGTATAGAATACCCTTCTGTTACAGATCACAGCTCTATGAATAGATAACCCGTCTATATAATATAATATGTACTATTCTATGCATATTATGTGGATCGCAGACCCTCCGTAGGTTAGTACCTAACCCCGTACTCGTTACTAGTTACCTACCTAAATCACGAGTTAAATGCTGCTAAAATAATTCTGCCGATGACAAATAGTACCTAACAAAAAGAAACACACATAATGAAGTTCTGAAAAGAAATTGTTGATGAGGAGTGAAAAAAGTTGCAAAAGTACCTACCAACAAACTCCAGCCCCTTCTACGTAGATGGTATAATGAACCGTTGTGTAATAATTTACCGTTGAGTAATGATGTACCGTAGTAATAATTTACCCATCAATAATACTTCAACGTTTGTTCAAGTTTCACTACCTACCAACAAACTCCAAAAGAGCCATCATTTTTCAAATTAAATAATATCACAGAACAACCAACTCGACTTCATACTCCGCCAATATAATCAGGTGATCCCTACCAATGATTGGCCGTATTCACAAATTCCTATTGTGGGCGCGTCTCTGGTTACGAGATTTGGTTTGAATTGTATACAATTTCATTCACACTGGAGTCGAAAATGCCTGTCGGTGCAAACTTCGGGGCCTTACTGTGAACGAACGGCTGGACGTACGATGCTCCGGATGGTCTTAAAAAACTCGCAAGTTCAAGAACTATTTAAAACCGTAAAAATATTTACGTAAAAAAATGGTATAGGCGTTTTGAAAATTTCAACCCCTATTTTGAACCCCTTAGAGATGACTGACAGTAACGTCGAGCTGCGAGCACCAACTAGACGCCGAACGGAACCTATAACCCGAATTTCATCAATTTTTTTTCATGGTAACTAAGAAAAGTGGCCCGTACGGCGTACGGCGTACGGCGGACAGACAGAAATATTTTTATTGCAGGTTTGGATTCTACATACCTTGAAACGTAAACCATCAAATTTTGAGGGGGGGTAAGAATTTTTTTTTCATGCTCGATTCCAATGGTTCATTATTGAAAATAATAAACCAAAATTGGTACTTTTTGCGTTTTATCAACATGTTAGTAACATGAGCCTTTGAGGTATCTTTTTCCATGTTCTTGAGGACGAGAAGACCGAATATGAAGTCGATTTTGACCAAAGACGCGGAAATTGAGGTTTTACCAAAGGTTCAGCTCCCAAAATTGGTTTTTTATGAGTCAAAAACCTGGAAAACTGTCTGAAATCACCATCAATGTGTAAACTAACATTAGAAAAAGTGTAAACAGCTGAATCAAGACCATTAAATCGCACTACCAATGATCAAAGATGATGTGGGGGAAAAAAAGTGTACCTATTTCATGTTTTGGGGGCCAAAATTGGTGGAAATCATCAGAAATAGCTATTTCAATCATTCCACATGAACGAAACAATACATTTAACAGCCAACAAAAATCTCTAGAATTCCAATAGAGTAATAAACCCATGTGACAAGGACTTTGCAGCGTTTTTTATTTTGTACAGAATACCCTTCTGTTACAGATCACAGCTCTCTGTATAGATAACCCTTCATATAATATATGTACTATTCTATACATATTATGTAGAACGCAGACCCTCCGTAGGTTAGTACCTAACCCCGCACTCGTTACTAGGTATCTACCTAAATCACGAGTTAAATGTTACTAAAATAATTCTGTCGATGACAAAAAGTAACTAAAACGGCAAAAAGAAACGCAATAATGAAGTTCTAAAGGAAAATTGTTGATGTAGAGTGAAATAGATGCCCCTTCTGCGTAGATCACTGTTTTCTGTGGTCAATACCTACCCTCGTGGTCAAGTATAATGAGTCGTTGTGTAATAATTTGCCCATCAATAATACTTCAACGGTTGGTCAAGTTGCAAAAGTACCGATCAACAAAATCCAGCACCTTCTCAGTAGATGAACCGTTGTGTATTAATTTGCCGTTGTTCAATAATTTACCGGTGTGTAATAATTGGCCGTTGTGTAATAATTTGCCATTGTGTATTAATTTACCCATCAATAATACTTCAACGTTTGTTCAAGTTTCACAAGTACCTACCAACAAAATCCAATAGTCCATCACTTATCAAATGAAATAATATCGCAGAACAACCAACTCGATTTCATACAGCCATACTTGATTATAATCATGTGCTCCCTAGTGATGATGTCCCGGCCGGATTTATACCGTTTGATTCACGATCGTGTTGACGAAGCTTTTTGGTGCACACGAACGGCTGGACGAACAATGCCCCGGGTGGTCTCAAAAAATGGTTTAGCTCAAGACAAATTTAATAACGTAAAAATACCAAACCCTTCTATCAAAAGTTTTCGAGATACGGCGTTCTGAAAATTTCAACCCCTATTTTGAACCCCTTAGAGATGACTGACAGTAACGTCGAGCTTCGAGGACCAACTAGGCCTCGAACGGAACCTATAACCCGAATTTCATCAATTTCGTTTCATGGTAACTAAGAAAAGTGGCCAGTGCGGCGTACGGCGGACAGACAGAAATATTTTTATTGCATTTTCGGATTCTACGTACCTTGAAACGTAAACCATCAAATTTTGAGGGGGGGTTAGAATTTTTTTTTTTTTTTTTCATGCTCGATTCTAATGGTTCATTATTGAAAATAATAAACCAAAAATTTAAAAAAACTACCCGGTAAAAGTGTAATGATATTTTTGTGATGTAGATTAGTTCAATCTCCTTAATCTCAAGTACAAACCTAGTTTTTTATTGGTGAAGTATACAGGTCTGGGAATATGCCGAATTTCTCTCTTCATGGGCTCAGAAAGGGTTTGAGTTTCGGGGGCAGATAGGACTTGGGCTTGGGTTCTAGAAAGGGCTTGTACGAAATATGACTCCAGTCCGACAATTAGGGCGCGGTGGAGGGAAAAAATACCGTAACTGGCCGCTAAGCGATGAGCATAAGAAGACGTCAACTCGACACATATTACAATAAAAATAATCGAAAATATTACAATAAAACCGAATAACATAGTACGGAGCTTTAGCAGTGGTAGAATATTGAATGAAGGTGGTACAAAACCAAATCACAATCATGAAAATGCACAGTTTGGAACTGCTTGTGCCACCAAAGTCGGATCTCCTGACTTGGATTCTCCAGTTTCACCTCCACATCCTACTATTTGCTATGGCTTAAACCTAGGAGAAAGTGCGTATCTCACCAGTTTGCAACAAGATAATAAATTAATAGCTATTTAGTTTTTAAAAAATGCACCTACCCCTGCGTTGCTATTAGTAGTTTTGCTACCTAAAATGTTTCATAATTACCTTTATGTTTAATGATGATTACCCTCGACTTTGTAGTTATTTAAAGAAATACTTATTACTTACAATAAATCAAAATAACAAAGTCGCACGTACCTTTAGTAGTGTGTACAATCCGAGAATGAAGGTAGAATCCAGTTCGTAGCACTAACCGCATACACAATCACTGATCAACGCGGGCCAATCAGTGCACACACGTTATTCATCGGATTGCCCATACCACTTCGCGGTCAATCGGCGGATCATTCCGAGGCGATTCGAGAAAAAACACAAAAACACAATAATCTAGTCCAGGAATTATTGTTTAAAGATGAATTTTGACGAAAAACTACCACAAACCTACCATCCGTCGCGGGTGATCGAGGGACTGACTAATAGAGAGGGGCGGCAAGGTGGGGAAGGAGGTGGGGAGGGGAAAGTAGGCACTTAGGTACTTGTAACTTTAATTATTTTTCCCTTCATTTTACCCGACTTATTGTCTTTACCTGTTTTTACCCTTTTCCAAAAAAATCCACGAAATGATTGAAGTTACCAATCTACGTGGCACTGGGTCTGCCCGCCAGAGCTTAAACTCTCCAGATGTAGGTTAATACTTGGAATTTTCCATCTATTTTATTGGAATTGGTCATTAATGCGATCTTGAATTTCAATAAACCACCAATAGTTGTATAGTTGGTGTTTTAATCGTTCCAAGTAACTAAATCATGTTGTGAACTGATGCCCTCGTGGCACAACCAGTGCCACATAGATTAGTAACTTGTATATTATTTCTTCGATTGTTTGAAGCAGTTAGGAAAAGAAAAACACAATGAAAATGCAGGTAAAAAAATAAATGAATAAATAAATAAATAAAAATCGAGTGAATACCTACCTACCCCACCACGCCAAGCCACATCACCTTCCCCACGCTGCCACCCCTCACTATTAGTCAGTCTGGCCCGATCACCCGCGACGGATGGTAGGTAAGTGGTAGTTTTTATTCCAAATTCATCATAGAAGAATAATTCCTGGACTAAATTTTACTGTGTTATTGTGAGTTTTCTCCTCGAATCGATTTAAACCGGAGAAGTGATATGGGCAATTCGAAAACCAACGTGGGTGCATTGTCGGCCCGCGCCGATGATGATTGTGTTCAGTGCTGCGATTTGGATTCCACCACCTTCATTCTCCGACCGTCCAATACTAAAGGTACCGTAAAATTATGTTATTTAGGTTTATTCTAAGTAATATTTTCTTTATAATTTA
Source organism: Leptopterna dolabrata (assembly GCA_954871275.1). NCBI lineage: Eukaryota > Metazoa > Arthropoda > Insecta > Hemiptera > Miridae > Leptopterna > Leptopterna dolabrata. Next base: position 36,122,620 of record OX940985.1, read on the forward strand.
TCATGTCGAGGATAGTAATTATGAATTTAGGTACCTATCTACCTACTTGGAAGTTTCGACCTATTTGATTTGAATTTCCAAAAACCATCTATAAGAGTTTTTAGTGTTCTCATCGTTCCGAGTACCTGTGTGAATCAGGAGAATCGTCGCTCTGGTGGCACAGCCCATGCCACGTAGACATACCTACCTACCTTACCTACACATTTCTTCAACTGTTTTGAGCAGTTCCGAACCGAAAAATACAATGAGTATTCAGATAAATGAAAGGAGAAAATATTAAGTAAATATACCTACCAAGGCCCACCCTGCTGATACTTTCTGAAGTCAGTCCGTTGATCACCCGCTACTGGTTGGTATGCGGTCGTCAAAATGCGTCTTTATTCCTGGATTACATTATATATAAATTATTTTTGGTGTGCTTTCTCCTGGAATCGTCTCGGTATTATCCGCCGAATAACCGCGAGAAGTGATATGGACACTCCGATACCTCACGTGAGTGCAGGTTGGCCCGTATTGATCAGTGTTTTTGATTATTAGTGATGCGATTTGGGTTCTACCACCTTCATTCACGGATCATCCGCTACTAAAAGTAAGTACAACTTTGTTACTTCCCTTGATTGTAAGTAATATTTCCTTATAACTATAAACGTGAGTGTAGTAAAATCACGAATTTAGGTATCTACTTGGCAGTTTCTACATATTTGATTGAACTTCGTGATTAACACGATCTTGAATTTCCAAAAACTACTGATAAGGGACCTATACGGTGTTCTCATCGTTCGATGCTCTGGTGGCGCAGCCCATGCCACGTAGACATACCTACCTACCTTACAAGGGGAAAATATGAAGTAAAAACCTACCAAGGCCCACTCTGCTGATACTTTCTGAAGTCAGTCCCTAGATCGCTCGCAACTGGTTGGTATGCGGTAGTTTTTCGTCAAAATTCATCTTTAAACAATAATTCCTGGACTAGATTATAAATTTTGGTGTGTTTTCTCCTGGAATTGCCTCAGTATTATCCGCCGAATAACCACGAGAAGAGATATATATGGACACTCCGATACGTGAGCCAAAGAAACATCTCTTTCAGGTCCAACTCTCTCTTTGGACCAAATAGATTTTTATAGTATCCATGAGAGGGTTATTCAGTAACTTTTAAAAGAGAGAGTTGGCGGCCATCTTGGCATTCTCGATCTCTTTAAGAGAGGCAGCTAATTAGGTGTATTTCCTCGAAAGAGAGAGTCTATTTCTCGTTTGTTTCACAGTGTTCGTGTAATATCCTTATTCATCCGCAACCACATCGGTAATTTTGATCGTGTATTTTTTTCATTTCTTAAAGTTTTTCATTTCATAAAGATTAAATTTTTCATTTCAATTTTAATTAAAAATATATACATAATAAATTATTGAGTCATGAGTAAAAACGTCCAAGTACCTACGGGTTGAGGTAGGTACCTACCTTCCTAAGAGTGGCCGTTCATTAGGTGTAGATATAATACAAGCATTAAGCCCCCTAATTCGACTTTTAGCGAATTTTCGAAGAAAAGGAAGCTATTGTTCTCGGTCCAAAATTTTTAAAACTCGAATTTCCGAAAGATTTTTATACCAAAATCCGTTTCAGACCATCCTGAATTCCCTGCCGAAAGACACCAAAAATTATATGTATATATATATATATATTTATATATATATTTATATATTTATATATTTATATATTTATATATTTATATATATATTTATATATGTATGTGTCATTCCAGACGATAACTCTCGAAAGAATTGAGATAAAAAGTTCAAATTTGCACGAAAAATCTGTCTTGGCAATCGACAGGCTAAGTTCGAAGATGGGCAGAATCGGGTCACCCTAAGGGGGAGTTTTGGGGAGTTTTAGGGGGGGGAAATTACCCATAAATTCCCAAAATGAAAAAGTCTAACAAGTGACACCTCATTTTAAGGGTTTTTGTACGCTGAACACGATGGTGAAATCAGAATTGCGATATCTCATTCCATTCTCAAACTGGAGCACTTTGAAGATGAAGGAACGTGGTTATTTCTTGAGATGTTCTTCCTGGTTCGTCTGCTCTAATCTGATAACGGAATGGGATATCGCAATTCTGACTTCACCATCGTGTTCAGCGTTGGAAAATCTACAAACCGAGGTGTTACTCGGCACAAAATGGAACAAAAAATTTGTTACGTAGGTACCCAATACCTACTCTTCTGGTATTCAAAACATTTTTGATTTCCCCCTCCCCCTCCTTCCACCCCAAATTTTACTTTGCGTAAAACTACTCCTGTTTTAATTTTGTATGGTATCAAGTTGGGAAAACATTGGCCGAAAATTAATTTTCAGAAAATTTTAGGCGGAGGAGGAAGATGCCGAAAACTTCGAAAATTCGCTCTTATAGCCATGCTGCATGACTGTGGTTTTTCTGTTTATAATTGAGAATTTTGGTTTATTATTTTCAATAATGAACCATTGGAATCGAGCATGAAAAAAAAAATTCTTACCCCCCTCAAAATTTGATGGTTTACGTTTCAAGGTATGTAGAATCCAAACCTGCAAAAAAATATTTCTGTCTGTCCGCCGTACGGGCCACTTTTCTTAGTTACCATGATAAAAAATCCCTGCACAACGGTTTATTATTTTGTATAGAATACCCTTCTGTTACAGATCACAGCTCTATGAATAGATAACCCGTCTATATAATATAATATGTACTATTCTATGCATATTTATGTAGATCGCAGACCCTCCGTAGGTTAGTACCTAACCCCGTACTCGTTACTAGTTACCTACCTAAATCACGAGTTAAATGTTGCTAAAATAATTCTGCCGATGACAAACAGTACCTAACAAAAAGAAACACACATAATGAAGTTCTGAAAAGAAATTGTTGATGAGGAGTGAAAAAAGTTGCAAAATACCTACCAACAAACTCCAGCCCCTTCTACGTAGATGGTATAATGAACCGTTGTGTAATAATTTACCACTGAGTAATGATTTACCGTAGTAATAATTTACCCATCAATAATACTTCAACGTTTGTTCAAGTTTCACTACCTACCAACAAACTCCAAAAGAGCCATCATTTTTCAAATTAAATAATATCACAGAACAGCCAACTCGACTTCATACTCCGCCAATATAATCAGGTGATCCCTACCAATGATTGGCCGTATTCACAAATTCCTATTGTGGGCGCGTCTCTGGTTACGAGATTTGGTTTGGATTGTATACAATTTCATGGACACTGGAGTCGAAAATGCCTGTCGGTGCAAACTTCGGGGCCTTACTGTGAACGAACGGCTGGACGTACGATGCTCCGGATGGTCTTAAAAAACTCGCAAGTTCAAGAACTATTTAAAACCGTAAAAATATTTACGTAAAAAAATGGTATAGGCGTTTTGAAAATTTAAACCCCTATTTTGAACCCCTTGGAGATGACTGACAGTAACGTCGAGCTGCGAGCACCAACTAGACGCCGAACGGAACCTATAACCCGAATTTCATCAATTTTTTTTCATGGTAACTAAGAAAAGTGGCCCGTACGGCGTACGGCGTACGGCGGACAGACAGAAATATTTTTATTGCAGGTTTGGATTCTACATACCTTGAAACGTAAACCATCAAATTTTGAGGGGGGGTAAGAATTTTTTTTTTCATGCTCGATTCCAATGGTTCATTATTGAAAATAATAAACCAAAAATTGATGAAATTCGGGTTATAGGTTCCGTTCGGCGTCTAGTTGGTCCTCGAAGCTCGACGTTACTGTCATTCATCTCTAAGGGGTTCAAAATAGGGGTTGAAATTTTCAAAACGCCATACCATTTTTTAACTTGAATATTTTTACGGTTTTAAATAGTTCTTGAACTTGCGAGTTTTTTAAGACCATCCGGAGCATCGTACGTCCAGCCGTTCGTTCACAGTAAGGCCCCGAAGTTTGCACCGACAGGCATTTTCGACTCCAGTGTGAATGAATTGTATACAATTCAAACCAAATCTCGTAACCAGAGACGCGCCCACAATAGGAAATTTGGCGGAGATGAAATCATTGGTAGGGATCACCTGATTATATTGGCGGAGTATGAAGGCGAGTTGGTTGTTCTGTGATATTATTTAATTTGAAAAATGATGGCTCTTTTGGAGTTTGTTGGTAGGTAGTGAAACTTGAACAAACGTTGAAGTATTATTGATGGGTAAATTATTACTACGGTAAATCATTACTCAACGGTAAATTATTACACAACGGTTCATTATACCGTCATCTACGTAGAAGGGGCTGGAGTTTGTTGGTAGGACTTTTGCAACTTTTTTCACTCCTCATCAACAATTTCTTTTCAGAACTTCATTATGTGTGTTTCTTTTTGTTAGGTACTGTTTGTCATCGGCAGAATTATTTTAGCAACATTTAACTCGTGATTTAGGTAGGTACCTAGTAACGAGTACGGGGTTAGGTACCAACCTACGGAGGGTCTGCGATCTACATAATATGTATAGAATAGTACAGATCATATTATATAGACGGGTTATCTATACATAGAGCTGTGATCTGTAACAGAAGGGTTTTCTATACAAAATAATAAACCGTTGTGCAGGGATTTGCAGCGTTTTTTCAATTTCATTCAAATTTTTATCCGATTCGTGAGTAAAAACGTCCAAGTATGGATTAAGGTAGGTAGGTACCCATTGAATAGGTATTAAGAAATGAGTTCATTGTTAAGGAATTGAACTCCCGGGGGCACAAACATCTCGCACTTCATGGATACTATGGCATTTTCGTGTATTAGGTTCCATATCTCTTTCTCAAGGTCTCTGGAGCTATTCAGTAAAATAGACGAACCCGGAAGACATTGGAAGAGACTGTCTCCCAGGGGAGACTATCTCTCCTGTGAGATTTTCAAAATAGATAATCTCTTTCCACTATCTATTTTAGTGAATAGGCCCCCAGGTTGGCCCGTATTGATCAGTGTTTTTGATTATTAGTGATGTGCGATTTGGGTTCTACCACCTTCATTCACAGATCATCCGCTACTAAAGGTAAGTACAACTTTGTTACTTCCCTTGATTGTAAGTAATATTTCCTTATAACTATAAACGTGAGTGTAGTAAAATCACGAATTTAGGTATCTACTTGGCAGTTTCTACATATTTGATTGAATTTCGTGGTTAACACGATCGTGAATTTCCAAAAACTACTGATAAGGGATCTATACGGTGTTCTCATCGTTCCGAGTACCTGTGTGAATCAGGAGAATCGTCGCTCTGATACTTTCTGAAGTCAGTCCGTTGATCACCCGCTACTGGTTGGTATGCGGTCGTCAAAATGCGTCTTTATTCCTGGATTACATTATATATATAAATTATTTTTGGTGTGCTTTCTCCTGGAATCGTCTCGGTATTATCCGCCGAATAACCGCGAGAAGTGATATGGACACTCCGATACCTCACGTGAGTGCAGGTTGGCCCGTATTGATCAGTGTTTTTGATTATTAGTGATGCGATTTGGGTTCTACCGCCTTCATTCACGGATCATCCGCTACTAAAGGTAAGTACCTACAACGTTGTTACTTCCCTTGATTGTAAGTAATATTACCTACCTTATAACTATAAACGTGAGTGTAGTAAAATCATGAATTTAGGTATCTGCTTGGCAGTTTCTACCTATTTGATTGAACTTCGTGAATACACGATCTTGAATTTCCAAAAACTACTGATAAGGGACCTATACGGTGTTCTCGTCGTTCGGAGTACCTGTCTGAATCAGGAGAATCGATGCTCTGGTGGCACAGCCCATGCCACGTAGACATACCTACCTACCTTTCCTAGACATTTCTCTAATTGTCTGGATAAGTTACGAAACGAAAACATGGAAAATGATATCTCAGAAGCTCATGTTACTAACATGTTACTAAAACGCAAAAAGTACCTATTTTTACACACATTTTCACTCATAACACCCCTGGGTATATTCCGATCGGGCTGAAAAGTTTCGGGACACAACTAGGGCCCAAATGGAGCATGTGTGCGAAAGAACGATTTTTTTAGACCGAAAATGAAGCCTGTACACGTGATACTGCGTACGGCGGACGGACATTGCATTTTTTGAATCTACGCACCTTGAAACGGAAAAGAAAAAAGTTTGAGGGGGTGTTATAAAAATTTTTTGCTGAGCGATTAAATAGGTGTATTATTCACAGAATAATAAACCAAAACGCTGCAAAGTCCTTGTCACATGGGTTTATTATTCTATTGGACAAACCTACAGAAATGTTGGCTGTTAATTTATTGTTTCTTACACGTGAAATAATTCGAATAGCTATTTCTGAAGGTAATTTTGGCCCCAAAACACGGATCAGGTAGGCTCTTTTTTTTCCCCTTCAAATTATCTACGATCATTGGTAGTGCGTGTCATTTAATCATCTTGATCCACTTATTGAAACTTTTTCTAGTGTCATTATACAAACTGATGGTGATTTCAGACGATTTCCCAGGTTTCTGACTCACGAAAAATCAATTTTCAGAAAAATCAATTGGTAGAACCTCAATTTTCCACTCTTTGGTCAAAATCGACTTCATATTCGGTCTTCTCGTCCCAAAAACATGGAATACGATACCTCAAAAGCTCTTGTTACTAACATGTTGCTCAAACGCAAAAAGGACCTAATTTTACACACATAAAACCTGGAAAACTGTCTGAAATCACCATCAATGTGTATAATAACATTAGAAAAAGTGTAAACAGGGGAATCAAGACCATTAAATGGCACTACCAATAATCAAAGATGATCTGAAGGAAAAAAAAAAGAAAAAAAAGCGTACCTATTTCATGTTTTGGGGGCCAAAATTGGTGGAAATCATCAGAAATAGCTATTTCAATCATTCCACATGAAGGAAACAATAAATTTAACAGCCAACAAGATTCTCTAGAACTCCAATAGAATAATAAACCCATGTGACAAGGACTTTGCAGCGTTTTTGGAATCTACGCACCTGGAAACGGAAAAGAAAAAATTTTGAGGGGGTGTTATAAAAATTGTTTACTGAGCTAATACACAGGTGTATTATTCACGGAATAATAAACCAAAATTGATAGGTCGTTATAGAATTGGCACTCCAGACAGAAAATTGTGCAAAATCTTGCTGAAAATCACCAAACACAACATCAAATCAATCAAAAATCATAATCCCTAATTAGGATTGTGACGAGTCAGAAATCGATGTTTCAATAGCCACAAAAAGGTATATTTCCTATAAAAAGGACAGAAATTGAGTGTTTCCTTGGGCCATTTTCAAGTTTAAAAATCGCCTTAATTGGAAATAAACTCAATAAAATATGCGAAACGAATGAAGGTCGCAATTAGACACAGTCAAAAAACAATTTTCAATAACAAAAAATGTTGGGAACACTGTTCACATTTTTTGTGGAAAATATAGTCATTCAGTACCTATCTATAGTTACGTTACAAAGCGAATTCGCTAATATGTATGGTTAGTTGCATACTGTTACAAATTCACGTGAAACATAATCTTACTTAGTGGTGCTATCGTTATTTAAATTTCTGAATGGCTGAACATCACCGTTCATCAGAAACTTTCAAATTATTAGATAAGTGAATTTATTGCCTTAAAAAATTATAAATTCCAAAATCTTTAAATTTTTCTTGGAACTCAGACAATCCATCAAAACATCGCCAGTTCATCGGAACAACCTTGTAATTTAATTGCAATTTTCCTACAGCGCTTATTTCGGTTTCATTTTTTTCAATTTCAAATTTAAAAATTTTTAAAAACGCCGGAAAGAGTACTTTATTCAGGGACCCGCGGTATAGGTATGGTATATTCGTCTTTGGGTACCGTATACTATAAATGTAAATTGGCTCTTTTGCATCGTACCTACCATCTTTTGCATAAAAAACCCCGTTTGTATTATTACTCTAAAAGTGTTCGTATTTTGGATATATGTATGAGAATAAATTGATTTACTCGTGCAATATCCTACTTGAGTAGTATAGGTACGCTGCTCAACTATAGGTACCAATCTTTTTTTTTTTTTTAATAAGTTTTTCGTGGTTCAGTATGTGGCATGAGTATAAGGTATCAATACTCGACCATACATTAACATGAATCGTCATTACCTACGTAATAAAAACGCTGCAGTCCTTGTCACATGGGTTGATTATTCTACTGGACATACCTACAGAAATGCTGGCTGTTCATTTATTGTTGCTTTCATGTAAAATAATTGAAATAGCTATTTCCGGTGGTTTCCACAAATTTTGGCCCCCAAAACTTTAATTAGGTAGGTACGCTCTTTTTTTTCTTTTTTTCAAATTATCGTAGTGCCATTTAATCGTCTTGATCCACGTGTTGAAACTTTTCCTAGTGCTATTCTACAAATTGATGGTAATTTCAGACGATTTCGCAGGTTTTTGACTCAAAAAATATCAAATTTGGGAGCTGAACATCTGGTAAAACCTCAATTTTCCACTCCTTGGTCAAAATCGACTTCATATTCGGTCTTCTCGTCCACAAAAACATGGAAAACGATACCTCAAAAGCTCATGTTACTAAAACACAAAAAGTACCTATTTTTACACACATTTTCACTCATAACACCCCTGGGTATATTCCGATCGGGCTGAAAAGTTTCGGGACACAACTAGGGCCCAAATGGAGCCTGTGTGAAAGAACGACTTTTTTAGACCTAAAATGAAGCCTGTACACGTGATACGGCGGACTGCGGACGGATATTGCATTTTTGGAATCTACGTACCTTGAAACGGAAAAGAAAAAAGTTTGAGGGGGTGTTGCAAAAATTTTTTGCTGAGCGAATACATAGGTGTATTATTCACAGAATAATAAACCAAAACGGGCGAGGAACAGGTTGGTACGGGTGCTGGAGGGGGGTTGTAATGGTCAGGTATCACTAAATGTTCATAACAGCCCTACCAAGAGGTTATACGATCTTTTAAATATAACACCAATTGATTGACATTTCTGTTGCAACGCACTGGTTACCCAGCTAATAATCAGGATAACACCAATTGATTTATATTTCTGTGCAACGCACGGGCTATCCAGCTAGTTAATTCCATAAATGTTCAACTCGAGTCATCAACGAGCTCCCATCTCATCAGAGGTTTCGGTTGAACGTTGCAAGGTAACGTGTTCACAGGGCGGACGAGGCGAATCGGTCGGGTTCATCGGTTTATCTACGTTTGCCTGACTTGTTCAATAAATAACGCATGAACGTGTAATATAATGTGATAATCTGGGGGTTAGGAGCCCCACAGCTACCTCTCAAGATAAGAACAATAAATCAAAAGTCGGCCCGAAGATAGGGGAGGCCCTTTGCCAGTATTTCATTTCCATTTTCTTGTCACTCACCCGACTGATGGCGCTGCGATCGTTATTTTCGGCGCAGTATCTCTTCACTGGTTAATCACTTTTGCTCATCTGGTGGCTGACGTCTCTGTTTTGTTTTGCTGGTACCTATGTGAGTGCCGGTAAAACCTGAATCTTCCGTGTTCATTCGTGAAAACAACTGAGCAGGTGGACGGGGTATCAGTGAAAATTTCGCAGATCCCGAATTGAGCCCCATCACCGACCAAAAGGTACGAAGTGAAAAACAACGAAATGTGCCCCACCCGAAATTTCGGAAAAACCGAAAAACAACGAAATGAGCCAACGAATTTTAGAAAGAACGAAATGAGTCGTTGACTGATCGCTAATTGACTTTGATCTTTGTTCACAGGGGCGTTGCGTCCATAAGGCCACTTGGGCCACTGCCCCTGCACCCAGAAACACAAAAAACTCCAAAAAAGAATTCCAACCATTTGTTCAGTTGGCATTCGAATTTCCCTCCGTATACTGTACCTAGCATTTTTCACAAAGTTCAACAGCGACTCGACAGAGTTCTCTGGCTATGGATATTCAATATGTGTTTCCGTCATGTAGGCTCCCCTGTAGTAGCTCCATGGAGCATTTTATCGGAATATAGCAACAGTAATCGATGTCTTGCAATCGAAATCGAAACCTACGCTTCTGAAGCTGGCAGGTCCTGGGACCTGGTGTCGCCATGGTAACCGAGAAAAGTGGCCCGTCCGCGCAAGCTCAGTAGAGTAAAAATTTGGTTAGCCACGCCTCTTTTCGGCCCTGTCCCAACATTTCCATCCAAAAATCGTTTGTTTTCACAATCGATTGGATTCTTTCGATTCATCTTGTCATCGCGATACGAGATGCTTGCCCTTCGATCTGTCCTCCCCTAAAAATTGTTATCACCCGCCATTCTGTTCCTATGTTGAGTTTTCAATTTTCTGCTTACGTTTCGAATTTTTTATGTTCCCATTCGAGTTCCCGTGACAGATTTGAGTTTGTGATAATTAAGTGCGTTGTGTCCTGTCTGTGGTCTTGTGGATTGATCGACGTCTACATACACAGATAAGTACCTAGCTTCTAGTCTGATTCTCCATCCAAGTAGGTACTGGCCGGCGGGTCATTACTTTGTTGTATTTTAGTCTAGTTCGTTGTTTTCAGTTGTTGTTTAGTTTATTTGCTTCTGTATTTTTGTACCACATGAATTCGGTGGCTAACTTACAGTCGACATTTTCGACGTTTTCCTACGAGGATAGAGTGATGATTAAAAGTTTAGGAAGAGATAGGCCTTTGCGGAGTATTAGTCAGTATGAAGCTATAGAACTTTTAGCTTCTGGTAATCCCGGGTATTGGTCAGAACTACTGTGAACACAGTGCTTACATTCTGACTTGCTAAGAGCTGCGGTTGATTAAAATCCACCCATTTCTCATAAGAAGACTCCACTGTTGGAAAACATGTACCTACAGGTATTTTGTAGAAAAAGCTGTTGATTTGTGGTCCGGTTTGGTGGCCCACCATTTTCAGAGCCCACGCACGCACTGTTTGGTCATCGAAGAAGTGTTATCGTTCATCGGCCAATCTTTGTCACCATACTACCACCATAGGATTGAGTTTCTTGAGGGCGACGTCGGAAAAGTTTATTCACATCAAGTAACATAACATCAAGGTTTATTTATTTATTTATTTATTTTATATTATAGTATTTTATATATTATATTTTACGCTCATCTCGTACATCATATTTGGTTTTGCATGTATTTTAAGCTCATTTCGTTAGTTGCCTGAGGTTTCGTCCTCGAAATATGGGGCTCATTTCGTACTTTCCTTCTCGAAAAGTGGGGCTCATTTTGTTATTTGCCTGAGGTTTTGACCTCGAAATATGGGGCTCATTTCGTACTTTCCTTCTCGAAAAGTGGGGCTCATTTCGTTATTTGCCTGAGGTTTCGACATCGAAATATGGGGCTCATTTCGTACTTTCCTTCTCGAAAAATGGGGCTCATTTCGTTATTTGCCTGAGGTTTCGTCCTCGAAATATGGGGCTCATTTCGTACTTTCCTTCTCGAAAAGTGGGGCTCATTTCGTTATTTGCCTGAGGTTTCGACCTCGAAATATGGGGCTCATTTCGTACTTTCCTTCTCGAAAAATGGGGCTCATTTCGTTATTTGCCTGAGGTTTCGTCCTCGAAATATGGGGCTCATTTCGTACTTTCCTTCTCGAAAAATGGGGTTCGTTTCGTTATTTGCCTGAGGTTTCGACCTCGAAATATGGGGCTCATTTCGTACTTTCCTTCTCAAAAAATGGGGCTCATTTCGTTATTTGCCTGAGGTTTCGACATCGAAATATGGGGCTCATTTCGTACTTTCCTTTCGAAAAATGGGGTTCGTTTCGTTATTTGCCTGAGGTTTCGACCTCGAAATATGGGGCTCATTTCGTACTTTCCTTCTCGAAAAATGGGGCTCATTTCGTTATTTGCCTGAGGTTTCGACATCGAAATATGGGGCTCATTTCGTACTTTCCTTCTCGAAAAGTGGGGCTCATTTCGTTATTTGCCTGAGGTTTCGACCTCGAAATATGGGGCTCATTTCGTACTTTCCTTCTCGAAAAATGGGGCTCATTTCGTTATTTGCCTGAGGTTTCGTCCTCGAAATATGGGGCTCATTTCGTACTTTCCTTCTCGAAAAATGGGGTTCGTTTCGTTATTTGCCTGAGGTTTCGACCTCGAAATATGGGGCTCATTTCGTACTTTCCTTCTCAAAAAATGGGGCTCATTTCGTTATTTGCCTGAGGTTTCGACATCGAAATATGGGGCTCATTTCGTACTTTCCTTTCGAAAAATGGGGTTCGTTTCGTTATTTGCCTGAGGTTTCGACCTCGAAATATGGGGCTCATTTCGTACTTTCCTTCTCGAAAAATGGGGCTCATTTCGTTATTTGCCTGAGGTTTCGACATCGAAATATGGGGCTCATTTCGTACTTTCCTTTCGAAAAATGGGGCTGATTTCGTTAGTTTTCTGAACACTTTTTTACACTCTGGGGCTCAATCCGCTTACAGTCGAAAATTCAGTACTGAGCCTACTTTTGCTGAAAATCTCGTTTTTCCACCGTTCGTTATAACGCAGGATCCGGGCAGTCCGTTTTGAAGAAATCCAGTCACACGACTTTTGACTTCGTCACGTCGAATCCACTGTCAGCATATGTGTTTTTCTGACACCAATAGTCGCATGCACCTCACAGGTGCATACCCAATATTTCCATCTTATTTCAGGTGTTTTGCCGGGGGTTTCGTTTTTCCGAATAAGGAGCATTAAAAACTAATTTATTAACGAAAGGTTAACTCAATTTCCACTAGGTGGACTGAGCCAGTTCAGCAAAAGAATACATTTGTCGTCATTCACTTTTCGTAGGCCACGTTTAATGGAAATCAACTACACCGCGTGACTTTTCGCTTGAAAATTTGAACTTTTTTCTCCCAACTCAATTTTCACCAGAAGCCTACTGAGCCAGAAGCGTAACTCAGCTTCTCAACTCGAAAACATTTACGTTTCATCAGTTATTGAACGGTATAATTAGACACCTTCATTCTTGCGATGAGTAGCTGTATTTGAGAAGGAAACCATAGCTCCCGATAATAATATGAGGATTCTTTACCTCGTCAGCAAGAACTATAGAGGCAAAATGTCTAATATCAGCGTCGAAAGTTGATTGGAAAGTAGAAAGCAGAAAGAGGTTTATACAAATATAAATATAGGAAAGTAAATACAAATATAAATAATTCCTTTAAAATAAATCTGTTCCCTTTCGCTAACAATACTATTCATTGTATTTAGAGTCCAGTGGATATCACATTCGCTACTGTTATTAAATTTAAAATTGAAATAAAATAAACATACATATCGAATCTATACTAAACAATTTTTGGTGTATGCACTCTTAAGGTTATACATAAATATGTACTTTCCATGAGCCAATCACAGGATTCGACGAAGTTATGACTGATTGCATTTGGATCTCGGTATCTTGATCTCTAGGGAAGCATTGTTAAGTGATTATGAATTTATGGTGAAGGATAAAGAGCGGACCACGGAGTTGTTTCTATAATATAGATATTGGCGAGGTTTCATCATTATTTTGGTTTATCATTCTGTGAATAATACACCTATGTTTTCGCTCAGCAAAAAATTTTTATAACACCCCCTCAAAATGTTTTCTTTTCCGTTTCAAGGTGCGTAGATTCCAAAAATGCAATGTCCGTCCGCCGTCCGCCGTCCGCCGTATCACGTGTACAGGCTTCATTTTCGGTCTAAAAAAATCGTTCTTTCGCACACATGCTCCATTTGGGCCCTAGTTGTGTCCCGAAACTTTTCAGCCCGATCGGAATATATCCAGCGGAGTTATGAAAATGTGTATAAAAATAGGTACTTTTTGTGTTTTAGTAACATAGTAGTAAAATGAGATTTTGAGGTATCGTATTCCATGTTTTTGGGGACGAGAAGACCGAATATTAAGTCGATTTTGACCAAGGCCTGGAAAATTGAGGTTGTACCAGATGTTCAGCTCCCAAAATTGATTTTTCGTGAGTCAAAAACCTGGAAAATCGTCTGAAATTACAAGCAGCACGTGTTGACACTAGAAAAAGTGTCAACACGTGGATCAAGACGATTAAATGGCACTATCAATGATCAAAGATAGTTAAAAAAAAAAAAAAAAACGCTGCAAAGTCCTTGTCACATGGGGTTTATTATTCTACAGAAATGTTGGCTGTACATTTATTGTTTGTTTCATGTGAAATAATTGAAATAGCTATTTCTGATGGTTTCCACCAATTTTGGCCCCCAAAACACAAATTAGGTAGGTACGATCTTTTTTTTTTTTTTTCAAATTAACTTTGATCATTGGTAGTGCCATCATTTAATCGTCTTGATCCACGGGTTGACACTTTTTCTAGTGTTATTCTACAACTTGATGGTGATTTCGCAGGTATTTGACTCATAAAAAATCAATTTTGGGAGCTGAACATCTGGTACAACCTCAATTTTCCACTCCTTGGCCAAAATCGACTTCATATTCGGTCTTCTCGTCCCCAAAACATGAAAAACGATACCTTAAAAGCTCATGTTACCAACATGTTGCTAAAACGCAAAAAGTACCTATTTTTACACACATTTTCACTCATAACACCCCTGGGTATATTCCGATCGGGCTGAAAAGTTTCGGGACACAACTAGGGCCCAAAAGGAGCATGTGTGCGAAAGAACGACTTTTTTAGATCGAAAATGAAGCCTGTACACGTGATACGGCGGACGGCGTACGGCGGACGGCGGACGGACATTGCATTTTTTGAATCTACACACCTTGAAACGGAAAAGAAAAAAGTTTGAGGGGGTGTTATAAAAATTTTTTGCTGAGCGATTACATAGGTGTATTATTCACAGAATAATAAACCAAAAAGCGTACCTAATTTGTGTTTTAGGGGCCAAAATTAATGGAAACCATCAGAAATAGCTATTTCGATTATTACGCATAAAAGAAACAATAAATGAACAGCCAGCATTTCTGTAGACCAATAAAATAATAGAATAATAAACCCATGTGACAAGGACTTTGCAGCGTTTGTAGAGGTAATCGAGTTTTGTAAAACAAAAGCGCTGCAAATCTCTACACAACGGTTTATTATTTTGTTGCAAATCACAGTTCTCTGTATAGATAAACCTTCAATATATTATTATGTACTATTCTATACACATAATGTAGAATATGTGTATAGAACAGACATTATGTAGATCGCAGACCCTCCGTACCTTAGTACCGAACACCGTACTCGTTACTAGGTGCCTCCCTAAATCACGTGTTAAATGTTTCTAAAATAATCTACTATATAAAAATAAGTCGGGTTTTCCTTCCTGACGCTATAACTCCAGAACGCACGAACCGATTTCCACGGTTTAGCATTCGTTGGAAAGGTCTCGGGCTCCGTGAGGTTTATAGCAAAGAAAATTCAGGAAAAATTTCAACAGAAAAGCGGAAAAATCTTTTCACATACAGCGCCATCTCTGATACATAGCATGTACTACAAACCAATATTTTAAGTAGATGGCGCCGTGGCGTGACACACAATTCACTTGGAAACCACTAACATTTCAATTGGAAACCATCAAATCAATCAATCATTCAATCACGTGTATTGTATTTTATTCAATTTCAATAGCAGGCATTTGTCTTTAAGGTGGTAAGTTGAACTGTGTAAATTATGTGGATCGTGCATTTGAGGTTAAATTCACCACTCTGTCCATAGTCCAAAATGCCTAGAGGACGACGTGCGAACATCGGCCGCCGCACAAGACATGCAAGCCAGCAACAAGTGTATTCACAGAACTTAAGCGAAGAAAGACAAAATATAATAAGAGAAAATGCACGATTGAGACAACGCGTGAGCACACGAAGATCATTGGCATCATACAATCGCTGGCATTCCAATATGATCCCACTGCGAACTACAGTGATGATGAAAATTTAGATATTGGACCAATGACGACTATATGCCGATATTGCAATGCCTTAAAGTTCAAAAGAGAAACGGCTGGATTGTGCTGCGCAAGTGGAAAAGTCAAACTGGATCCATTAAGTTGCTCTACCACGCATTAGTGCAATCAGTTCTATTGTATGGACTTCCAACTTGGGGTGGGTCATACATCTCTACTCTGAAACCTGTAATCATAGCACAAAAAATGTTGATAAGAATTATTAGTGGAAGTAAATGGACAGCGCATACCGAACCAATTTTTAAAACGTTAGGAATTTTGAATTTTGATAATTTATTGCAAATGAATAACATAAAACAGATATTCGAGAAGGCGGCTTCATGCCGACTTGCAAGGTAAAAGATACAACACACATAAACAATCACTCACACCAACACAATGAATTGTATCACATAACAACTACATATACACCACACACTACACCATCACACGATCAGAAGTTACACCGTATTCTTCAACAAATGTTTGTTTTCAATTGCAGATACAAGGACAAATATATCATTTGCATGGTTCAATGGTGCCAACACCAGATGAACCGCATCAATTTCTGCAAATATATTTCATTTCGTCGATGGTGGATCAGCTGAATGTGCGGTGCAATATACAGGGAACACAACAGTTAAAGAGACAAATTATTGAACAGTTGCAAGCATTTTTTCACGCTAATAATGGTGTGGTTAATATGTTCAAAACAGCATTGGAACGAATGCCATTGGATACGCACAACAGGTGAACATGTGCGAAGATTCAATGCACCCACCGTTAATGATGTTGCTGCAATTATTGTTGGCGATCCAACTAAATCGCGAGACATTGTCGTTCAGCGAAGAAGCAATATCATGCATCGTGCAAACGAGACACATCGTTTGTACGATGCGTTACAATATCCAATCATTTAATTGGCAAGGGCAAGACGGATAAATCCGGAGTTCCATAATTTCGCACGTACGTCATAGCGTCTTGAGCGTATTCGTGCATGTGGCGTGGGCTTCCGATATAAGATGATGGGAGAACCGTCAGACGTCCAATATTAGAGAGTTTTTGCAACACACTCGTGACGAAACGAAACGGAAAACGACACCGAAACGGAAATGGCGGATAGGGCGACCGAAGTCAGATGCTAACCTTTTTCGGTTCAGTTTTCGTTCAGCTTTGGCGTCTACCGGCTGGTGGAGTCACGCTAACGTTATGTCAACCTCTCTTTCATCCATTTTACTCCATGGTTAATACAAATCTATGTCCACACATGGCGTCATTTGGCGTCAAGTCTGCCAAGACGCCAAGAAGCAGCTGTGAATACGACGCCCGACATTTTTATTTTCCAAGGAAAACAGAAGAAGGTAGGTAGCGTTATACAGATGTAAGGTTAAATTACGTTTCGTCATCTCAACACGACGAAAGCTGACACCGCGCGATCCCGGTATTTTTCGTTGTCACGGTTCGTCAAACTTTTCGGTGTCTTAAGTGCGCATGCGCAGCACTGCTTTCGTTTCGTTCGTTTCGTCGTGAGTGTGTTGCAAAAACTCTCTATTCTGAACATCACCATCTGAATGAATAGCATCACGTCATTGGTCCAATATCTAAATTTTCATCATCACTGTAGTTCGCAGTGGGATCATATTGGAATGCCAAGCGATTGTATGATGCCAATGATCTTCGTGTGCTCACAAGACATGCAAGCCAGCAAAAGGGGTAGTGCTCTTCGCACATGTTCACCTGTTGGGGTACAATCCGCTCTTATGACAAATTTGTGCGTATCCAATGGCATTCGTTCCAATGCTGTTTTGAACATATTAACCACACCATTATTAGCGTGAAAAAATGCTTGCAACTGTTCAATAATTTGTCTCTTTAACTGTTGTGTTCCCTGTATATTGCACCACACATTCGGCTGATCCACCATCGACGAAATGAAATATATTTGCAGAAATTGATGCGGTTCATCTGGTGTTGGCACCATTTAACCATGCAAGCCATCTGGTGGCGAAACGGAGTTCGCCGGGTTTGCTAGTTCTGTATATGACAAACATTAGGTACAATGGCGAAAAGAATCACAATTAAGGAAGTTCAGAAGGGTAACTGGTGATGTAGAGTGAAAAAATATTCAGTTCAAGTCGGGAATCGAACTCAATTCTTCAGCGCATCAGTTCATCAGTCAGACCACTACGCTACGTCGTCCAAGTAGCAGCAGACAAGTGAAGTGCCGTTCTTAACACAGCTTGATGCCTGCATACACCCTGCTCTTCACGGCACATTGCATAGCAAATTTTATGGCAATATCGAAGAATGCTCCGGATGGTCTCAAAAATTCAGAAAAAATCGAACTATTTAAAAATAGAGAAAACCCATACCTCAAAATACAATTTTCCGAGACAAGGGTACTGTGGATATTTCAACCCCTATTTTTCACCCCTTAGAGTTGAGTGGCAGTAAGCTGAGCTTTCAGGACCAACTAGAGCCCATACGGTACCAAACGAGACCCATATGCCAGATTTTGTGAATTTTTGTTGATGGGAAATAATGAAAAAGCCGCGTACGGTGGACGTACGTAAGTATTTGTATTCGATATTCGCATTCTACGCCACTTGAAACGTAAGCCATGAAATTTTGATAAGGTGGGGGGGGGGGGGGGGGGGTTATAAAATATTTTTTCGTGAGTTGGAAACGTTGGAAATAAGCGTTGGATATAAACCAAACGGAGAGCCCTTACTGAAGGGCAGACTTAACTTGGCTGTACCTAATACAGTAGCAGCCTCATGACAGTAGCGGCCCAACGAATTACCAACTTAGTGATATCTGTTAGTGTACTGTACTTCTTTAACCTAGAATATTCTATGTGATATTTCATTTGCCTGTGTGATTAGGAAAGAACTTGGCATCCGTGAAGAATCTAAATTTTCTGCTCAAAGACAGGTTTTTTAAATAGGTAACTTGTGAAATCGATCGCTGAAACTTGGTAGGTACTTATTCCGGATACGCTACGTATGAAAGCGTAGAAACGCGTGGGTTGGAAGATATATCGTAAATCGCATTATAAGGGATTTACCTTCCTAATTAACTTACTAACGGATGATAGAGACACTGTCAATAATATTGCACCTCTGGAACGTCGTAGTAATAATATTACCTTTGAAATAGTGGAAGACCGCCAACAATAAGGCGATACCAAGGGAGGGGATCCTCCGGAAACGCTTATTGGGCCTCGAGTATGTGCCGAGACAATTAAATTATCATACGACTAAAACTTAATTGTATTATCCCACGCTGAATGTCAGAATGGATGGCGAAGGGTCGGAGAGGGGGAATCATATTTAAACCTGTAATGTAAATTATAGGGACTTCTCGCTTCGCATAGTTATTGCCCTCTGCCAGGCCGCGAATTGAATTCACGCCCCATAACCCCGACCCTGTGCCAATTGAGACAGATGAGAAGGGATAGGACGAGGCGTGTTCAGAAGGAATTTATTATTAGCGGCCGGAATTAATATTATGGCCGCTTTTAGCGCTCTAGCGGCGGAAGTTTCAACGCTCATTAAGAGTCGCGTCATTAAAATACCCGCTAAGATCGAAATTCCTTCCGAGGTCTTGAAATGTGGATATTTGAGATATTGGACACAGATAGGTAATAGATCACACAAAGGAGCACCATGAAAATAATCAGTGATTTCTATGATTAATGGGAATTTTACGGTGCTGTGATTTTGACTCGTAGATTGTTTTTGGAACTTGTTTCGAGAAGATTAGCTCACTTGATTAAATTTATTTATTCAGTTATTTATTGCCACTTCATAACATCAATTTATACAGTGTTGGTTAACCGATATACCAATATATACAATCCTCGTGGTGTTCATTTAAGTAAAGATATTGTTGAATATTTGAATTTAAATTGTCAATGATTCATCGGTTTTGATCAATTTTACACAAATACTCAGTGAACTCCTCCTAGTGTTTAATCGGGAGTAGAACGATCGGCGACCCCTCTGTGTTTTACATCAGTTTAAATTCGTAGTTTTGACCAAATGCTTCGAGCCTTCATTCATTGCACTTGAGTTAATAATAAATGTTGTGGTATCCTCCCAGAACCAAAACCTTACTATGTGAAATTAAGATCTCGCTAAATAAACCTAGAATTGGGAACTAAAGTCGCAGGAGAGCTGAAGGACAACCTGGGGATCCCCACCATCCTCCACTAGCTGGAGGATGGAGGGAGACGGCTCCCAAGCCTATAAAAACTCGCCTCCTTCGCCTTTCTAGCCATTCTACGCTCTCCTCTAGTCGTTCTCTCTCTCCTAGCTCCTCATCTCTCTCCTAACCTAAAAGATCCTGGGAATGGCGGTGGTCCACCCATAACCAAACCAGGCAACGCTCCTAAAAGATTCCGAGCATGGTGGTGGTTCGCCCATAACCAAATCGGACACACACATCCAAAAAGATCCTGGGCATGGTGGTGGTCCACCCATAACCAAACCAGGCAACGCTCCCGAAAAGATTCCGCGCATGGTGGTGGTACGCCCATAACCAAATCGGACATATCCAAGAAGATCCCGGGCATGGTGGTGGTCCGCCCATACCCATACCGGGCACATCCTCCCTCACACCTCTCGTGGTGGATGTGCGCTCCTTATACATCCATCACAATAAACTTTATTTAAATTAAATGGTCCACGTGAAAGGTTTGACTCCATTCCTGTATAACATTTTTTTGTATCACAGTTTATTGCACTATCACCGAACTTGGGAGTATTTTGGACAGTACTTCGGAGAGATTTAGCAACATTAAGCAGCTAAATATCTGCAACAGGTATTTCTGTATAGTAGGCACGAACAGTTAAAGTCGTATATTTACTCGTTATTAGGTTATATCCTGAGTCGCAGCGACGCTACACTGTTTTCAGCTACATGGCTTCCGAATTCAGATATTAGAATATTTTAGATGCCGGCTGTCAAATAGGTGCACTTGGACATTCAGATGTTGGATTCACTATCGATTACTACTCGCGAGTACCCACCGGCAAACTGTGCTAGTATTTATGCGCGAGTAACCAGGAAAAAGGGCGAGCCGTAAGTATACGCGAGTACGGAAGTCTTGATCCCCATACCTCCCCGTGCAGCAGCGTCATTCGCGTTAGCTTCTCACGTACAGTGAGAAGAATCAAAAGACGTAAGGAAAAGCGACAAAATGCCGTTGGTGGATAAGAGCTGTTCCGTCAACGACTGCAGTACGGCAAGCTGTCCTGTGGTACAACTTTTCACGTGATATTTCGCTTCTGAATGACCCTTTCAATCATTTCCTTCGAGACTTGATCATGGGAACCGTCAGTTCCAAATCTGTAGCAATATTCCTCCACCCTTCTTCTCTTTTGTTCTTGTTACGCTACGTCTTACCTGGAGGGTTGGAATCAGGTTGTCTTCTACAATGGGGAACGTTCAAATGAAGACGTAATTCCACGCGGGATAAAGCAAGGCTCGGGGCTTGGTCCATGTCTCTTCGTAATCTACATTAATGTTTGTTGTTCAGATCCGCTGATTTAGGTTTCTTTTGTGTATTTTTGCTGACGGCATTTCGGCACTGATTAAGGGTGATGCAATGGAAAGGCTGCAGACCAATGTTATGAACGTTTCTTCCTTAATTGCTGAGTGGTGTGCCCATAATGCTTTATTGATTAATACAAATAAAACCCAAAATCTAAATTTCCAACTAAATGGCCGCCAGTCGAGGTCTGTCCAATTTGCTTGGGCTAGAGGGTGACAATCGTCTGTCTTGGATCAACCATGTTCAGACCCCGTCCAGGAGGTTGACAACTTGCATCTACATGCTGCACAGACTATCTGGCTCTGTTTCTTCTGTCGTACTTCGTTCAGTGTACTTCGCTTTTTTCCACAGCCGCCTGTCATGTTGTATTTTACTTTGGTGCAATTCTTCACATTCTGGCAGTGTATTCAGACTCCGAAAAAAGGGTCATTAAAAAATTGGGCTGAAGTGACAGCTGCCGTGGGCATTTCAAGGACTTGGGCATCCTTACGTTACCATCTCAGTTCATTTATTCATGCCCAGTAGATGTGTATGGCTACTCAAACGACTTCAAGAGTGGAGCAGTTAACCACGGTTATCCTACAAGGAATCGCTATAACATCCTCCTTCAGCCCGGCTCGCAACGACTTTAAGGATCAGCCCTTTCCAAAGTGGTGCACGTCTGTTCGATCGCCTCCCTCAGCACATTCGAGAGCTGCCCTTCCGTACCTACAAGAAGAGGGTGAAGAGTCTTTTGATTGCTGCTGAGCTATACAGTGTTTACTCGTTCTACAAGTGAAAGGTTGAATTGGCGCAGTCCCAAAAGCTCCTTTTGGTTTATTATTCCGTGAATAATACACCTATGTACCTATTCGCTCAGCAAAAAATGTTTCGAACACCCCCCAAAATTTTTCTTTTACGTTTCAAGGTGCGTAGATTCCAAAAATGCAATGTCCGTCCGCCTATCACGTATACCGGCTTCATTTTCACTCTAAAAAATTCGTTCTTTCGCACACTTGCTCCATTTGCGCCGTAGTTGTGTCCCGAAACATTGCAGCACGATTGGAATATACCCAGGGGTGTTATGAGTGAAAATGTGTGTAAAAATAGGTACTTTAGGTGTTTTAGTAACATGAGCTTTTAAGGCATGGTTTTCCATGTTTTTGGGACGAGAAGACCGAATATGAAGTCGATTTTTGACAAAAGAGTGGAAAATTGAGGTTCTAACGAAGTTTCAGCCATAAATTTACGTTAAATTTTGGTCTAAAATCGTCGTTTTTCCGCACGGTTTAGGTCCCCACTTGGGAACACATTTGGGTCCTAGCTGTGCTCCGAAACTCGGCAGCCCGATCGGCATACACCCAGGGGTGTTATGGAAAAAGACGATACCTCATAAGCTCATATTCACTAAAACCTCAAAAATCCCTAGAAAACCCCTATTTTACACCCGTTCTTCTCCCATAACACCCCTGGGTGTATTCCGATCGAGCTGCCGTGTTTCGGAGCACAACTCGGACCCAAATATGCTCCCAAATGGGGACCCAAACAGTGTGTGGAAGAAGGACGATTTTAGACCAAAATTTAACGTAAATTTAAGGCCGAAACTTCGTTAGAACCTCAATTTTCCACTCTTTGGTCAAAATTGACTTCATATTCCGTCTTTTCGTCCCAAAAAATGCTGCAAAAGTAGGGGTTTTCGAGGTATTTTTGAGGTTTTAGTGAACATGAGCTTGTGATGTATCGTTTTCCATGTTTTTTAGGGCGAGAAGACCGAATATTAGGTTGATTTTGACCGAACAGTGAAGAATTGAGGTTGTAACGAAGGTTAAGCTCCCGGAATTCATTTTTTATTAGTCAAAAAAACATGGGAAATTGTCTGAAATCACCATACATTTGTATAATAACACTAGAAGTAGTATCAGCTGGTGAATCAAGACAATTAAATACTACTATCAATGATCAAAAATAATCTGTTGAAAGGAAAAGCCGAGCCTAATTTTCGTGTTTTTGGGGGCCAGAACTGGTGGAAATCATCAAAAATAGCCATTTCAATAATTGCACATGAAAGAAAAAATAAATGAACAGCCAAAATTTCTGTACGTATGTGCAGTAGAATAATAAACCCATGTGACAAGGACTTTGCAGCGTTTTTTATATCTTTTCTTGCATTTTTGTTACGAACAAAATAGCAACACATGAAGGCAATCGAGCACTGAATATCAGCCATGAGTCATAATACTGCGGTTTCTTAACTATATTTTGGTACAGTGCGATTTTAACTTTCATACAATTACTCCCGGGGGACCGAATCAGATCGCATCTGCCTCGTACCACCTAACGTCAGAGCTCAAACACGTTTCGAAACTTCGTTCCCATTGTCGCTCTCGAACGAGCAATTTTAAGCGCGTCAAACCGTCGAGCAGACCAACATTTATTTACAGTGTGGCCTCCGAAGGGTATAATGACTAACCTCGCGGTCTAGCGACAATGCCCACTTCGTATTGTATTATTTAATACGCCAGGTCGCGGAGCAGCCCCCCATTGTCTGTCCGGATAAGCAGAGGAACGAACCCGTAATAGTAAAGTATAGAAAACATGTGAACCTATTGTTCAGGATCATCTCCTTCTTTTTCACCTCTGTCTGAACATCCTCATGTGTTCTGTCCCTTCAACGCCATCACTTAAACATGGAAATATTTTGGGCAGGGGTCAGTCAAAAATTTGCATGAGACTTTTTTTTTTACATCAAAATACGTACAGCCATTTTCTAATGGTGTTCACGTATGCAAGCAATACGTAGCTGGAAAACTTAACTCCATTATTTTTTATTCCACTAAGAAAAGCTCTAGAAAGCTCTGAATTTATATCAAATTTCATGTGCCTAAGCCACTGGAGTTATGAATATACTATAAACTAAACATTTAGGTCTATGAAATCCGTGGATTATTGATTTACGAGTATGTACACTTCGTCGCCTACCACGTTGAACCCCATTTTCTTACATTTGGGGGCCTCTAAATTTCATGTATAGATACTTAGGAGTTGGATTTGGGCGCGTAGCGTCAAGCTGACAAGTTTTCACGAGAATAAAAACGCTGCAATGTCCTTGTCACAGGGTTTATTATATTGGACATACCTACAGAAATGTAGATGTTCTTTTTTTTCCTTCTCACAGATGATCTTTGAACATTGATAGTGCCATTTAATTGTCTTGATTCACCTGCTAATACTATTGCTAGTGTTTTATACAAATTTATGGTGATTTCCGATTTTTCCCCAGGTTTTTGACTCATAGAAAATGAATTTCGGGAGCTTAACCTTTGTTACAACCTCCATTCTTCACTCTTTGGTCAAAATCAACTTCATATTCGGTCTTCTCGCCCTAAAAAACATGGAAAAGCTCATGTTCACTAAAACCTCAAAAATCCCTCGAAACCCCCTTTTTTTACACCCATTTTTCTCCCATAACACCTCTGGGTGTATGCCGATCGGGCTGCTAAGCTTTGGAGCACAAGTAGGACCTAAGTAAATGGGGACCCAAACTCTGTGCGGAAGAACGACGATTTTAGACCATAATTTAACGTAAATTCAAGACTGAAACTTCGTTAGAACCTCAATTTTCCACTCTTTGGTCAAAATCGACTTCATATTCGGTCTTTATGTCCCAAAAACATAGAAAACGATAGCTCAAAAGCTCACGTTATTAACATGTTACTAAAACACAAAAAGTACCTATTTTTACACACATTTTCACTCATAACACCCCTGGGTATATTCCGATCGGGCTGCAAAGTTTCGGGACACAACTAGGGCCCAAATGGAGCATGGTGCGAAAGAACGCATTTTTAAGACCGAAAATGAAGCCGGTATACGTGATAGGCGGACGGACATTGCATTTTTGGAATCTACGCACCTTGAAACGTAACAGAAAAAATGTTGAGGGGGTGTTATAAAAATCTTTTGCTGAGCGATTACATAGGTGTATTATTGACAGAATAATAAACCAAAACACGAACCAGTACATGATGATGATGATACCAATAGATAATTTTGTGATTCAGATCGATGAGCCTACACAGGTATCTATGAATATGAACAACAACGGTATCGAAATGTACCTACGCAGAGGCAATTGATAAAACCTCGACATCAGCTCTTAGTAGGAACATATTAGAAGTTGGCCACCAATCCTGAACATGCTTCTCTCGTCTGAGGAGAATTAACATACACATACACATACACATACACATACAGGGCGTATGAGGAGAATGTCGGGTTGTACATCAAGTTATGAATTGCTTTACCAAAGGAGTCAGTCCCCAAGTTGCGAGGAGAGCGGTAGGCCCCGAAACCCCAGCCCTCCGCACTCCACATTTTCTGTCTTTCTTGAAGACAAATAATTTTGTTTGACTTGGAAGTGAAAGACGCGCTGCTTGAGAGGCGCCGAGGGAAACGTCTCTGCCCCTTCTCCAGGCACTTACTTTATGTTATTGAATTTAATTAGGAGCTAATTTGATAGGGGAAGCTCCTCCAAGACTTGAAACAGGGACCTCGTGTGGAAGTCGAGTGAAGTCTATGAACCTACTAATATAATAATATGTCGGGGGTGGAACAGCCTCTGCTAAGAGGACAAACAGACTTGGATGGAAGAGGGAAGGTACACTCCCTTTCGTCGTAGGAGGGTTCTTGATGAGTGGAGAATTCCTTAGGTGTGCCGCAGCTACTTTACATAACTTAAATAAGTTAGCAATATTAATGAAATACTCGAGAAGTTTTGGCATAATCAATAACAGAGGAGTAAAGATGGAGGCTTTCGTTACAGTTCTACACGTGAAATTTGTAACAGTTCCTATAATGCATGAGCACGCAGAACTGTTACTCAGGAACGGTTCCACCCGTCCCAATGATAGGAAGAGGAATCCGTTTCCTGCCTTCAACAAGGTAAGATCACACCGTCATTTTTATTTATATCACTCGATTTATATCACTTTATTGATATTCCGATCGGGTCGCAAAGTTTCGGGACACTACTAGGGCCCAAATGGAGCCTGTGCGCGAAAGAACGAATTTTTTAGACCAAAAATAAAGTAGATAACATGGTGGTACTGCGTACGGAGCCAGGATACGATTTGTAACAGTTCCTAATGCATGAGCACGCCGAACTGTTACTCAGGAACGGTGCCACCCGTCCCAGTGATAGGAAGGAGAACAACAAATCCGTTTCCTGCCTTCAACAAGGTAAGATCACCCCCCCCCCCCCCCCCCCACCCTCATTTTTATTTATATCACTCGATATTTAAACCATTTCATCCTTTTAACAATTCTGCGGTTGCCCGATAGGTCATCCCTTGAAATTGTCACCCTTTGAGATATTCATCCTTTTAACAATTATTCAAGGGATGACCTATCGGGTAACCGCAGAACTGTTAAAAGGATGAAATGGTTTAAATGTCGAGTGATATAAATAAAAATGAGGGAAGTGTGATCTTACCTTGTTGAAGGCAGGAAACGGATTGATTGTTCTCCTTCCTATCACTGGGACGGGTGGCACCGTTCCTGAGTAACAGCTCTGCGTGCTCATGCATTAGGAACTGTTACAAATTGTATCCTGGCTTCGTACGCAGTACCACCATGTTATCTACTTTATTTTCGGTCTAAAAAATTCGTTCTTTCGCACGAAGGCTCCATTTGGGCCCTAGTTGTGTCCCGAAACTTTTCGACCCGATCGGAATATACCCAAGGGTGTTATGGGTGAAAAATAGTAAGTAAGTAAGTAAAAACGTTTATTGAACAAATAGGCACAGTGGCCCTTAGGTTGCACATCATTCACTGAATCAAATTGTAAATTTAAAAGGGTGACAGTTAACAGGGAAGAAGGAAAATTAAGGGAAGATGAAGGAGAAGAAATAATGTTAAAAAAAAGGGGGGGGGGGGGAAGGAATGATGTTGGAGCCAGTTCAAGTCAAATGAGAGGTGACCGCGTTTCTGAATCGAGTGATGGTGGGCAGCATACGAATACGAAGAGGTAAAGAATTCCACACCCTCGCACCCACCACTCCGAAGGACTGGCTTATCGCCCGAGATTTATGTTGGACTATTCTCAATCCATGAGACCTGAAAGAGACTGCTCGGGATATTAGGTTCTGAAGGTATTGAGGAACGATACCATGAATTATTTTAAAAATCAACAAGAGGTGTCTCAGTTTATAATATGTGAATAGATCCAACCCCAGTAAGGAATGGCAGAGGTGTGTGACATGGGCTCGGGCTCTCAAGTTATGTATATAGCGCATGACGTTGTTGAAGGCTACCATGAGGCGATGCTTAGATTTACAATCTAATGAGGAACTAAAGAGAGAGTCACAATATAGGAAAGAAGGAACGACCAGTGCGATGGCTAGTTTCCTTTTCAGCTCGGGTGGAGAGAAATTTTTGAGGCGCCTCAGTGGGTGGAGCGCACTGTAGACTCGCCTACAGATGTGTCGCACATGAACCTCCCAGGACAAGCGATCTGTCAGATGCACTCCAAGATTACGCACGGTGGTTGTGTATGGTACTACAGTGCCATTAACCAAGACGGGTGGGATCGCGTCAGTAGCGATGGAGTGCTTATAAATAACAATGCACTGGGTCTTTCTAGGATTCAGCCTGATGCCATTCAGCTCCCCCCAGTAGGATATACGCTGTAAGTCAGAATTAATTTTGCTGATTGCACTAGCTAATTGGTCAACTGTAGATCGGATATAAATTTGGAAATCGTCTGCAAAAAGCATGTAGGAGCAATGCCTCAACACCTCAGGGAGGTCGTTTATAAAACACGAAAACAGCAGCGGACCCAGTACAGTTCCTTGAGGCACACCACATGTCAGCTGAGATAGGGAAGAATTAACGGATCCAAATTTAATCTTTTGAAATCTGTCAGTGAGGTAAGAGAGGATCAGCTTACAGGCTGAGGATGAAAATTTAAAGTTGTTCCTAAGCTTGGCAATCAGAGTTTTGTGCCCGACCGACCCAAAAGCATTTGACCAATCAAGCAGGACTAAGACTGAACATTGCAAGTGTTCAAACCCCCACCTGATGTCATTGGTGACTTTCAGGAGGGCTGCCTCACAGCTGTGATGGGCCCGAAAACCAGACTGGAACTTACACAATAAATTTTTTGATGATATGTGCATTGACATTTGCTTGTGGATGATGAACTCAAAAGCTTTACTGAGTAATGGCAAGATACTGATAGGTCTGTAGTCTTCAAAGCACTTTGGGGTTGCAATTTTGGATAATGGAATGACATGGGCTATTTTCCAGGACTTGGGGAATTCAGAAGAGGTTAACATGAAATTAAAGAGGAAAGTTAAATGATCAACTATAAACGGTAGTATAAAAATGGGTGTAAAAGTAGGGGTTTTTTGTGTTTTAGTGAACATAAGGTTTTGAGGTAGCGTTTTCCATGTTTTTTTTAGGAAGAAGAGACCGAAAATGAATTCAGTTAAAGAATTGAGGTTCTAACAAAGTTTCAGCCTTACATTTACGTTAAATGTTGGTTTAAAACCGTCGTTTTCCGCACACAGGCTCCATTTGAGTCCTGGTTGTGCTCCGAGGCTCGGCAGCCCGATCGGAATGCACAAGGGGTGATATGGGTGAAAAATTGGTGAAAAAATAGGGGTTTCGAAGGTTTTTTAAAAGATTTTTTAGTGAAAATTATCCATCGGAATCGTTTTCCATGTATTCTAGGGCGAGAAGACCGTATGTGAAGTTGATTTTGACCAAAGAGTGAAGAATTTTGGTTGTAACGAAGATTCAGCTCCCAAATTCATACGTCAAAAACGTGGGAAATTGTGTGAAATCACCATAAATTTGTATAGCAACACCAGAAGTAGTATCACCAGGAGAATGAAGACAATTAAATGGCATTACCAAAGATCAGAGCTAATGCGTCAAAAATAGGAGCCTAATTCTAGTTTTTGTGGGCCAAAATTTGAGGAAACCATCAAAAATATCTATTTCAATTATTGCACATGAAGAAGAAGAGAAACGCCCGCGTAACTGAGAAAACTTGACTTTTTGCGTACAAATTATTTTACTGACTGTATGTTGGTGGGCAATAGCCAGACCTCAACGACTCATCTCATTATTAATACCTTCCTTTCATTCTGATCGAATGCTACAGTTTAGGTATTATAAACACGCTAATGGTCCTCCGTACCTACGGACAGTGACCTGGACGGACATAACACACGGACATTACGGATGGACATTATATATAATAGTTCCCTCTTAGTGTAACCCAATGGAGTTACTCAATTATAATTACAACTAAAATATAGGTATACATGATAATACCAACAATGTACAAGGAAATAAAATAAGAAAACAATTGCATGAATGGTTAGGTAATAGTTGACAATAAAAATAAGAAAAAGTTTTTTTTTTGCTTCCTCATTACCAAAGGTAGCCTTGGATTCGTGAATCAGTAAAAAAATTTGTGTCGTCCAAAATGTAAATTTCCACTTCCATTTTGCGTTTCAGACATCGAGGACAATAATTTTTGGTTCCGTGTCTGTCTGTATGTATGTCTGTCTGCGGTAATTCCTTGTAACGCCCATAACTACCCGAAATAATGATCGAAATAGGCTGAAATTTGGAGAGTAGGTGCGGGTTGGGTCACAGACGGTCCCATACCGAAATCATTGAAAAATTACGGTAACTTTCGGCTGCGCATGCGCAAACGTAAAATAATTGAAAATCTCATAACTACCCTAAATATCGTTGAAATGGGTTCAAACTTGGAGGGTCGATCAGGAATAATACTTTGCTTGCCCCAAATGAATTTCATTGGAATCGTACTGTAACTTTTTACTGCGCATACGCGAACATGAAATGTTGACTATTTCCTTGTAACGCTTCTAACTATACGAAAAACAGTCTTACGGTGTTGAAATTTTGAGGGTTGATGCGGGTTGGATGGCAAATGATCCCGTTTTAAAATCATGGAAATCACTCCGTCTGCGCATGCGCAAACGTGAACTACTTGAAACGCCCGTAAGTACTTTAAATATCGTTGAAATGAGCTCAGATTTGGAGGATCGATCAGGAATAATTCTTTGATAGTTTCATAAAAATTACTTCCGTCTGCGCATGCGCGAACATGAAATGTTGCCCGTTTCCTTGTAACGCTTCTAACTATGCGAAAAATAGTCGTAGGGAGCTGAAATTTTCAGGGTAGACGCGGGTTGTATCGGAGATGTTCCCATATCAAAATGAACCTACCGAACTATTCTATACGTTCATGTGATTCAAGTGAGGAAGCTGTACTGCCTACTCGAATTGGCAGACTTTTTTAAAAATAATCATCAAGTAAGAAATAAGGGAACAGAAGAAGGAAAAAGATACCAAGTAAAATAAAGTGGAAGTGAAGTAAAAGCAGAGTGTGAGAGGAAATGAAAAACGCTGCAAAGTCCTTGTCACATGGGTTTATTATTCTATTGGACATACCTACAGAGATGTTGGCTGTTTATTTATTGTTTCTCTCATATAAAATAATTGAAATAGCTATCTCTGGTGGTTTCCACCAATTTTGGCCCCCAAAACTCGAATAAAGTACGCTCCTTTTTTTTTAACACAGAATGTGTTTTAGCCATGGACTAACTAGCCAAAAAAGGTAACGAAATTTCGTAACGAAATTTCGTAACGAAATCTGGGACGCTGTTATGAAAAATTTCTAATGATTTTCACGTACAACCGATTTTTTCTTAAATAAATTATCTCTGATCATTGATAGTACCATTTAATCGTCTTGATCCACCTGTTGACACTTTTTCCAGTGTCATTATACAAATTGATGGTGATTTCAAACGATTTCCCAGGTTTTTGACTCATAAAAAATCAATTTCGGGAGCTGAACATCTGGTAGAACCTCAATTTTCTATTCTTTGGTCAAAATCGACTTCATATTCGGTCTTCTCGTCCCCAAAAACATGAAAAACGATACCCTAAAAGCTCATGTTACCAACATGTTGCTAAAACGCAAAAAGTACCTATTTTTATATACATTTTCACTCATAACACCCCTGGGTATATTCCGATCGAGCTGAAAAGTTTCGGGACACAACTAGGGCCCAAATGGAGCATGTGTGCGAAAGAACGATTTTTTTAGACCGAAAATGAAGCCTGTACACGTGATACGGCGGACGGCGTACGGCGGACGGCGTACGGCGGACGGACATTGCATTTTTGGAATCTACGTACCTACCTTGAAACGGAAAAGAAAAAATTTTGAGGGGGTGTTATAAAAATTTTTTGCTGAGCGATTACATAGGTGTATTATTCACAGAATAATAAACCAAAAATGGAGAAGAAGATCAAGAGGATGACAGGCTACTCAGATACGTGTGTGGGCGCTCCAACGGAAAAGAATTCCACAACTTCAGCAGTTATAATAATAACATTAGTTATAATTCAGTAGTTAGTAATATCAGTTGTTATGGCAGGATTCTTCCTCGACTTACGAGTATTAAAGCCCGACGAACCCGAACACTTTATCCCATGAGTCGCCATTTTCACTGACAACAGTCAATTTCACAATATTTCCGCCTCTTTTCGATGAGCCGATTTATTGACGTGGACTCAGAGGGAAAGGGACGGAAAACTTCCATCACCCTCGGAAGGGATATCATGTAAAGAAACAAAACTAGACTGAAACAAATTGAATATCACAAAAATACATTTATTCAAATGTATCGTAAAAGGAAGGAGTGGTGGTGGTGGAGGGGGGGGGGAGCTGTCATTTTTAGATTGGATCATATATATTCATGGATATCGATTACCCCTCGGCGTCCATTACACAAACGGGCATTTTTCTTAGCCCTTCCACTTCCGTGTTCCCCCCTCCCCACCGCCATAAAAGCCTTCTCCCGGTCTTTTATTTTATTCATTGTAACCGGCTAAATTGGAAACGATTCAAAAGAGCGCAGTTTTCGGTTCCCCTTGGCGTCCGTTATTAATTTTTTCGGTCAATTTTTTTTTCGTTCTTTTTTTGTTTTTGGTGTTTTCTCATTTTGTTAGGTTTTTTTCTCGTTTCGAACGGACTGAGAACAACCGAGATCCTGTTGAGGCTGACGTTCCGATGAAAAAGAAGAAAAAAAATCATAAAAAAGCGTCGTTCCGAAAGGGGGAGGTTTGTTTTGATTGTTCGTTTCGCCAAAAAGGTTCAGAGTTACAAATAAAATGAAATTAGGATTCGGCTTCAGAAGTGAAGGAATAATTTTTCGTTCAACAAAGTGACGTGGATAGCGAATTTCGAAAATGCTGTTCCATTTTGTGTCTGTGAGCAATTCCTCCAATATCAAATGTTTTAGTAGCGCAGTCGATTTTGACATAATTATTTTCAATGATGAAACATTGAAAATTGAGAATGAGAAAGAATGTTTACCCCTCCTCCCACCCCCCACACACACACACACACACAAATTGATTTTTTACGTTCCGAGGTGCTTGGAATCCAAAAAAACCAGTCATGCAGCATGACTTAATGAGCGAATTTTCAAAGAAATATTCGAATTAATGGCTATGGTTTTGAATAAAGGAAAACTTCGGTCTAAAATTTGGTTTTCTATGTATATTCTCTTCGTATTTATTTTAATTTGTACGTTTTGTCCATCCTGATTCTACCGTTTGTTATGAGTAGATTCCTTGTTCCTTCTGAATGGCCTTTCCTCTTGACTACGATTTCAGGCCTGGTATCTAAAATCAGTTCAAGATTTGCTCTACTAGGTAGGTAGATCCTTCCTTCTTCATTGATATTATTTTTATCATGTTAAGTACCTACCTACCTTTGAATATCAAATATTCGTATGATACTGATAATAAATTGATAAGATACCTACCTAACCTTCTTCCTCCTACTGTTAGTACCTAAATTGAATAATTTGAAATAGATTTTTTCTTTCGTCTTCCTTCTAGTAATACGTGGGCCGGTACTTGTCTATCTATGAAGGTATCATAACAATTATATGTCAAATGGGAAATTCAAGGAGTTGTACTAATCGTTTGCCTCCCCCTTTTTTGCTTCGAACTCTCGTCTTCAATTAATACTTCTCACATTTTTCAATCTGACCACTCTAAGGGGGTGGGGGGGGGGGTAAGAGTTTAAAGATTATCCTAGTTTTGGGTAATTTTTGCGCACTTTAAATGCTCTAATTTAAGAACGGATTTAGATATCTAAAATCCGATTTCACCATCGTGTTCAGCGTGCAAAAACCTTTAAAATGAGGGGTCACTTGTTAGAAATTAACATTTTGGTGATTTTTGGGTAATTTTTGCGCACTTTAAATGCTCTAATTTGAGAACGGATCAAGATATCGAAAATCCGATTCCACCATCGTGTTCAGCGTGCAAAAACCTTTAAAATGAGGGGTCACTTGTTGGAAAATAACATTTTGGGGATTTTTGGGTAATTTTTGCGCACTTTAAATGCGCCAAAACCCTCCTTAGAGTAGGCCAATTTCGCCCATCTTCGAACTTAGCCTTTCGATTGCCAAGATAGATTTTTTGTGCAAATTTGAGCTGTTTATCTCAATTCTATCGAGAGTTATCGTCTGGAGTGACACATATATATATATATACATATAAAAAAGTGTTAAATTTCAGGAATCGTTTTAGAATGGTCTGAAACGGATTTCTATGAAGAAAATTTCCAAAAATTTATATTATTTAAATTTCGAAGCCATTGCAATGGCTTCATTTTCTTTGAAAATTCGCTAAAATCAAATTTTAAAAATCCATCCGCCCTTCTTTCCAATTTTCATATCCTAATAGGTACTGTACCAAAATTAACAAACTGTAAATGGATAGCTGGCTCCTTTCCCATTTTACAGTACAGTTGCCCTACAGAATCTTTAAATTATTCGAAAAAAGTACTAGCAGGTACTTCATTCGTTGTAAAACGTGCACCGCATATTAGCAAAGTTCCCCCGATATTCAGGTAAAATAAGAGATTTTGACTTTTCCACAGTTGTTGGCTCAGCCTCAAACGCTCGTGTTCTCATTTCATTGGAACAGATTCAGGACGTATTTTAGAAACTAAACAAACAAGTTGTCGCATTTTAATCCATCGTTAGTAAAGTGGGGGTTTTTTTTTTCGACTAATGCAGGCGGAGGTGTGAAACGACCGGTTCCAAGCAAAAGTTTTCTGAAACACTGGAACTGTCGCTGGACCGTAACGCGACTTCCGAGAAAGTCTCAGTTCTCCGGTTCCTTTGAAGAAATGTAAATGAGAAACGGCAATTTCGATGAATCGTTACTAGGAACGTTGCCAAAGGTTTTGTATTGTTACACGGGTACCTGCATAGTATAACATCTACCATGAAATTACGAAAATCTTAGTTCGTCTAAATATATTTGACAGGTAGCATTTTTAATGCAAAATTTAGAATTATACTTAATTTTTTTTTTTATATATATCATCTTTATTGTTACAACTGTGTGTACACATCTAGTAACTTCACTCTGTTAATTTATTTAACGTATTGTGGTTCATAGATCACTACATACTACCACTCATCACATCACTTCAGTGAGATGTAACTAGGTCAAGAGGTTTGGTCCTTTTCAGTCTTCGTAAATCTCCGCTGTTGTCCAGGAGGTTCAGTACTTCGACATTCCTGTGCTTGTGGAGACGGTTCTCATGATCCGTTGCTCGATTTTTTACAACTTCGCTCACCATCTTAATTTTAAGGTCGCGATGGAGGTCATCCGTTCGGATATACCAGGGGCATTCACTATGCTCCTGAGGATTTTGTTTTGTGTTGTTTGGATAATTTTCAAGTTAGTTCTCTTGGTGCAGCCCCATAACTGGCAGCCGTAAGCCCGAATCGGTTTGATCACTTGCTCGTACAGTAGCATTTTGTTATGTGTAGGCAGTTGGGATTTTCTTCCGATGAGCCAGTACATCTTCTTGAATTTTAGGTTTATTTCTTCCTTCTTCTTCTTCACGTGCTCCTTCCAACGGAGCTTCGCGTCCAGAGTCATTCCGAGGTACTTAGCTGTATTTGCATATGGAACAATCTGGGAGTTTATTTCAATTGGTCACTTGGAATTATAATGACAAAAGTTCCATTATATGAAACGCAACGTGTTTTTTTTTAAATTTTCCTCTTTACAGTAACCCTGTAGGAAGGGAATTTTCTCCTGCCTGCTCCCTAACAGATTACAGGCTTATTCCAAATCACAGTTTTCATGTATCATAATAAATCTTTCACTAACTAAATGTTATAACTTAACGTTTCAACATAGTTTACGGGTCCATTGTTCATTTTTACAATTTTGGAGTCAGTTACAAACACATTTGTGAACATTCACACTTTAGAGTGACTCCATGTCCATGGAATTCAAAAACACCATCACCTCTTGCAGATGGTTCATCAGTAGGTCCTTCATCGGCATTGGCAATGCCGCACCCTGCAGAACACATCTTCTCTCCAGGCGTCCACGCTGTTGCTCGAATAGCCTGCAACGAAACAGTAGGTGCTCCCAGTTCTGCACTCCACCCGAACAGCGGCAAGACGAGTCCTCGCTGAGGTGGAATCGGTGGAGGTACTCCCGGACTCTTCCATGGCCAGTCAGCAAGAGAGTCATTCTCCACGACAGGGGCAGATCAATCCGAAGCCTGTCCTCGATGGTCGGGAAGAAAGCCTTTGTTCTGCGGCCGTCAGCGGTGCTCGCCCACAGCTGCTCCCACCGCTGAAAACTAGCGGCTCGGCAGTCTCGTTTGCTCTGGATTTAGGGATCAATGAGTAGGCAATCGGAAGACCAACGTCCAAAGCTGCCTCTTTAGCGCAAGAATCAGCCTCCTCATTCCCAGAACCCGACCCTCCAACCCTTCCTGTCTTTGAGCTCCATTAGTAGTTCTCTTATTAGCTCGATTGTGGGGATGTGATTGCTGTGGTCTGCCACCATAGCTAAGCACATCTGACTGTAAGTGTACACCCCCCCCCCCCCCCCCCGTGATTTGGAACTCGCGTCGTTTGCTGTGACAACCATTCCAGTGCCTTCATGATTGCATATGCTTCGGCCTGGTTGTTTGAGCAGAGTTCCCCAAGTCTGAAACGCCGACGTTAAATGAGATTGCTGTGGTGGGAGTAGACGACGAAGGCACAACCAAATCTGCCATCACCCATATCACTGCCGTCCTTATAAATGGCAAAAGTAGTGTCAGTACCATCCTCCAAAACAGGATCCACATCCGCTACCATTGCTGGATGGGGCCACTTATCAGGGGGCAGGGGTTTCTCTAGTGAATTGCCAACCAGTCCACTATGCACAGCAGCGGTCTCTCTTGCCTCAATTTCTACTGGCTTCTCCCCAGCAGTCACGCGGCAGGGTGTGTGTGTGTGTGTGTGTGTGTGTGTGTGTGTGTGTGTGTGTGTGTGTGTGTGTGTGTGTGTGTGTGTGTGTGTGTGTGTGTGTGTGTGTGTGTGTGTGTGTGTGTGTGTGTGTGTGTGTGTGTGTGTGTGTGTGTGTGTGTGTGTGTGTGTGTGTGTGTGTGTGTGTGTGTGTGTGTGTGTGTGTGTGTGTGTGTGTGTGTGTGTGTGTGTGTGTGTGTGTGTGTGTGTGTGTGTGTGTGTGTGTGTGTGTGTGTGTGTGTGTGTGT
Source organism: Leptopterna dolabrata (assembly GCA_954871275.1). Classification (NCBI taxonomy): domain Eukaryota; kingdom Metazoa; phylum Arthropoda; class Insecta; order Hemiptera; family Miridae; genus Leptopterna; species Leptopterna dolabrata. The sequence continues at coordinate 36,159,699 of OX940985.1, forward strand.
GTGTGTGTGTGTGTGTGTGTGTGTGTGTGTGTGTGTGTGTGTGTGTGTGTGTGTGTGTGTGTGTGTGTGTGTGTGTGTGTGTGTGTGTGTGTGTGTGTGTGTGTGTGTGAGTGTGTGTGTGTGCGTGCGTGTGTGTGTGTGCGTGCGTGTGTGTGTGTGTGTGTGTGTGTGTGTGTGTGTGTGTGTGTGTGTGTGTGTGTGTGTGTGTGTGTGTGTGTGTGTGTGTGTGTGTGTGTGTGTGTGTGTGTGTGTGTGTGTGTGTGTGTGTGTGTGTGTGTGTGTGTGTGTGTGTGTGTGTGTGTGTGTGTGTGTGTGTGTGTGTGTGTGTGTGTGTGTGTGTGTGTGTGTGTGTGTGTGTGTGTGTGTGTGTGTGTGTGTGTGTGTGTGTGTGTTGCTTGTTGCGTGTGAAAATCTTCGAAACTTCGTCCGTCGTCGTAAGCGGGGCTTTCCTTTCCGACCGGATTGTTTGGTTTCTACGATTTTGGGGACGACGCAGAGTCGCTGGGGTGGCCCTTTGTTAGAAGGGGAATTGAAGATTTCACGAAGGATTGTACGGACGGGGCATTCCGTTTGCGACTGGTATCTATCAGATGGAGTGGGGCATGTTGCTGCATATCCTATGAGTTATTCAGGGCCAGACGGTTCATCGGATATAGATGAGGTTTCTTCATCTCGCTCATAAAAACGCTGCAGATTATTACACAAAGGTTTATTATTTACCTGTATAGTTGCCCCTTCTGCGTAGATCACTGTTTTCTGTAATAATTAATTCTTAAAAACGTAAAAAAACCAAACCCATCTATTGAAAATTTTCTAGCTTCGGCGTTCTGAAAATTTCAACCCCTATTTTTAACCCCTTAGAGGTGACTGACAGTATAACGCCGAGCTTCGAGGACCAACTAGACCCCGAACGGGACCTATAAACCAAATTTCGTCATTTTTGTTCATGGTATAGGTAACTAAGGAAAGTGCTAAGTACGGCGTACGGCGGGCGGACAGAAATTTTTTATTGCATTTTCTGATTCTTCATACCTTGAAACGTAAACCATAAAATTTTGAGGGGGGGGGGGTTAAAAAATAATAATTTTTTTTTCATGCACGATTCCAAAGGTTCATTATTGAAAATAATAAACCAAAAACGGAGGATGCAATAAACTATTAAAAATGTGAATATGCAGCTTTTGGACTGTCATAAATAATGTGATACTCCTCGCCCCTTCCTGATTACCTGGGTGGGCTCCGTTGTACCTACCGGCCCTAGCACCCGGTGTACGGAATACAACCGAATTTCTTATTGTATAAAGTGTCGATATAATTTAATTAAACCGTTTGAGTCACGCTCTGAAGATATTTTTCGGTTCATTCTTCGAAATTATAATATAGTTCCATCTCGATTATAATAATGTGGTCTAACTAACCAATTAGCCCGTTGATATTCGTCATAATCCTTTGCGCATGCGCAGTTGAGAGTTTTTCGATTTTGATTACCGTGTACTGGGATCATGTACTGACTAAAATACACTCCCATTCGAATTTCAGCTCATATCAACCACTTTTTCGTATTGTTGGGCACTTTACAAGAATCAGCATATTTATGCAGAATAAAGTGCCAGTCCAGTTACATACGAGGCGATCTAGGGAACCCTTCTCTCTTTTATTTAGGAGTTTCTGCCATAAATATGTGTACTGGCAAGAATTTGCTCAAAGATGGAACCATACCTATTTCTTCAGGAAGTTCTAAAACGGCTTTCTGAAATGTTGATTTCGGATGTTAAAAACGATTCCTCCCAAAAATAAACACAAGTTTTCGAAGTAGGATTTGAGAACTCAAAAACCAAATTTGTTCTCTATTTTCCACCCCTTCTCAATCGTGAGGTACCTGGTTGAAAATTTTGTTGGATCGCCCTAGGCAAAGCCCTTATGACAAATTTCAAATTTCAGAGTCAATTTTGTGTGGGTCGAGTCCTGTTACGTCCCCCCCACCCCAAATTTGGAGGTTTTCTTTATTTTATTCGAAATTCGAGTTTTGGATGAGATGTTGGTGCTCTTCATTTAGCTGCGAAGCGCTTCGTTTCCAGGGCGAGGTCAGTATTATATCATTAAATCTGGTGTCCTCTGGAATGGTGACCTTTATACTTGAGTTTTAAAAAAATGTATTGAATGTACTTATTTGTTATTGCAATAATTATTTTGAAATCCGGTGGAGACGGGATCGGTGAGCGGAAGCCTAATCGATATCCCTTCTTAACCGGTGATAATCTCGCTGGTCTAGTAGGGAGACTCTCGAGGGTCCACCCCCACTGTCACTCTCTGTTGCATGGCTTATTACTTGGACAATCAAGCACAATCCGCGAACTAGTTTTTGCTGTGCGGACTGCTTTCAAAACTATTCTAACAGATAGCACCAACAATGGTAAGCAATTAAAGAACAATGGATATGAAATGCAAGTAATGATAATAGTATTACGATTATTTTGTTTATTTGTGTAATCAAATTGTGCTTACTTACTATGTAAGAAATGTCTATTTTCTTTTTCATTTCTTCTTTTCATGATTGTGTCTGACTGAGCACTACATTTATATTGCATTTTCTGAAATTTAATAATCATCGAACTGTCTATCTATGCACTCGTAATTCACAGTAGTTATCCCAGCGATAAACCTAATTTTCAAATACAGTGAAATTCCACTTAGTGGACACCCCTGAATAGTGGACACCCTTCTTAATGGACAGTTTGGAAATGGTCCCGGCGTAGAGATAGGAGATTCAATGTATTTGAACCCCTGTATAGTGGACACCCTCTATAGTGGACGTGGACACCCGATTCGTCACCCTGAACCCCTCGCAGTGTACATTAGACCTTTTTAGACGTGAAGAAAAGTTTACGCTTTTCCTATCTGACAGCTATGTTTGATCTGACAGAGTTGATTTCCTGTTAGTTTACGAGTACATTTGCCATCGTTCGAATATACGTTATTCCCGTCGCCAGTCGCATGCTTTCACTCGTGAGATGTCAGTGCATCACGAACGGGAAATGACCGAATCAAAAATGAAAAACGCTGCAAATCCCTGCACAACGGTTTATTATTTTGTACAGAATACCCTTCTGTTACAGATCACAGCTCTCTGTATAGATAACCCGTCTATATAATATAATATGTACTACTCTATGTGAATCGCAGATCCTCCGTAGGTTAGTACCTAACCCCCTACTCGTTACTAGGTACCTACCTAAATCACAAGTTAAATGTTGCTAAAATAATACAGCTGATGACAAACAGTAACTAAAACGGCAAAAATAAACGCAAATAATGAAGTTCTAAATAAAAATTGTTCTGAGGTCAATGCTTACCTGTAATGAACCGTTGTGTAATAATAACTTGCCCATCAATAATACTTCAACGGTTGTTCAAGTTGCAAAAGTACCGATCAACAAAATCCAGTCCCTTCTTGGTAGATGAACCGTTGTGTAATAATTTACCGTGGCGTAATAATGTACCGTTACGTAATAATTTACCGTTGTGTAATAATTTGCCGTTGTGTAATAATTTGCCATTGTGTAATAATTTACCCATCAATAATACTTCAACGTTTCTTCAAGTTTCACACTTATCAAATGAAATAATATTGCAGAACAACTAACCCGACTTCATACAGCCATCCTTGATTATAATCAGGTGCTCCCTAGCGATGATATCCGGGCCGGATTTATACCGTTTGATTCACGATCGTGTTGACGAAGCTTTTTGGAGCACACGAACGGCTGGACGTGCAATGTTCCGGGTGGTCTCAAAAAATTTTTTAGCTCAAGACAAATTTAATAACGTAAAAAAAACCATACCCTTCTATCGAAAGTTTTCGAGATACGGCGTTCTGAACATTTCAACCCCTATTTTGAACCCCTTAGAGATGACTGACAGTAACGCCGAACTTCGAGGACCAAATAGACCCCGAACGGAAGCTATAACCCGAATTTCATCGTTTTTGTTTCATGGTAACTACGGCGTAAGGCGGACAGACAGAAATATTTTTATTGCATTTTCGGATTCTACATAGGTACCTTGAAACGTTAATCATCAAATTTTGAGGGGGGTTAGAATTTTTTTTCCATGCTCGATTCCAATCGTTCATTATCGAAAATAATAAACCAAAAACAGTCTTAGATTCTCCTTTTGGTTTATTATTTTCATAGTCAAAATTATAAAATTTTATTTATTCGTGTATTTATCCATCTACTCTTGTATTTCTGGCCTAAAAATACTCAATCGTTGTCCAATTTGTTTAAATATTGAAGTACCTACGTATGTACATATTTATGACAAATTTTATGACTTTTTTGCGTGTACACACTAAATAATATTTTTTTAAAAATACGTTGGAATTCGTCGACACCCCTTTATAGTGGACACTTCTCTTGGTCAGACGCATGTCCACTATGGAGGGGCACCCCCCTACAGTGGACACTTATGTTGGCCCAGTTGGTGTCCACTATAGAGAGAGTTCACTGTATAAATAAACCGTCTTGGTAGGGCACTTGTGTTGAGGAGAAACGGAAATCGAATATTTCAGAAGGCTGAGGTTGACCGGACGCCTGCGGTAGACAAGGGTGCGCGATGGAGAAGTGAGAGGGAGGGAGGGATTAGTTGAATTAGCAATGCAACGTAATAATAGGACGAGGGCGAATAGGATGAGGCGGGAGGGAGGAACTAGGAACTACAATGGATATTAGTACCGGGTAGTTACTGAGTCTAAATAAGGAGCCTCATTGTTCCAGCAGTATTGTCACAGTTGTCTATTAATTCTCTAGATGACATCTATAACTCAACCCCTCCCCTGGACTGCCCACAACTCCCCAGGCCGCATTATCATTTAGCAGAGATGGGGAGGCCTCTCCTCGAAGGCGGTCTCTTGTTTGAGGAAGGTAACAGGATGTTTTCCGTATTAACATGTCCGCGGAGGGGCCACCAGGGTTCCGGCGAGGTTCGGGCACCTGTATTAGATGTCAACGTCAGACGAGGCCCCCTTATATCCCCTTTCGATCAGGGGCATCGAAACTAGTTTGGGGCCACAATATGGTTTGGAAGATGGACGCGGAGCCAGAGCCAATGTTAGACGTATCGGAACTAATGATGGATTGACAGATACTACGTAACATAGGCAACTGTAGATAGTTATGTGATAGATCGAACACCCTGGCTCTTCATTATAGTGTCAATGTGGCTATCGAAAATTCAATTCTCGTGATTTCACGAGTGTCCGAACAAGTGCCTAATTAACTGGTACCCAAACAAAACAAGAGTCGTTGAGCCAGCTTGGACCAATGTCTCAGAACAAAAAAACGCTGCAAATCCCTGCACAACGGTTTATTATTTTGTACAGAATAACCCTCCTGTTACAGATAACAGGTCTCCGTATGGATAACCCTTCTATATAACATATGTACTATTCTACACATATTATGTAGATCGCGGACCCTCCGTAGGTTAGCACCTAACCCCGTACTCGTTGCAAGGTACCTACCTAAACCGTTGTGTAATAATTTACCTGTATAGATTCCCCTTCTACGGAGATAGAATAATGAACCGTTGTGTAATAATTTGCCAATCAAAAACACTTCAACGGTTGTTCAAGTTGCAAAAGTACCTATCAACAAAATCCAGCCCCTTCTGGGTAGATGAGCCGTTGTGTAATAATTTACCGTTGTGTAATAATTTGCCGTCGTGTAATAATTTGCCATTGTGTGATCATTTACCCATCAATAATACTTCAACGGCTGTTCAAGTTGCAAAAGTACCTATCAACAAAATCCAGCCCCTTCTGGGTAGATGAGCCGTTGTGTAATAATTTACCGTTGTGTAATAATTTGCCATTGTGTAATAATTTACCCATCAATAATACTTCAACGGTTGTTCAAGTTGCAAAAGTACCTATCAACAAAATCCAGCCTCTTCTGGGTAGATGAGCCTTTGTGTAATAATTTACCGTTGTGTAATAATTTACCGTGGTGTAATAATTAACCGGTGTGTAATAATTTACCGTTGTGTAATAATTTACCACTGTGTAATAATTTGCCATTGTGTAATAATTTACACATCAATAATACCTCAACGTTTGTTCAAGTTTCAGAAGTACCTACCAACACAATCCAATAGTCCATCACTTGTCAAATGAAATAACAACAGAACAGACAACTCGACTTCATACAGCCATCATTGATTATAATCAGGTGCTCCCTAGCGATGATATCCGGGCCGGATTTATACCGTTTGATTCACGATCGTGTTGACGAAGCTTTTTGGTGCTCACGAACGGCTGGACGTATGATGCCCCGGGTGGTCTCAAAAAATTTTTTAGCTCAAGACAAATTTAATAACGTAAAAAAAACCATACCCTTCTAGCGGAAGTTTTCGAGCTACGGCGTTCTGAAAATTTCAACCCCTGTTTTGAACCCCTTAGAGATGACTGACAGTAACGCCGAGCTTCTAGGACCAACTAGACCCCTAACGGAACCTATAACCCGAATTTCATCAATTTTTTTTTCATGGTAACTAAGAAAAGTGGCCCGTACGGCGTACGGCGGACAGACAGATATTTTTACTGCAGTTTTGGATTCTACATACCTTGAAACGTAAACCATCAAATTTTGAGTGGGGGTAATAATTTTTTTTTTTCATGCTCGATTCCAATGGTTCATTATTGAAAATAATAAACCAAAAAATTCAGTTCAATTTAAACCAGTTTGTATCAGGGTGGATTTAATCGAAAATGACAATTCGCTTGAAATCATTAGCCGGTTATGTGCCCAAAAAAATCTCAAGCTAGAACATCCGTTGGTACTTGTTTTGGTTTATTATTTTCAATAATGAACCATTGGAATCGAGCATGAAAAAAAATTCTTACCCCCCCCCCCCCCCCCCCCCCTCAAAATTTGATGGTTTACGTTTCAAGGTATGTAGAATCCAAAACTGCAATAAAAAAACGCTGCAAATCCCTGCACAACGGTTTATTATTTTGTACAGAATACCCTTCCGTTACAGATCACAGCTCTATGTATAGATAATCCGTCTATATAATTTATGATATGTACTACTCTATACATATAATGTAGATCGCAGACCCTCCGTAGGTTAGTACCTAACCCCGTACACGTTACTAGGTACCTACCTAAATCACGAGTTAAATGTTGCTAAAATAATTCTGCCGATGACAAACAGTACCTAACAATAAGAAACACACACAATGAAGTTCTGAAAAGAAATTGTTGATGAGGAGTGAAAAAAGTTGCAAAAGTACCTACCAACAAACTCCAGCCCCTTCTACGTAGATGGTATAATGAACCGTTGTGTAATAATTTACCGTTGAGTAATGATTTACCGTAGTAATAATTTACCCATCAATAATACTTCAACGTTTGTTCAAGTTTCACTACCTACCAACAAACTCCAACAGAGCCATCATTTTTCAAATGAAATAATATCACAGAACAACCAACTCGACTTCATACTCCGCCAATATAATCAGGTGATCCCTACCAATGATTGGCCGTATTCACAAATTCCTATTGTGGGCGCGTCTCTGGTTACGAGATTTGGTTTGAATTGTATACAATTTCATTCACACTGGAGTCGAAAATGCCTGTCGGTGCAAACTTCGGGGCCTTACTGTGAACGAACGGCTGGACGTACGACGCTCCGGATGGTCTTAAAAAACTCGCAAGTTCAAGAACTATTTAAAACCGTAAAAATATTCACGTAAAAAAATGGTATAGGCGTTTTGAAAATTTCAACCCCTATTTTGAACCCCTTAGAGATGACTCACAGTAACGTCGAGCTTCGAGGACCAACTAGACAGCGAACGGAACCTATAACCCGAATTTCATCAATTTTCTTTCATGGTAACTAAGAAAAGTGGCCCGTACGGCGTACAGCGGACAGACAGAAATATTTTTATTGCAGTTTTGGATTCTACATACCTTGAAACGTAAACCATCAAATTTTGAGGGGGGGTAAGAATTTTTTTTTCATGCTCGATTCCAATGGTTCATTATTGAACCATGAAAAAAAATTGATGAAATTCGGGTTATAGGTTCCGTTCGGGGTCTAGTTGGTCCTCGAAGCTCGACGTTACTGTCAGTCATCTCTAAGGGGTTCAAAATAGGGGTTGACATTTTCAAAACGCCTATACCTTTTTTTACGTGAATCTTTTTACGGTTTTAAATAGTTCTTGAACTTACGAGTTTTTTAAGACCACCCGGAGCACCGTACGTCCAGCCGTTCGTTCACAGTAAGGCCCCGAAGTTTGCACCAACAGGCATTTTCGACTCCAGGGTTTATGAAATTGTATACAACAGACGAAATCTCGTCACCAGGGACGAGCCGATTTTATTGGTGGGGTACCTAAGAGGTCGAGTTGGTTGTTCTGTGATATTATTTCATTTGAAAAATGAAGTGCGTTTCTTTTTGTTAGGTACTGTTTGCAATCGACAGAATTATTTTAGCAACATTTTTCCTCGTGATTTAGGTAGGTACCTAGTAACGAGTACGGGGTTAGGTATTAACCTACGGAGGGTGTGCGATCCGGCTGGATTTTGTTGATAGGTACTTTTGCAACTTGAACAACCGATGAAGTATTATTGATGGGTAAATTATTACACAATGGCAAATTATTACACAATGGCAAATTATTACACAACGGCTCATCTACCCAGAAGGGGCTGGATTTTGTTGATAGGTACTTTTGCAACTTGAACAACCGTTGAAGTATTATTGATGGGCAAATTATTACATAATGGCAAATTGTTACACAACGAAAAATTATTACGCAACGGTAAATTATTACACAACGGTAAATTATTACACCACGGTAAATTATTACACAACGGCTAATCTACCAAGAAGGGGCTGGATTTTGTTGATAAGTAGGTACTTTTGCAACTTGAACAACCGTTGAAGTATTATTGATGGGCAAATTATTACACAACGGTTCATTATTCTATCTCTGTAGAAGTGGAACCTATACAGGTAAATTATTACACAACGGTTTAGGGAGGTACCTAGTAACGAGTACGGGGTTAGGTACTAACCTACGGAGGTCCGCGATCTACGTTATATGTGTAGAATAGTACATATGTTATATAGAAGGGTTATCTATACGGAGACCTGTGTTTTCACTCCACATCAACAGTCTCCCTTCAGGACTTCATTATTTGCGTTTCTTTGTGCCATTTTAGGTATACTATTTGTCATCTAAAGAATTATTTTAGCAACATTTAACTCGTGATTTAGGTCGTAGGTACTAACCTACGGAGGGTCTACGATCTACATAATATTTGTGTATAGAATAGTATAGTTTTTCTAGTTATAATCCTAGTGAACAATTAGAAATAGCGGGGTCGTCAAATTTTCATGGTTTTCAATATTTTACCGTTTCAAGAAGATCTGTGTGGCTAAATTTAGTTGTCACCATAAAAAAATATGATACGTCTTAATATTTCTCCAAAATGAAAATATTTCGTTGTTCATTAAAATGGTTGTTCTATGTCCCCTCTTCATTTTTGGTTATTGTTGTTACTAAGTAGTTTTTGAACATTTAACTGCAAAAAAGTCCGAATTGTTACCCAATTTTTTTTAAACTTTGATCCTGCAACTATGTAAGTGGAGATGGATCAGTGGAACTTTCGTCAATCTTAGCTTAAGCGAATAGCTGATTATAATAAGTAGTTGTAATGCCATAACCGAATCAGATAAACAAATAAAAATTGCACGATTAACAAATAATCAAGAAGTACGATAAGTAGGTTGTGCCCGATGAAAGCCCAGAATGCATCTTCTAGAAATGGGTGCCTACTTAATATGCAAAAATACTATGCGCACAAATCGAAAAATTGTACCTCCACAATAAGTGTCCTCTTCCTAATTGGGAATAGGAATACGTCTGTAATATGGGATGGAAGCTGCTGATTTTAACTTGTACTGAGAAATTAATATTTTCTTTGACATTTTTTGGTCTTTTTTTGGGTTTTTTAAATTGGTCAATTTTGATTTTTCGTTTGATATTTTTGTACTGGCACCAACATTCATTTTTCGCCTGATTCAGAACGTTCAATTTCTGTGAATAATATAATAAATTACTAGCAAAATATTTTCGTTATTGTAAATATTTTCCATTTTAAGCGGTTTCGCAATGAAGTAATTTCATCGTAATCTGCCAGAAATGCAGAACATTTTCGATGCCTCCCTCCACGTCAGAATGTATAGGTGTACCTAGAATACGTATGTCGGTCATTTGTGATTACATCACTCACTGTCAGTAATTGGATCTTACTTCCAACCTTATCAATGCAATTGTCCGTAAAACACATTTTCAATTGCCAGCCTAGAAAGCTAAAACGCCGGGAACTTCCCTTGTCTTTGAATTGAGTTACAAGCAAAACACCTGCAGACTCACCCGCTGGAGAGAGGTGATATTTCTATCACAAAAATAAGCCGTATGCCTGAGGCTTGGATGCCGCAAGCCATTGACTTTTGATTGGGAAAAATTTGGACGCTCCCTACCATCACAAACTAAAACGCTGCAAATCCCTGCACAACGGTTTATTATTTTGTACAGAATACCCTTCTGTTACAGATCACAGCTCTCTGTATAGATAACCCGTCTATATAACATAATATGTACCTACTACTCTATACATATTATCTAGATCGCAGGCCCTCCATACCCTAGTACCTAACCCCCTGCTCGTTACTAGGTACCTACCTAAATCACGTGTTAAATGTTGCTAAAATAATTCTGTCGGTGGCAAACAGTAGGTAAGACGTTATTAAACACAAATAATGGAAAGCTGAAGGGAAATAGTTGATGCGGAGTGAAAATATATTCAGTTCCGATTTGGGTTCGATCTCGGGAACTTTACCGTATCAGTTCGTTAGACCAATGAGCTGTAGGAGACCAGTGACGTGCGATCTCACAGCTTGATGTCTGCTCTTTACTGCAAATTCTATGGCAACATCGTAGATTGCTCCAGATCGTCCTAAAAATTCAGAAAAATATCAACTAGGTATCTAAAAATGCGAGAAAACCCACACCTCAAAATACAATTTTCCGAGACATGGATACTCCGGACATTTCAAACCCTATTTTTCACCCCTTGGAGTTGAGTGACAGTAACGCCGAGCTTCGAGAACCAACTAGAGCCCAAACGGGACCTATATACCAAATTTCGTGAATTTTGGTTCATGGGAACAAAGGAAATACACCAAAAGCCGTGGACGGCGTACGGTGGACGGACGATTTTTTTTTTTTTTTTTCGATATTCGTATTCTACGCCCCTTGAAACGTAAACCATCAAGTTTTGAGGAGGGTTAACAAACATTTCTTCATGTCCGAGCTTTATTATTGACAATAATAAACCAAAAATTATCGCGACTTACAAGTTAGACTATTTTTCTTTGCCCCATTGAATCTACACATCGAACATCTCGTAGTCCTAAATTTGAGTAAAATTGAAAGTGGTAATCTCTCAAATAACCATCTGGCTCACAAACTCACATTCGCTTCGTTACATACTTCCAACTCCTCAAATGCATCTGACTATGCAATAAGTATAACTGCTGTCGAACTTTTCATCAGATCTCTGGAAAATTACAATTTCAACCTTGTGACAGAGTGTGACAGTGGGGGTGTACCTACCCTCAAGAGTCCCCCTCCTAGACTAGCGAGATTATCACAGGTTAAGAAGGGATATCGATTAGGCATCCGCTCACCGACCCCGTCTCCACCGGACCAAAATACGACTCGAGAACAGCCACACTGTTACAACCTTCACATTCTGTTATTCATTACCTCTTACACCGGCCAGTTTCAAAGCTCGGTCGAGAGCCGTATTTATTTTTTCCGTTCCATATTTCGAGCTCCACGTACCTACCATACGCCGGGGGTAAAAAAAGACACCAATTATCCTGAATTTTTCATACGCTCGGCCCAAGTTCTTATTCATAATTCGAGAATTTATTGCCTCGGCTCGCGGGGCACGAGATTGCCAACGATTTTAGCAAAATAAAATGGGTCCCCTTTTTTTCACATTACGAAACCAACTAGGTTGTTCCTATTATTCATCAGGGAGCGTCCTCCAGTGGTTTAATCGGCCTCGCTTTCATTAAGAATTAACGAGCAATCATAAAAGCAAAACAACCAATTGACGTACTGTTATACCGTAATGCGGTTGAGTTCATCACTACTGTGTATTCTCTGTATGTTCAGACTCAAAACGCTGCCAAGTCCTTTTCACATGGGTTTACACCTACAGAAGTTTTGGCTGTTCATTTATTGTTTCTTTCATTTGCAATTATTGAAATGGTTATTTTTGATGGTTTCCACTAATTTTGGCCCCCACAAACACAAATCAGGCTCGGCTTTTTTTTTAAGAGATTATTTTTGATCACTGGTTATCATTTAGTTGTCTTGATTCACCTGTTGATACTGCTTGTAGTGTTATTATACAAATTTATGGTGATTTCAGACAACTTCCCATGTTTTTGACTAATAAAAAATGAATTTCTGGAGGTTAACCTTCGTTACAACCTCAGTTCTTCACTCTTTGGTCAAAATCAACCTAATATTCGGTCTTCTCGCCCTAAAAAACATGGGAAACGATACCTCATAAGCTCGTGTTCACTAAAACCTCAAAAATCCCTCGAAAACTCCTATTTTTACACCCATTTTTCTTCCATAACACCCCTGGGTGTATGCCGATTGGGCTGCCGTGTTTCGGAGCACAACTAGGACCCAAATGTGTTCCGAAATGGAAAATTACGATTTTAGACCAAAATTTAACGTAAATTTAAGGCTGAAACTTCGTTAGAACCTCAATTTTCCCCTCTTTGGTCAAAATCGGCTTCATATTCGGTCTTCTCGTCCTAAGAAACATGGAAAACGATACCTCAAAAGCTCATGTTACTAACATGTTACTAAAACACAAAAAGTACCTATTTTTACACCCATTTTCACTCATAACACCCTGGATATATCCCGATCTGGCTGCAAAGTTTCGGGACACAACTAGGGCCCAAATGGAGCTTGTGTGCGAAAGATCGAATTTTTTAGACCGAAAATGAAGCCGGTACACGTGGTACGGCGGACGGAAGTTGCATTTTTGGAATCTACGCACCTTGAAACGTAAAATAAAAAATGTTTATAAAAATTTTTTGCTGAGCGATTACATAGGTGTACTATTCACAGAATATAAACCAAAATGTATCTGATTATCGCAATGAATAAGTCGGATTGCACATCTTCACTCATATGCGCATATATCTACCATTCCCTGACCCGCCCGTATACACCACTGCAACTCGAGCCGTGCCCTCCCCACTGAAAGTAGATCAGAATTTTAGTAGAATAGAATTTTATTCCACGTTCTGAGGTCCCCCGCAACACAATTTCAATCCGAACATCAGCTAATTATAGAATCAATCAGGAAGCTTAAGACATCGAGCTCAATAGGTTCTAGGGGCATCAATAATTTGCCATTAGAAATTATTATTAGCACATAATAAATTAAAAGTTCCAAATAGCATAACAATTTTTAATAAATTCTAGTCACGCAGCATGACTATTTGAGCAGACCTAAGTACCCTTAATTAAAAAATTATTGTACATAAATCACGGTTTCTAACCATAAAAAATCTAAATTAATTATAATCTAACACAATATTATTCCTGTACATTTTGGTTAAAAATAAAAATAATTGTTTCTTTTTTAATAAAACTTTTTCCTACTGTGAATTTTTCGGAATTTGTTCTAAATTTGAGCAATTTTTGGTTTATTATTCTGTGAATAATACACCTATGTATTCGCTCAGCAAAAAATTTTTATAACACCCCCTCAAAATTTTTTCTTTTCCGTTTCAAGGTGCGTAGATTCCAAAAATCCAATGTCCGTCCGCCGTCCGCCGTACGCCGTATCACGTGTACAGGCTTCATTTTCGGTCTAAAAAAGTCGTTCTTTCGCACACATGCTCCGTGTGGGCCCTAGTTGTGTCCCGAAACTTTTCAGCCCGATCGGAATATACCCAGGGATGTTATGAGTGAAAATGTGTATAAAAATAGGTACTTTTTGCGTTTTAACAACATGTTAGTAACATGAGCTTTTGAGGTACCTTTTTCCATGTTTTTGAGGACGAGAAGACCGAATATGAAGTCGATTTTGACCAAAGACGCGGAAATTGAGGTTTTACCAAAGGTTCAGCTCCCAAACTTGGTTTTTTATGAGTCAAAAACCTGGAAAACTGTCTGAAATCACCATCAATGTGTACAATAACATTGGAAAAAGTGTAAACAGGTGAATCAAGACCATTAAATGCCACTACCAATGATCAAAGATGATCTTAAAAAAAAAAATACCTATTTCATGTTTTGGGGGCCAAAATTGGTGGAAATCATCAGAAATGGCTATTTCAATCATTCCACATGAAAGAAACAATACATTTAACAGCCAACAAAAATCTCTAGAACTCCAATAGAATAATAAACCCATGTGACAAGGACTTTGCAGCGTTTTTAAGTTTGCAAAAAACGTGTTTGATCGATCGTTGAACGTGTTTGATGTTGAACAACTATGACCGATATCGTGTATGTCTTTTTCTATTTTTAGTCACCGTCCCATAACATTTTTGGTGATACAATACCAATTTTTCACCAACAAAAACTCTATTCGACCCAATTTTGATAAATATTTTGCGATTTCTCTCTTCTACTGAGGAGTACGCCGTGAATTCCGCTTATATTTTTGAATCGAATTCGATTCCATTCTGTGAATTTTTAGACCAACCGAACTCTCCTAAGATGAATAGGTTTTTTCCTAAGAGCTTTCAAATTCTGCCAACAAGTGACGTCACACTTAGCAAGGGGATTCCGCCCTAGCGGGAGTGGTGCAATGACGTCACTTGTTGCCGAAAGTTTGAAAGTTCATAGAAAAACGCTGCAAAGTCCTTGTCACATTGGGTTTATTATTCTATTGGACACAACTACAGAAATGTTGGCTGTTCATTTATTGTTTCTTTCATTTGCAATTATCCACCAGTTTTTGCCTCCAAAAACACGAATTAGACTCGCTGTTCCTTTCAAAAGATTATTTTTGATCATTGATAGTACCATTTAATTGTCTTGACTCACCTGTTGATACTGCTTCTAGTGTTATTATACAAATGTTTTGTCACATATAAAATGAATTTCGGGAACTTAACCTTCGTTAAAACCTCAGTTCTTCACTCTTCGGTCAAAATCAACCAAATATTCGGTCTTCAAGTCCTCAAAAACATGGAAAACGATACCTCACAAGCTCATGTTCATAAAACCTCAAAAATCCCTCGAAAACCCCTATTTTTACACTCATTTTTCACTCATTCATCTTAGGGGAGTCCGGTTAGTCTCAAAATTCATAGAATGGAACGTACTTTCATTTAAAAATAGTAAAATTATATAAACAGAAGTTTATGTAGTTCACATCATTGAGGGGGCGTAAACTACCTACTTATTCAGCCACCTGACCGAATTTCCCGATAATTTACATGTTGGCAGAATGGACAGCTGCGACCACTCGAAAGCGGTCATTTTTAATGTGAAATGTTCAGTCTGCGAACAAATTATAGTTGCAGAATATTGAAGAACGTGCATTCATTGGCCACCAAATCCACGATACATTGACAACACGCGCCCCAAAACCCTTTGCGCACCCATAATTTATTCCGCAGATAACGAAACAGATGCACATTTGGTTGTGGAATTGCAACGGAAACCTACGCGCTTCGTATTATTTACATTCTGGGCGGTGATTTCTAGTACAAACCCGTTCGTTGATGTATGTGCGAGCGCAAAACTTGGGCCATTTGAAGTGTAACAGGGAGGGCGGCGAGGGTGTGGAAGCATTTAGAAATATTTAGAGGTGCATGATATTTGCTCTTGGAAACCGTTGAATGGGTCTTTGCTATGTCCAAAGCAATGAATAACGAACTGAAACGTTATAATGGGCGATGGCCGTGCCTACTGCCCCGTTTCCGCTTTGTTTCGGGGGGAGTACAGTAACAGTGACTGTAATTTATATACGCGGAGGGGAAATTATGTAGGAGTGCGGCGGAGCCGTCTGTCTTTTATTCGGTCAAGACTGGGGGAAATACCGACAGCGGATATTATCGGTAAGTATGTTTTCGAAGGCAAAAAAAAAATATATATATCCAGTATAGCTTCCTCACTTGAATCACATGAACGTATAGAATAGTTGAATCGGTTCGTTTTGATACGGGACCATCTGCGATCCAACCCGCGCGTACCCTCAAAATTTCAGCTCTCTACGGCTATTTTTCGCGTAGTTAAAAGCGCTACGGAAGTTAACTTTTGATTCAATTAAATTCACCTGGAGCTATCAAAGCCTATTATTCCTGATCAACCCTCCAAGTTTAAACTCATTTCAACGATATTTATTATTGTTATGGGCTTTTCAATTATTTCGCGCTTGCGCATGCGCAGACGAAAGCTAAAGTACCTACTTTTTCAATGATTTTTGTACGGGACCATCTGTACCCCAACCCGCACATACCTTCCAAATTTCAGCCCATTTCAATGATTATTTCGAGTAGTTAAGGGCGTTACAAGGAATTACCACAGACAGACAGACCGGAACCAAACATTTTCCTCCATGTCTGAAACGCAAAATGGTTGTGGAAGTACCTTAGTACCTAACCCCGTACTCGTTACCAGTTACCTACCTAAATCACGAGTTAAATGTTGCTAAAATAATTCTGTCGGTGACAAACCGTAGGTAAGATGGCAAAAAGAAACACAAATAATGAAGTGCTGAAGGGAAATAGTTGATGTGGAGTGAAAAAATATTCAGTTCCGGCAAGGATTCGATCTCAGGAACTTTAACGTATCAGTTAACGTATCAGCCCATTTCAATAATTATTTCGTATCTTTAACGTATCAGCCCATTTCAATCATTACTTCGAGTAGTTAAGGGCGTTACAAGGAATTACCACAGACAGACAGACCGGAACCAAACATTTTCCTCCATGTCTGAAACGCAAAATGGTTGTGGAAGTACCTTAGTACCTAACCCCGTACTCGTTACTAGTTACCTACCTAAATCACGAGTTAAATTTTGCTGAAATAATTATGTCAGTGACAAACCGTAGGTAAGATGGCAAAAAGAAACACAAATAATGAAGTGCTGAAGGGAAATAGTTGATGTGGAGTGAAAAAATATTCAGTTCCGGCAGGGATTCGATCTCAGGAACTTTAACGTATCAGTTCGTTAGTTAGACCACTGAGCTATATCGTCCAGCTGTAGAATGCATGTGATGTGCTCCCAACCCAGCTTGATGCCTGCATTCACCCTGCTCTTTACTGCAAATTTTATGGCAACATCGTAGAATGCTCCGAATGGTCTCAAAAATTCAGAAAGAAAGCAAACTATTTGGAAATGCGAGAAAATCCACACCTCAAAATACAATTTTCCGAGATATGGATAACTCTGGACATTTCAAAAGAAAGTAAACCAAGCTTCGAGGACCAACTAGATCCCAGACGGGACCCATATACCAAATTTCGTGAAGTTTGGTTCATGGGACCAAAGGAAAAAGCCGCGGACGGCGGGCGGACGGCGTACGGCAGGCGGACGGAAATTTTTTAATTTGGTATTTGTATTATAAGTCCCTTGAAACGTAAACGATCAAATTTTGAGGAGGTTTAAAATTTTTTTTCATGGTCGATTCTACAGGTTTATTATTGAATATAATAAACCAAAATCTGCGTTTTGTGGGTCAAAAATTGATAAAATGGATTAAAGCCGCCCAAAATGTATATAAAATTACCTAAATTTGTGGATCATGATGGTGACTCGGGACACAAATAATACAATACCTACCTACGTCAGTAGTCAAAAAACATCCAAATCAGTGTACAAAAAGGTGTAAAAATGTAGGATAGACTCATGTCTGGGTGAGAAATGGGGTTGTTTGCGCGGTGGTGGTGGGGAGGGAGGGGGGGTAAATTTATACGTATTGAACTCTCGATACGGCGGTGAATCTGCTTCAGTACTGACACTGAAAACAAGGGCGTTCGCATGCTTGTAAACGACGGTTGGATTCCTCCATGTGAATTGAATCGAAACACAGGAAGCACAACGCAGGAGTCGAATCGATGAAGCCGCGAGACGAAGCGTCGACAGAAGTTACAAGACGCCAAGGTAGACAATATGTTAATCAGGAAGGGCACAGGCCTCCTCCTCTACTCGCACCATCTGCTCCTTTGTTGCAATCCTCCGCGTCGGTCTCCGGTTGTAGACTCAAATCTTCGGCATTCATATTAAATGCAATCAGAATTAGGGGCTTAGCGTCGGCGCAAATCCTACTAGCTTCCGAGGGCGCAGGGGAATTCGGTGAGTCGAACAACTCCACTGTAGTAAACATGTGTGTTTATTTCAACTGAGTGGGCAGTCAGTTTACCAGTTTGATATTATCATTTTATTAAACTGCCACAGAATTGTGACTGGAGACAGGAACATAATTATTTTCGTTTATTATTTTCAATAACGAACCTTTGGAATCGAGGATGAAAAAAAAAACTCAAAATTTGATGTGTCGTGGTAACCCTCAAAATTCTACATTTACCACTCCTATGTAATAAGGTAAAGATTTAACCAAATAAACGAGGGGAACGACGAACCCTCAACGGTCATAACGGCGGTTGATGGATGGGGGACGAAGTGGGAGGGGCCTTTATAAACAGCCCGGCTAGCCCGGCTCCTCATTCAACCGACTTGAGACTTCTCTCATAATTATTTTCGTTTATTATTTTCAATAACGAACCTTTGAGCATGGGAAAAAACTCAAAATTTGATGTGTCCTGGTAACCCGCAAAATTCTACATTTACCACTCCTATGTAATAAGGTAAAGATTTAACCAAATAAACGAGGGGAACGACGAAACCTCAACGGTCGTAACGGCGGTTGATTGATGGGGGACGAAGTGGATGAGGCCTTTATAAACAGCCCGGCTCCTCATTCGACCGACCACTCCGACTTACGACTTCTCTTATAATTATTTACGTTTATTTTTTCATTAATGAATTTTTGGAATCGAGCATGGAAAAAAAACTCAAAATCTGACGCGTCGTGGTAACCCTCAAAATTCTGCAGTTACCACTCCTATGTAATAAGGTAAAGATTTAACCAAATAAACGAGGGGAACGACGAACCCTCAACGGTCATAACGGCGGTCGATGGACGGGGGACGAAGTGGAAGGGGCCTCTATAAACAGCCCGGCTAGCCCAGCTCCTCATTCGACCGACCACTCTCCGACTTACGACTTCTCTCATAATTATTTTCGTTTATTATTTTCATTATCGAACCTTTGGAATCGAGCAAGGAAAAAAAGTCAAAATTTGATGTGTCCTGGTAACCCTCAAAATTCTACATTTACCACTCCTATGTAATAAGGTAAAGATTTAACCAAATAGACGAGTGGAACGACGAACCCTCAACGGTCATAACGGCGGTCGATGGACGGGGGACGAAGTGGAAGGGGCCTCTATAAACAGCCCGGCTAGCCCAGCTCCTCATTCGACCGACCACTCTCCGACTTACGACTTCTCTCATAATTATTTTCGTTTATTATTTTCATTATCGAACCTTTGGAATCGAGCATGGAAAAAAAGTCAAAATTTGATGTGTCCTGGTAACCCTCAAAATTCTACATTTACCACTCCTATGTAATAAGGTAAAGATTTAACCAAATAAACGAGTGGAACGACGAACCCTCAACGGTCATAACGGCGGTTGATAGATATGGGACGAATTGGAAGGGGCCTTTATAAACAGCCTGGCTAGCCCAGCTCCTCATTCGACCGACCACTCTCCGACTTAGACTTCTCTCATAATTATTTTCGTTTATTATTTTCATTAACGAACCTTTGGATGCGAGCATGAAAAAAAAAATCAAAATCGGATCGAGTTCGAGTGAATATGGGTGCCCTTACTACGAAAATCCGCTCATCAGGCGATGCTGCCTGACTGGAATTTATAACCGTTAGGAAAGCAAGTTCAGGATTCTCCAGTATTGTGGCTATGTTCTTGTATAATAAATTGTTGGTATCATCACATGGTCACATGATGGTAATAAAAGTTTCGCATTCGTGAGTTTTGCTACATTCGTACAAAACTGAGTTTTGGTTTATTATTCTGTGAATAATACACGTATGTATTCGCTCAGCAAAAAATTTTTATAACACCCACTCAACATTTTTTCTTTTCCGTTTCAAGGTGCGTAGAGTTCAAAAGTGCAAAGTCCGTCCGCCGTCCGCTGTTGGCCGTACGCCGTCCGCCGTACGCCGTCCGCCGTATCATGTGTATCGGCTTCATTTTCGGTCTAAAAAATTCGTTCTTTCGCACACATGCTCCATTTGGGCCCTAGTTGTGTCCCGAAACTTTGCAGCTCGATCGGAATATACCCAGGGGTGTTATGAGTGAAAATGTGGATAAAAATATATGTACTTTTTGTTCTTTAGTAACATGTTAGTAACATGAGCTTTTGAGGTATCTTTTTCCATGTTTATGGGGACGAGAAGATCGAATATGAAGTCGATTCTCACCAAAGATAGGAAATTTGAGGTTCTACTAGATGTTCAGCTCCCAAAATTGATTTTTTATGAGTCAAAAACCTGGGAAATCGTCTGAAATCGCCATCACTTTGTAGAAAAGTGTCACCACGTGGATGAAGACGATTAAATGACTCTACCAACAATCCAAGGTAATATGAAAAAAATGAAAAAGAAAAAAAAGGAGCGTACCTACCTAATTTGTGTTTTGGGCGCCAAAATTGGTGGAAACCACCAGAAATATCTATTTCAGTTATTTTACATGAAAGCAACAATAAATAAACAGCCAACATTTCTGTAGGTATGTCCAATAGAATAATAAACCCATTTGACAAGGACTTTGCAGCGTTTTTCTTTCTAATACAAAATTAGACTAGCGAAGCGGAGTATAGTAATAAATAAAGACAATTCTCAATAACAACTTCGGGGCTCATTTTGACTTCAAGTCCCGTTACCTTTGCCAACACGACTAACCGGAGGGCATAATATGAATCCTAGGAAACGTAAAGTGGAAAATTGAAATCTAGAAAAAAAAAATCCTCAAGGCTTCCCACAAACAGATTTACGAAGCTCCCTTGACCTTGTAGTATTTACTAGAGCTACGTGCTGTTTATAGTAAATCATCGACGTACCTTTAATTCCACAACCTCGTAAACTACGAACGCAGTAGGTATACGACAATCTTGTAGGTCGATTATTTTTGCTTCATTTTTTTCCCGCCCCTCATAAAATAGACTCTTTAGGTAGGCAGTTCCACAGATCGGAATGCGAAGGGAACCGAAGAGGCCACCAGGGCGTATAAAAGGCCGAGAGAATTAAATGGAACAGATGACTGTGGACTGCGGACGAGCTCACCCCCGCAGTATTTTTTATGACAGCGTGAAAGTGATAAATACAAGGAGACGAACTCCGATGTTTGGGCATCGGAAAGGAAAAAAATAACGAGACAGATAACTCCGCGAATATTATTTTTGGATTTGAAACGGTCTTGCAGGGGTTTTGGAATGCGAAGCGCGAACTGCATCACTTTGAGCGTTTTGGAATTTTGCTAGTCACGGTTCATCTGGAATGAATCAAAAACTTCCAGCTATGCAGCACGACTATGAACGAATTTTTGAAGTAACGTACCCACGATCATTTTCCATGTGTTAGCCCACAAATTTGAGAGAGAGACTGAGTGACTGTTTTATTATTGATGTGATACAATCACTCTCTCTTACATTATACCACAAAGATTTGTAAACAGAAATTAATTATCGTCGTCAGACTTCAAACATAATAATTTATAACTACCAAACATTTTTGTTTGTGGTGCGAACAAGTGTAAAGCCGGTTAAGTTAAAGCATAATTGGTTACATGATTTGCGTCTATTGAATATTAAAAAGAAAAATAACGTCTTGCGACACAAGAACATGAAATAATCGAGTGAAGAGTACTAGTACAATCACCGTTGTTCATATATTTTCAACATTTTCACTTTGAAATCCATCTTTAAGTATCAACAGATTTTCGCTTATCAAATAAATCAGAATGTTCATTATGAACTGTTATTGCCTGAACATGGAAAGAATGCCTATATGTTTCAGTCCTATGGTTTGGAACTTGGAGTAGGTTATTTGCGTTGCGAGTTGCGATGTTATGTATACTGGACATGAACGCAAATTTGCACCTTAAATAATTAGGGCAATCACTCTTTAGAATTTTAAACAACAATACAGCTATTCGATAGGCTCGCCATTCACTAATCTTCAGCCATCCAGCTTTGGCATAATACGGCGTTACATGATCACGAAATGGTATGTTAAAAATAAATCTCATACATGCAGAGAGAGATTGATTGATTGATTGATTGCGTTTATTTAACCATTAGGGAGGATTAGGACCATATGGTCCTCTCTATTATCCCCCTTATTCATTATAACAGAAAACATCCTCGTACAATCGTATATATACATAACGTCGTTAAATAAGCAAAGAAAAGAGAAATGTCCACTACTTGTAAATAATTAATAATTATTTTCAACTTAATCTAAAAATATACTATTAAAAACATGGAAATAATAATATGCACTTCTTGCTACAGTAGAGTTTGGTAAGTTTTTCACTTTAACTTCACCATTATTAGAATAACTTCTTCTTCTTCAATAATTTCTAGAGTCCTACAATTTTAAACACAAACAAAATCACCATTAGTCAACAGTTGAAAGCGTCGCGATTATAGATTTTTAATAACATTTCATGTAGATATTACGAAAGGCTTCCACACTCAGGCTCAGATCAAATAATCCGGTACTGCTATTGTATAAATTGATTGATTGTATGAGGAAAGAACGGCTGAATAATACTGTATTGTGTTTCGGAATCTGTAATGTGGTAGGTGCCCGCCTGGTTGAACGAGAATGAACATTTGATAAAAACTTAAAATTATTAAACAGATAAGCAGGTTTACGAAATTTTAAAATTTTAAACAACAGTAGCGATAGATAGTTTCTTTCGCTCTGCAATATTGAGCCAACCCAGCTGGACATAGAACGGGGTGACGTGTGCAGGGAGAGGGAGAGGGAGAGGGAGAGGGAGTGGGAGTGGGTGAGGGAGAGGGAGAGGGAGAGGGAGAGGGAATGGGCGGGGAGGGGCGAGGGTGAAGAGGGGAGGGAGAGAGTGAGAGAGAGAGATATTATGTGTTGTCACAAAACAATTTGTATGACAATGGTTAAAAACTTTACAACATTTAAGTTAGGCGTCATGCATTGGTTACCGTTAGAATAGGTAACACCAACCAGATTAGGGTACTGGGGAGAGTGAAAATGAAGGGAGCTGCAGCAGCACTGAAAGGTACAGCAGCCCCAAGGTTGCCGGTCCGGGCCTGAAAGCAATGCCCCGACCGGGCCGGACCCACCCACCACGGTGGCTCCCAGGGGCACCTGCCCAATGCTGGGCAGGCAGCCCAAATGAATGACGTAGCCGTCCACGTGGCATTTCCAAAGAACACACCGAGGGGGCCGTCCCCAGCAGTGCGATTCTGCAACTCGGTATGGCATCGTGACGATGAAATATCGTTAGCATAACAAAAAATATCGATGCCACTAAATACCGTTTCAAGGTATGTCGAATCCGAAAAGGCAATAAAAACATTTCTGTCCGTCCGCCGCACGCCGTACTTCGCACTTTTCTTAGTTACCATGATCCAAAATTGACGAAATTCAGTGTATAGGTCCCATCTGGGGTCTAGTTGGTCCTCGAAGCTTGGCATCTCTAGCTGGTCATCTCTAAGGGGTGAAAAATAGGGGTTGAAATTTCCCAAACGCCGCAGCTCGAAAACTTTCATAAAACTATGGGAATGGTTTTTTTTTTTACTTTTTAAATTGATTTCGAACTAGAGAATTTTTTGAGACCACCCGGAGCATTGTACGACCAGCCGCTCGTTTGCCCTAAAAAGCTTCGTCAACATGATTGCGAATGAAAGTGTTTGAATCCGGCCCACATAATCTCTGCTAGTTAGTTAAGAATCAAAAATCATCTAAATTGTAACCTGTAGGTACCTATGTATTACTTTACGACACAGGTGGGCACAGGTGGGCAGTCTGCCAGTCTAATGGCACCACGTGACACAATTGATTACAAAAATTACGTCAGACCACTTAGTGCAGAACATAATATTATATTGAAAATCCCGCTTGAAAATCAATCGAAATTACGGCAAACTGCACGCCGAACATAGTTTGCCATAGATCGGCGTCATAAAAACTCGTAGCAGTCGCTCGGCAATCGGCCTCTTCGTTTTTTATGGTCTAAAACATTCTTATTTATAGAAAAAGTCGTTAAGAGTAAATCGTAAATTTAAATCCCGCGATAAGGATTTAAATTAGTTTCGCGTTGAAATGGGCATTAAAACTTGTAAACCGGTTTTATTATTAATTCTCACAATAGCAACAACTTTTATTTTCAGAAGCAACGATTTTAATATCCGGTTTTATGAGGAGTTTTACTGGATGTTTCTGAAATCATTAATTTTGGTTGTGAACATTCCTGCAAAATCCACAGTATTGGTTTATTATTTTCTATAATGAACCTTTGGGAGCATGAAAAACAAAATTTCAACCCCCTCCCTCCACCCTACCGAAAATTTTATGAAGTTTCAAAGTATGTGGAATCCGAAAACGCTGCAAATTATTACGCATCGGTTTATAATTACCTGTATAGATGCCCCTTCTGCGTTGATCACTGTTTTCTGTGGTCAATACCCCCTAGCTCCCCCCCCCCCCCCCCAGGAAAGCCCTAAATGGAGTACTGGAGCCGGGACGGGAATTAAAGTTTCATACAAATGCGCGGGATTCAATAATTCAATCACTAAATATTTGTATCTATTCACGAAGCGTAAGGTAAATAATAAACCGTTGCGTAATAATTTACCTGCATAGGTGCCCCTTTTACGTAGATAATAATAATGAACCGTTGTGTAATAATTATTAAACAACTGTAAATTATTACACAATAAATTATTATTACAGGCCTGTGTTTTTAAAAAACTGTTCGCACATTATCCAACTAAACTTCATGTTCTTGGTGTGCTGAAACCAAAAATGACCTCAGAATTTTCGTATCACCCACCGTTTTTCCACAAAGCGTGCTTCAATATTTTATCAGCCGACCACATTAATTTGCGACTTTACCCAATTTTGGTTTATTATTAGCGAATTTTCGAAGAAAAGGAAGCTATTGTTCGTCGGTCCAAAATTTTTAAAACTCGAATTTCCGAAAGATTTTTATACCAAAATCCGTTTCAGACCATCCTGAATTCCCTGCCGAAAGACACCAAAAATTATATGTATATATATATATATATATATATATATATATATATATATATATATATATATATATATATATATATATATATATATATATATATATATATATATATATATATATATATATATATTTATATATGTATGTGTCATTCCAGACGATAACTCTCGAAAGAATTGAGATAAAAAGTTCAAATTTGCACGAAAAATCTGTCTTGGCAATCGACAGGCTAAGTTCGAAGATGGGCAGAATCGGGTCACCCTAAGGGGGAGTTTTGGGGAGTTTTAGGGGGGGAAATTACCCATAAATTCCCAAAATGAAAAAGTCTGACAAGTGACACCTCATTTTAAAGGTTTTTGTACGCTGAACACGATGGTGGAATCAGAATTGCGATATCTCATTCCATTCTCAAACTGGAGCACTTTGAAGATGAAGGAACGTGGTTATTTCTTGAGAAGATGTTCTTCCTGGTTCGTCTGCTCTAATCTGATAACGGAATGGGATATCGCAATTCAGACTTCACCATCGTGTTCAGCGTTGGAAAATCTACAAACCGAGGTGTTACTCGGCAAAAAATGGAACAAAAAATTTGTTACGTACCCAATACCTACTCTTCTGGTATTCAAAACATTTTTGATTTCCCCCTCCCCCTCCTTCCACCCCAAATATTACTTTGCGTAAAACTACTCCTGTTTTAATTTTGTATGGTATCAAGCTGGGAAAACATTGGCCGAAAATTAATTTTCAGAAAATTTTAGGCGGAGGAGGAAGATGCCGAAAACTTCGAAAATTCGCTCTTATAGCCATGCTGCATGACTGTGGTTTTTTTCAATAATGAACCATTGGAATCGATCATGAAAAAAATTCTTACCCCCCCTCAAAATTTGATGGTTTACGTTTCAAGGTATGTAGAATCCGAAACTCCAATAAAAATATTTCTGTCTGTCCGCCGTACCATGAATCAAAATAGATGAAATTCGGGTTATAGGTTCTGTTCGGGGTCTAGTTGGTCCTCGAAGCTCGACGTTACTGTCAGTCATCTCTAAGGGGTTCAAAATAGGGGTTGAAATTTTCAGAACGCTTATACCTTTTTTTACGTGAATTTTTTTACGGTTTTAAATAGTTCTCGAACTTGCGAGTTTTTTAAGACCATCCGGAGCACCGTACGTCCAGCCGTTCGTTCACAGTAAGGCCCCGAACTTTGCACCGACAGGCATTTTCGACACAAGGGTGAATGAAATTGTATACATCAGACCAAATCTCGTCACCAGGGACGCGCCGACAGTTGGAAATTGGCCGGAGATAAAATCATTGCTTGGGATCACCTGATTTTATAGGCGGAGTATGAAGTCGAGTTGGTTGTTCTGTGATATTATTTCATTCGAAAAATGATGGCTCTTTTGGAGTTTGTTGATAGTGAAACTTGAACAAACGTTGAAGTATTATTGATGGGTAAATTATTACTACGGTAAATCATTACTCAACGGTAAATTATTACACAACGGTTCATTATACCATCTACGGAGAAGGGGCTGGAGTTTGGTGGTAGGTACATTCGCATCTTTTTTCACTCCTCATAAACAATTTCTTTTCAGAACATCGTTATGGGTGTTTCTTTTTGCTAGGTACTGTCTGCCATCGGCAGAATTATTTTAGCAACATTTAACTCGTGATTTAGGTGGTACCTAGTAACGAGTGCGGGGTTAGGTATTAACCTACGGAAGGTGTGCGATCTATATCATATGTATAGAATAGTACATAAAGGGTTATCTATACGGAGAGCTGTGATAAATATGTAACAATGGTAAATTATTACACAACGGCAAATTATTACGCAACGGTAAATTATTACACAACGGTAAATTATTACACAACGGTAAATTATTATATAACGGTAAATTATTACAGAACGGTAAATTATTACACAACGGTTCATCTACTAAGAAGGGGCTGGATTTTGTTGATCGGTACTTTTGCAACTTGACCAATGGTTGACGTTTTATTGATCGGCAAGTTATTACACAACGGTTCATTATACTTGACCAGAGGGTAGGTACTGACCACAGAAAACAGTGATCTACGCTGAAGGGGCATCTATTTCACTCCACATCAACAATTTTCCTTCAAAAATTCATTATTTGCGTTTCTTTTTGCCGTTTTAATTACGGTTTGTCATCGGCTGTATTATTTTAGCAACATTTAACTCGTGATTTAGGTAGGTACCTAGTAATGAATACGGGGTTAGGTACTAACCTACGGAGGGTCGGCGATCTACCCTAATGTGTTCCATATATGGTTGACGTCCCAGGTGACATTTATATCTTTACCTACACACAGAGAAAAATAGAAGGTAATCCACCATTTTGGTTTATTATTTTCAATAATGAACCATTGGAATCGAGCATGAGAAAAAAAATTCTAACCCCCCCCCCCCCCCCCCCCCCCCCTCAAAATTCGATGGTTTACGTTTCAAGGTATGTAGAATCCAAAACTGCAATAAAAATATTTCTGTCTGTCCGCCGCACGCCGTACGCCGTACGCTGTACGGGCCACTTTTCTTAGTTACCATGCAACTAGTTGTGTCCCGAAACTTGGCAGCCACATCGGAATATACCCAGGGTGTCATGAGAATGGGTATAAAAATAGTAGGTACTTCTTGTGTTTTAATAACATGTTGGTAACATGAGCTTATGAAGTATCGTTTTCCATGTTTTTGGGGATGAGAAGACCGAATATGAAGTCGATTTTGACCAAAGAGTGGAAAATTGAGGTTCTACCAAATGTTCAGCTCCAAAAATTGATTTTTTATGGGTCAAAAACCTGGAAAATCGTCTGAAATCACCATTAATTTGTAGAATAACACTAGAAAAAGTGTCAACACGTGGGCAAGACGATTAAGTGGATCAAGATAATCGAAGATGATTTGGGGGAAAAAAGGAGCGTACCTAATTTGTAAACCCACCACAAATAGCTTTTTCAATTATTTCACATGAAAGAAACAATAAATGAACAGCCAACATTTCTTTGGGTATAGAATAATAAACCCATGTGAAAAGGACTTTCCAGCGTTTTTGGAATCTACGTCCCTTGAAACGTAAAAGAAAAAATTTTGAGGGGGTGTTATAAAAATTGTTTGCTGAGCGATTACACGGGTGGATTATTTACAGAATAATAAACCAAAACTCGAGATTAAAATCCAAATATTTACAAAATAAATAAACTGCGCAATTCTGACGTAACTGAATCAAATTCGTCGGAAAACGATAGCCTACAGAATTATCGTGATTTTCGTCCAGTACAAAATCAAAATGTACGGCCGATTCCGTGCAAACCCCCTATAATTGATTTGCAGGTAGAATCAGTAGCTCCGACGGAGAGAACTTAAACTACCTACACGAAACCACGCGTTATGCAAGTATCAACGACAGATCATCTGAACTTACAAACATGTCGGGGAATGACAGAAACCCCTCCATCACCAACCCAACAACCGACCTCGAGTAAACAGAGTGCAACGGGCGAAGAAGAAGTTGAACGATGGATGATATGATACAGTATCCACGGGGGACAAGATTATCAAGAAGAGAAGAGAAGGAGAAGTAGAAGAATTATAATAGTGAAGGTTTCTACGGCCGTTAGCGATTGGTATTTTGTCATTTGCGTTTATTCATTAAAAATAGTTCGTTTGATTCTGAATTGGTTCCGGAAATGTCCAGTCCCAAGGACAAA
This sequence comes from Leptopterna dolabrata, assembly GCA_954871275.1. Classification (NCBI taxonomy): domain Eukaryota; kingdom Metazoa; phylum Arthropoda; class Insecta; order Hemiptera; family Miridae; genus Leptopterna; species Leptopterna dolabrata. The sequence continues at coordinate 36,188,884 of OX940985.1, forward strand.
AAGGAAGTTCCGTCGTCAGAAGTCGGATGTGGATGAGGCTCACAACAGAAGGAGGACGCTGATCAGGTAACCTTACCCGGCGGATTGGGGCGGCAGTTTCTGGAGACCCAGAATGATTAGATCCTTCAGTTATTGCACGCCATTTTGAATCCGTACAAATCTAAAGATCAACAAATTTATTTACCTGATTTCGAACCCGAAAAATCAGACAGTGACCCACTTGCTTGGTGCTCAACTGTGGATCTTTGCATTCAAGAAAACGCTGCGTAGTCCTTGTTTTCACATGGGTTTATTATTCTACTGGACACACCTACAGAAATTTTGGCTGTTCATTTATTGTTTCTTTCATGTGCAATAATCGAAATGGCTATTTCTGATGGTTTCCACCAATTTTGGCCCCCAAAAACACGAATTAGGCTCCTTTTTTTCGAACTAACTTTGATCATTGATAGTGCAATTTAATTGTCCTGATCCACCTGTTGATACTACTTGTAGTGTTATTATACCAATTGAATGGTGATTTCAGACAATTTCCCAGGTTTCTGACTCATAAAAAATGAATTTCTGGAGCTTAATCTTCGTTACAACCTCAATTCTTCACTCTTTGGTCAAAATCAACTTCATATTCGGTCTTCTCGCCCTTAAAACATGGATAACGATACCTCACAAGCTCATGTCCACTGAAACCTCGAAAACCCTTACTAGAGAGTTCCTAAGAGATAAGTTCATTAGGGAACGGCCATATCTTTTGGCCACATCTAAGGCGAGCAGCTAAGATGCTATCTTTGGATGCTAACCAATAAGTCCGGTTTGACAGAAGTGGTGGGGGTAGGAGTGAATTAAAAAGTAACGTCACTTAACTTAGCACAACGCGAAATCCATTCAGCTTCAGTAGGTATACTAGTATCCGTAGGTATACTCACTTTTGGTTTATTATTCTGTGAATAATACACCTATGTATTCGCTCAGCAAAAAATTTTTATAACACCCCCTCAAAATTTTTTCTTTTCCGTTTCAAGGTGCGTAGATTCCAAAAATGCAATGTCCGTCCGCCGTACGCCGTCCGCCGTATCACGTGTACAGGCTTCATTTTCGGTCTAAAAAATTCGTTCTTTCGCACGCATGCTCCATTTGGGCCCTAGTTGTGTCCCGAAACTTTTCAGCCCGATCGGAATATACCCAGGGGTGTTATGAGTGAAAATGTGTATAAAAATAGGTACTTTTTGCGTTTTAACAACATGTTAGTAACATGAGCTTTTGAGGTATCTTTTTCCATGTTTTTGAGGACGAGAAGACCGAATATGAAGTCGATTTTGACCAAAGACGCGGAAATTGAGGTTTTACCAAAGGTTCAGCTCCCAAAATTGGTTTTTTATGAGTCAAAAACCTGGAAAACTGTCTGAAATCACCATAAATGTGTACAATAACATTGGAAAAAGTGTAAACAGGTGAATCAAGACCATTAAATGCCACTACCAATGATCAAAGGTGATCTTAAAAAAAAGCGTACCTATTTCATGTTTTGGGGGCCAAAATTTGGTGGAAATCATCAGAAATAGCTATTTCAATCATTCCACATGAAAGAAACAATACATTTAACAGCCAACAAAAATCTCTAGAACTCCAATAGAATAATAAACCCATGTGACAAGGACTTTGCAGCGTTTTTTATCCTAAGTTGATATCGCAACAATCTAGCAAATTCTTTGAAAGACGCTGGCGATGGCGAGGACCGACGACACATGACGCGTTAAAAAAAAACGCTGCAAAGTCCTTGTCACATGGGTTTATTATTCTATTGGAGTTCTAGAGATTTTTGTTGGCTGTTAAATGTATTGTTTCTTTCATGCGTAATAATCGAAATAGCTACTTCTGATGGTTTCCATTAATTTTGGCCCCCAAAACACAAATTAGGTACGCTCTTTTTTTTTTTTTTTTTTTTTTTAACTATCTTTGATCATTGGTAGTGCCATTTAATCGTCCTGAACCACGTCTTGACACTTTTTCCAGTGTTATTATACAAACTGATGGTGATTTCTGACGATTTCCCAGGTTTTTCACTCATAAAAAATCAATTCTGGGAGCTGAACATTTGGTAGAACTCAATTTTCCACTCTTTGGTCAAAATCGACTTCATATTCGGTCTTCTCGTCCCCAAAAACATGGAAAACGATATCTCAGAAGCTCATGTAACCAATATGTTGCTAAAACGTAAAAAGTACCTATTTTTACACACATTTTCACTCATAACACCCCTGGGTATATTCCGATCGGGCTGAAAAGTTTCGGGACACAACTAGGGCCCAAATGGAGCATGTGTGCGAAAGAACGATTTTTTTAGACCGAAAATGAAGCCTGTACACGTGATACGGCGGACGGCGTACGGCGGACGGACATTGCATTTTTGGAATCTATGCACCTTGAAACGTAAAAGAAAAAAGTTTGAGGGGGGTGTTATAAAAATTTTTTGCTGACCGAATACATAGGTGTATTATTCACAGAATAATAAACCAAAACGACAAAACGCGGCAAAAAGCTGTGCACTGTTACCCCTGAGTAAGGTTAAAGACGATCCCTAAAGTTTGTTCCCTGGGAGATAACGCGCCTTATGTATAAGGCCGAATAAGTCGAACTTAAGGAAATAAGTTTGAACTTGGTCGACGCGCATGCGCAGTTGAGATAAATCCGAACACATCTTCCCGACTTTAGTCTTTAGGAACTCTCTATTGTTACACCTTTTTTCTCCCATAACGCCCCTGGGTGTATTGCGATCGGACTGCCGAGCTTTGGAGCGCAACTAGGACCCAGATATGTTCCCTAATGGGGACCCAGACTATGTGCGGAAGAACGACTATTTTATACCTAAATTTAACGTAAATTTACGGCTGAAACTTCGTTAGAACCTCAATTTTCCACTCGTTGGTCAAAATCGACTTCTCGATCTTCTCATCCTAAAAAACATGGAAAGCGATACCTCAAAACCTCATATTACTAAAACACAAAAAATAGGTACCTATTCTATACACATTTTCACTCATAACATCCCTGGGTATATTCAGATCGGGCTGAAAAGTTTCCGGACACAACTAGGGCCCAAATGGAGCATGTGTGCGAAAGAACGAATTTTTTAGAGCAAATATGAAGCCGGTACACGTGATACGGCGGATGGACATTGGGTTTTCTGAAGCTACGCACCTTGAAACGGAAAAGAAAAAATTTTGAGGGGGTGTTATAAAAATTTTTTGCTGAGCGATTACACGGGTGTGTTATTTACAGAATCCAAAAGCCATTGGTTGGAAGAAGCCTTTGTTCTAGCACTGTGTTCGGCTCCCCGACAAACATTTCATCCCGAAACTTAAGAATTACACACAGATCTGATTATTCCAAAAGACCAAGACAGACTTCGTACGATATTGGGAAAATCTTATTATTATAAATTCCAATCTCTGTGTGTCTGTCTGTCTGTCTTAGCACGGCCAAACGGCTCGACGGATATCGACCAAATTTGGCACGAATATCCAGTAGGCTCCCAAGTTGTGCAACGTCGCATTTTTAATTCCCTCACCATAGCGGAACTATGGTCGACCATGGTCAACTTCGTTAATTGAAATGGTAACCCCTATTTTTTATCGCGTATTCGTAATCTACGTGAAATTCTATCTACGATCGACCCTTCGGACTACCCCCGCGGTCGACCATAGCGCATCCATGGGCCCCTTCATGGTCGAATCCCGAATTGCTCAACGGATATCGACCAAATTTGGCACCAATATCCGGTAGCCTCCCAAGTTGAACGTAGGCACATTTTTAATTCCGTGACCATAGCGGAAATATGGTCGACCATGGTCAACTCCTGAATGGCTTGACGGATTTTGATAAAATTGGGCACAAATACCCGGTAGGCTTATTATATTATAAATTCCAATCTCTGTGTGTCTGTCTTTCTATGCACGGCCAAACGGCTCGACGGATATCGACCAAATTTGGCACGAATATCCAGTAGGCTCCCAAGTTGTGCAACGTCGGAATTTTTCGGTCCCCGAGTGTGGCAGCACTGGTTCACCATAGCGGAAATATGGTCGACCATGGTCAACTCCTGAATGGCTTGACGGATTTTGATGAAATTGGGCACAAATACCCGGTAGGCTATGGGATTTTTCCGTCGTTTGTTGGTTCCACGATACAGCGTACAGCGAATCTCGGATAGCGAGCGAAGCGAGCGGTCAGGCTAGTAGGCTAATAGTTTTACTGGAGGTTTGCCCCGACGACAAGTGACAACTGCCTAATTTAAAGTTAAACTGACCGACCCCAATAAAATTATTTATAGGCGCCCTTACCCGTTACCTCCGCATGATCGCGATGCGGTTCATCCATATAAATAAAACGCTGCAAATCCCTGCGCAACGGTTTATTATTTTTTACGGAATACCCTTCTGTTACAGATCACAGCTCTCTGTATAGATAACCCGTCTATATAATATAATATGTACTACTCTGTACATCCGTAGGTTAGTACCTAACCCCGTACTCGTTACTAGGTACCTACCTATGTAGGTCTCGTAAATCGCGAGTTAAATGTTGCTAAAATAATACAGCCGATGACAAACCGTAATTAAAACGGCAAAAAGAAACGCAAATAATGAAGTTCTGAAGGAAAATTGTTGAAGTGGAGTGAAATAGATGCCCCTTCTGCGTAGATCACTGTTTTCTGTGCCCCCCCCCCCCCCCCCCCCCCCGGTGGACCAACCCTCGTGGTCAATTACACTGAACCGTTGTGTAATAACTTGCCCATCAATAATACTTCAACGGTTGGTCAAGTTGCAAAAGTACCGATCAACAAAATCCAGCCCCTTCTTGGTAGATGAACCGTTGTGTAATAATTTACCGTTGTGTAATAATTTACCATCAATGATACTTCAACGTTTGTTCAAGTTACGGAAGTACCTACCAACAAAATCCAGTAGTCCATCACTCATCAAACCAGTCATGCAGCATGACTTAATGAGCGAATTTTCAAAGAAATATTCGAATTAATGGCTATGGTTTTGTTTTGCTTCGAACTCTCGTCTTCAATTAATACTTCTCACATTTTTCAATCTGACCACTCTAAGGGGTGGGGGGGGGGGGTAAGAGTTTAAAGATTATCCTAGTTTTGGGTAATTTTTGCGCACTTTAAATGCTCTAATTTAAGAACGGATTTAGATATCTAAAATCCGATTTCACCATCGTGTTCAGCGTGCAAAAACCTTTAAAAATGAGGGGTCACTTGTTAGAAAATAACATTTTGGGGATTTTTGGGTAATTTTTGCGCACTTTAAATGCTCTAATTTGAGAACGGATCAAGATATCTAAAATCCGATTCCACCATCGTGTTCAGCGTGCAAAACCCTTTAAAATGAGGGGTCACTTGTTGGAAAATAACATTTTGGGGATTTTTGGGTAATTTTTGCGCACTTTAAATGCGCCAAAACCCTCCTTAGAGTAGGCCAATTTCGCCCATCTTCGAACTTAGCCTTTCGATTGCCAAGATAGATTTTTTGTGCAAATTTGAGCTGTTTATCTCAATTCTATCGAGAGTTATCGTCTGGAGTGACACATATATATATATATATATAAATATATATATATATATACATATAAAAAAGTGTTAAATTTCAGGAATCGTTTTAGAATGGTCTGAAACGGATTTCTATGAAGAAAATTTCCAAAAATTTATATTATTTAAATTTCGAAGCCATTGCAATAGCTTCATTTTCTTTGAAAATTCGCTAAAAATGATATAACTTCGCAGGACAACCAACTCGACTTCATACATCCATCGCTGATTATAATCAGGTGATCCCTAGCGATGATACCCGGGCCGGATTTATACCGTTTGATCACGATCGTGTTGACGAAGGTTTTTGGTGCACACGAACGGCTGGTCGTACAATGCTCCGGGTCGTCTCAAAAAATTGTTAAGCTCAAGACAAATTTAATAACGTAAAAAAAACCATACCCTTCTATCGAAAGTTTTCTAGCTACGGCGTTCTGAAAATTTCAACCCCTATTTTGAACCCCTTAGGGATGACTGACAGTAAGTAACGCCGAGCTTCGAGGACCAAATAGGCTCCTAACGGAACCTATAACCCGAATTTCATCAATTTTTTGTTTCATGGTAACTAAGAAAAGTGGCCAGTACGGCGTACGGCGGACAGACAGAAGTTTTTTTTATTGAATTTTCGGATTTCGGATTATTAGGTTAGGATTTTTTTTTCGTGCTCGATTCCAATGGTCCAATGGTTCATTATTGAAAATAATAGACCAAAAGTTGCATTTTATTTGAACAGTTGAGTGGAACCCACAAGGCTTTTAGCCGGAGAGTGGGGGTATCATGATTTGATTCTAAAATTATAAGGAAAATGACTGTAGGTTTGCTCTTATCGTTGTAGAAGACGGTGGAAAATGGGAAAAAGAACGATGTATTTGAAACAAGGGAAAATAGGTGCGGTTTAGACTAGAATGACTTGGAGAAAAAAAGTACTAATTCTGTCAGAATTTAAATTTTGGACAAATTGTCATGTTACCATCTTCTCAATAATTCTTCCAAAACCAAAACCAACCAACCAAACCCATCCATCGGCCAAAAACTGTAAATCTTAAGGGTTTGACTATAGAATGACTTAGAGAAAAAAAGTACTAATTCTGTCAGAATTTAAATTTTGGATAAATTGTCGTGTTACCATCTTCTCAATAATTCTTCCAAAACCAAAACCAACCAACCAAACCCATCCATCGGCCAAAAACTGTAAATCTTAAGGGTTTGACTATAGAATGACTTAGAGAAAAACAATCAGTCATGCAGCATGACTTAATGAGCGAATTTTCAAAGAAATATTCGAATTAATGGCTATGGTTTTGAATAAAGGAAAACTTCGGTCTAAAATTTGGTTTTCTATGTATATTCTCTTCGTATTTATTTTAATTTGTACGTTTTGTCCATCCTGATTCTACCGTTTGTTTATTACGTAATTGTACTAAGTGCTTATTTATTTGATCGCTGTGGGTAAATTCAAGGAGTTGTACTAATCGTTTGCCTCCCCCTTTTTTGCTTCGAACTCTCGTCTTCAATTAATACTTCTCACATATTTCAATCTGACCACTCTAAGGGGGTGGGGGGGGGGTAAGAGTTTAAAGATTATCCTAGTTTTGGGTAATTTTTGCGCACTTTAAATGCTCTAATTTAAGAACGGATTTAGATATCTAAAATCCGATTTCACTATCGTGTTCAGCGTGCAAAAACCTTTAAAATGAGGGGTCACTTGTTAGAAAATAACATTTTGGGGATTTTTGGGTAATTTTTGCGCACTTTAAATGCTCTAATTTGAGAACGGATCAAGATATCTAAAATCCGATTCCACCATCGTGTTCAGCGTGCAAAAACCTTTAAAATGAGGGGTCACTTGTTGGAAAATAACATTTTGGGGATTTTTGGGTAATTTTTGCGCACTTTAAATGCTCTAATTTGAGAACGGATCAAGATATCTAAAATCCGATTCCACCATCGTGTTCAGCGTGCAAAAACCTTTAAAATGAGGGGTCACTTGTTAGAAAATAACATTTTGGGGATTTTTGGGTAATTATTGCGCACTTTAAATGCTCTAATTTGAGAACGGATCAAGATATCTAAAATCCGATTCCACCATCGTGTTCAGCGTGCAAAAACCTTTAAAATGAGGGGTCACTTGTTGGAAAATAACATTTTGGGGATTTTTGGGTAATTTTTGCGCACTTTAAATGCGCCAAAACCCTCCTTAGAGTAGGCCAATTTCGCCCATCTTCGAACTTAGCCTTTCGATTGCCAAGATAGATTTTTTGTGCAAATTTGAGCTGTTTATCTCAATTCTATCGAGAGTTATCGTCTGGAGTGACACATATATAAATAAATAAATATATATATAAATATATATATATATACATATAAAAAAGTGTTAAATTTCAGGAATCGTTTTAGAATGGTCTGAAACGGATTTCTATGAAGAAAATTTCCAAAATTTATATTATTTAAATTTCGAAGCCATTGCAATAGCTTCATTTTCTTTGAAAATTCGCTAAAAGTACTAATTCTGTCAGAATTTAAATTTTGGATAAATTGTCGTGTTACCATCTTCTCAATAATTCTTCCAAACCTTATTGTGGGCCAAAAACTGTAAATCGTAAGGGTTTGAGAAACGTCGTTGCGCAATAGTTTGAAACTGTTGCACCAAAAGTTGAAAGGTTGTTGCACAAGAGGTTTAGTTGGAAAAAAAAATCATGTCACCACATGCGGTTTTCAGGTGTTGCTTGCAGGTGTACTGGCACTTACGGGTAAATGCCGTTAACCAGTTAAGGCCCGGTTCAAAAAAAATGTGTAACCATGATAGTTACCTAACCCTGGGGCTACTTTCGATTTTTCGGGAACCCTGGGGTTCGCAGCAGGAGCGTTCAAAAAAGTTTTCTGTGGTAAGGTTACCTTGATAGAATCGATTATTTGGGAAACCCTGGTAACTTCAAATTTAGCCATGGATACTTCACGAGAAATCCACGTCAAACCGCACATGGACGCTATAAATCCATGAAGTTTGATTCATGGATAATATAGTTCCATGGAATATCGGCGTATAAAGCAACTTTTAGGCAACACTGTTGCCCATTCTAACCTAGAAACCTATATCCCGTGACTTCATCCTAGCATGATATTTATTAATAAATCCGTACTCTTCAAGTGCTGTAGTAATCGATCCTAGCAACAAATATTGCCTTTGCTAAAAATACTTTCTATGTTTTTTAATTGCGTGATTTGTAGCAACTCCTAGGTGTACGTTTATTCGGCGTTGCACCTGTTTGATGGAAATTTAAACGGGGGTAAACAAGGATAATGTGGGGTAAATCACACAGACGTGTTAGGAACAAGGATACCTATAATTTGTATTCACTACGTAATGGTTCAAAATATGCGATGAATCTTGAACGAAAGTCTTCACGCCCTTCAACCCTGCCACGTTCCCCAGGCCCCAGGGTTATTAAACATAGTTTCATCCAAGAGATGCTGAGTACCGTCGTCAACATCAGGTAGTTATTCCTTTAACATGATTGCGATGTTGTGGAGAACTGCCTGCGTTCTGCCCTAGATATTTGAGGGCGTATTTCTTCGAGAACAAACGCGACTCCTTCCTTGGACAACCTGAAGCGATCGTAAAATTCCTTCTCACTCCAGGCGTCGAAGTTGGGATGTCTCGCTCTGATCCGATATCTTCTCGGTTCTACGACTAGCCCTAGTTCGATGAAGACGTCATCATCCTCATCGCTCGCATAATAGTTATAACGGTTCATTATTACCACAATAATGCAAAATAGGACGGGATCTGAATGGTGCAGCGCAAATAGGAAAACCAAAAACAATGAGCAACCATCTTCGTTTTGAGAGTGACCATGGTAAACTTCTTGTAACCCCTCGAATAGCTGGGGTTACGTACCCATGGTAAAGTTTTCGATTTATCGCACTAATGATCGATTACTGAATTTTTTTGAACGCCACTTTCGTTACCATGGTCGGAAACCTTAAGGTAAACTTCAACCCCAGGGTTACACTCTTTTAGCGAATTTTCAAAGAAAATGAAGCTATTGCAATGGCTTCGAAATTTAAATAATATAAATTTTTGGAAATTTTCTTCATAGAAATCCGTTTCAGACCATTCTAAAACGATTCCTGAAATTTAACACTTTTTTATATGTATATATATATATATGTGTCACTCCAGACGATAACTCTCGATAGAATTGAGATAAACAGCTCAAATTTGCACAAAAAATCTATCTTGGCAATCGAAAGGCTAAGTTCGAAGATGGGCGAAATTGGCCTACTCTAAGGAGGGTTTTGGCGCATTTAAAGTGCGCAAAAATTACCCAAAAATCCCCAAAATGTTATTTTCCAACAAGTGACCCCTCATTTTAAAGGTTTTTGCACGCTGAACACGATGGTGGAATCGGATTTTAGATATCTTGATCCGTTCTCAAATTAGAGCATTTAAAGTGCGCAAAAATTACCCAAAAATCCCCAAAATGTTATTTTCTAACAAGTGACCCCTCATTTTAAAGGTTTTTGCACGCTGAACACGATGGTGAAATCGGATTTTAGATATCTAAATCCGTTCTTAAATTAGAGCATTTAAAGTGCGCAAAAATTTCCCAAAACTAGGATAATCTTTAAACTCTTACCCCCCCCCCCCCCCACCCCCTTAGAGTGGTCAGATTGAAAAATGTGAGAAGTATTAATTGAAGACGAGAGTTCGAAGCAAAAAAGGGGGAGGCAAACGATTAGTACAACTCCTTGAATTTCCCATTTGACATATAATTGTTATGATACCTTCATAGTTAGACAAGTACCGGCCCACGTATTACTAGAAGGAAGACGAAAGAAAAAATCTATTTCAAATTATTCAATTTAGGTACTAACAGTAGGAGGAAGAAGGTTAGGTAGGTATCTTATCAATTTTATTATCAGTATCATACGAATATTTGATATTCAAAGGTAGGTAGGTACTTAACATGATAAAAATAATATCAATGAAGAAGGAAGGATCTACCTACCTAGTAGAGCAAATCTTGAACTGGTTTTAGATACCAGGCCTGAAATCGTAGTCAAGAGGAAAGGCCATTCAGAAGGAACAAGGAATCTACTCATAACAAACGGTAGAATCAGGATGGACAAAACGTACAAATTAAAATAAATACGAAGAGAATATACATAGAAAACCAAATTTTAGACCGAAGTTTTCCTTTATTCAAAACCATAGCCATTAATTCGAATATTTCTTTGAAAATTCGCTCATTAAGTCATGCTGCATGACTGGTTTTTTTTTAACCGGGCCTAACTCCTTTAACAGTAAAAGCGACGTCCCTTCCCTGGCAGGTAGAAGGTCCCTTCAACTGCTTGCGTCCTATTGCGATGTTCCTGGTGTCAAAAAAACTTCGAAAATACCTTTCTGTACTTGTCAGGAGTAGCCGAGATGGGCTGTGCCTGTTCAGGCTTGTGCGTGAACCCGTTAATGTACGTTTCATTCGCTCAAAATTATGTTCGTCGAAAGATAAATGAACCAGTTCGTCAAGTCCATCGTTCAGCTATCAAGTTCATTTATTTCTTTATTGGTCAACGGTGGTTTATTGGTCAATATTTCCTTTATTCTCAAACCGCTCACTCTGTCGTTATGTTTCTCAACGGAATTTTGAGTTTCTCAAAATACTATCATATTTCCCGAATCTCGAGTTGGAAAAGGTAGTGAGATGTGATTCATGGGTTGGCCGGTATAACCGATCGCCTATACCGCCCAGCCGGTTCTTGGTTTATTATTCTGTCAATAATACACCTATGTATTCGCTCAGCAAAAACATTTTATAACACCCCCTCAAAATTTGTTCTTTTACGTTTCTAGGTGAGTAGATAACAAATATGCAATGTGTCCGCCGTATCACGCATACCTGCTTAATTTTCGGTCTAAAAAATTCGTTCTTTCGCACACATGCTCGATTTGGGCCCTAGTTGTGTCCCGAAACTTTGCAGCCCGATCGGAATATACCCAGGGGTGTTATGAGTGAAAATGTGTATGAAAATAAGTATTTTGGTATATTATTTTCAATAATGAAACCATTGGAATCGAGCAAGAAAAAAATTCTTACCCCCCCTCAAAATTTCGACAATGGTGAGTTATTATAGAAATTTTATCTAAGACAGGTACATAATTGTAAAACATTTATAAATTAATAACATGTGCGGTTGTAAAACAGAAGTTTAAGAAGATTGTGTTGCGAAGTCAATCGAAATCATTGAAAGAGTCGTTGAGTTGTCTTGATTCACTAGTTAAAACTACCTCCAGTGTTATTATACAAACTTACGTTGATTTCAGCCATCTTCCAGGTATCTGACTCACTTCAATTTGGTGTTGGGAGCTGAAACTTCGTTGCAATATCAATTCTTCACTCTTTGGGCAAAATCACCTTCATATTCGGTCTTCTCGCCCGAAAAAACATGCAAAACGATACCTCACAGGCTCATGTACATTAAAACCTTTAAAAAACCTCGAAAAACCCTTTTTTACACCCATTTTTGAGCCATAACACCCCTGGGTGTATTCGTTCGGGCTGCCGAGCTTTGGAGCGATACTAGGACCCAAGTGGAGCCTGTGTGCGGAAGAACGACGATTTTATTCCAAAGCTTAACCTACATTTAAGGCTGAAACTTTGTTAGAACCTCAATTTTCCCCTAATTGGTCAAAATCCACTTCATATTCGGTCTTCTCGACCTAAAAAGCATTGAAAACGATACCTGAAAAGCACATGTTACTAACATATTACTAAAACACAAAAAGTACCTATTTTTACACACATTTTCACTCATAACACCCCTGGGTATATTCCGATGGGCTGCAAAGTTTCGGGACACAACTAGGGCCCAAATCGAGCATGTGTGCGAAAGAACAATTTTTTTAGACCGAAAAATAAGTAGTTATGCGTGATACGGCGTACGGCGGACGGACATTGCATTTTTGGAATCTACACACCTTGAAACGGAAAAGAAACAATTTTGAGGGGGTGTTACAAAATTTTTTGCTGAGCGAATACATAGGTGTATTATTCACAGAATAATAAACCAAAATGAACAGGTAATATCAGGGGGGGGGGGGGGGGTAATGCGGGGGGCGAATAGAAATTCTCAACGTTTCTATTCTAACCAATTTTCAAAGAAACTTCCTACACCACTGCAATTGGTCATTGTGATGAATTTAGAATTTTCATCACGGCGGTGTGGAAGGAAGGTGAGTGAGTGAATTTAGGTAAAGAAGGAAAAGTCGCAGGCGGCTGTAGTCAACCGAACATCTACGACTTTAGGAGGAGAGAGAGGTGGATGAGGGAATTTCACCTAGGCGGCTGTAGTCAACCGTTCATCTAGGTGAAGGAGAGGAAAGGAGAGGTCCCTTGTCTAGGCGGCTGTATTCAACCGATCATCTAGACAAGGAGGAGGAGAGAGGAGGTGAAATTCCCAGGCGGCTGTAGTCAACCGATCATCTGGGAGGTAAGGTAAGAGAGAGAAGAGAGAGCTGGTTAGAGGAAGTGTCGAATGAAGCTTGAGCGCCAGGATCCGGGGTTTTATAGTACTTGGGGGCCTCTCCCTCCAGCTCCTTGCAGGGAGCTGGTAGTGGGGCCCCAGGTTGAGTAACCCTGGGTTCTGTCGCCTGTCCCCACTCATATCTTTATTTACGGAGCTTTAGTTTGGCGTTTGAATGTTGGTGAGAACTTAATAATATAGGAGTGTTCCCGGGAGGGACTCACGACAGAGGTCCCCCCAGTTTGAACCAATATTTGTGGAGCTGAAGGCGCAAGGTGACAGGAGCTGAGGGCTACGGCAAACCAAAGGTGGAGCTGAAGGCGCAAGGTGACAGGAGCTGAGGGCTACGGCAAACAAAGGTGGTGCTGAAGGCGCAAGGTGACAGGGGCTGAAGGCCGATGCAAACAGGCGGTTGGGCCGAAGGCCAGTCTTAAAGCTAGGAGGCTTAAATGTATGTAGGTATATGGGAAGTATAGCATAAATAGGGTAAGTACATGGGAAGGCTTGGTAAACATAGAGTAAGTACATGGTAAGTAGAGTATAAGATAGAGTAAGTAGAGTATAAGTAGAGTATAAGACAGAGTAAGTACATAAGTATTGGGTGATGATGAGGCAGCAGATATAAGTATTTGGCATTTATAAATGTGATCAATGTGGGTTTTAGGATTTACAATGATGAGGATGGAGTATTTACAAAGGATGAATGAGTATTTACAATTGATGGATGAGTATGTACAAAAGATGAAGGAGTATTTACAGAAGATAAAGAGGTAGTTACAAAAGTTGAGGGGTGTGCAAAAATTTGGTCAACATGTGGGAGGCGGTCGTGAGAACCCGCCGTTTCCTGGGTGTGGTTAGTGTGTGGCGAGTGGTTGTGTGTGTGTGAAGTGTGTGAGTGAGGGAGGCGACCCCCTCTAACAGTCTTCACGTTAGTGAAGTCTGATAGAGGGGCCCCTTCACTGCCAGGGTGGCGGTGAAGGGGAAGAGCCGGTGGGAGCCGGTACCCGGGGCGTCGCGGAGAGAGGCGGCGACGCCGGGGTCCGGCGGGTGAAATGGAGGCGATGTGTGGCGTTGGTGGTGTAGGGCTGGGTGTGGGATTGGTGCGGTGAGAGTGGTCGGGGAGGACTGGGGCTGGTTTGCACCGTGCCAATGGCACGGTGTGGGGCTTCCCGTCAATTAACAGGGTAGCGGTGGAGTGTGTTGTGCGGATGACCTGAAAGGGCCCGGCATACAGGGGTCGGAAAGTTTTATGGATGCCGGGCTCTTTCAGGTACATGTGTGTGGTGGTGAAAAAGCGTTTGGGATATGTGGTGTCGTTTGTGGGTGTTGTGGAGTGTAGAGGCTCCCTGTTAATTGACGGGGTGTGGTTTGGGATAAAAATGTCGGCCGGTAAACGTAGTGGGTCTTTAAAGGCGTTTTGTGCGGGGCTAGTTTGGTCTGATGGACGGGCGGATGTTCGAAGGCTGAGTAAAATGTAGGGGAGAGATTTTGTCCAGGAGGGGGAATTTGCTGATGTAGAAATGGCTTGCTTCAGGACCGAGTGCCACCGCTCTATTTTCCCGTTGGATTGGGGATGGTAAGGGGTAGTGTGGATTTTTTGGATCCCGAGGGAGCGTAGTAATTCGGAGAAGTGGGCCGATTCGAACTGCCTCCCTTGATCGACCGTGACTGTCCGCGGACAACCGTAACGGCTAACCCATTGAGAGAGGAAAGCCGTTGCGACGGCGTCCGCGGTGATGTTGGAGAGGGGGATGCACTCCACCCAGTTGGTGGCACGATCGATCATCGTGAGGCAGTATTTCTTCCCCTCGGACGGGGGAAGGGGGCCCACTAAATCCAAATGTACATGCTCCCACGGGAGGGAGTCGGGGATTGGTTGAGGAGGGACATGCGGGTGGGCCGAGACTTTGAAACGCTGGCACCTCTGGCACCCCAGAACCCAGTTACGAATATCTGTATTCATATGGGGCCAGAAGTACCGCGTCTTGATGAGGTCCCGGCTCGCCCGAATGCCAGGATGGTGAAGGGAATGGTAGTGGAGGAACAACTGCCTCCTCAACCCCGGTGGGACGTAAGGGCGCGGTGAATCGGCCGTCACGTCGCACCAGAGGTCGAGGGGAGGCAGCTGCTCCAACTTGGATGCGGAAATAAGGTTGGAGAGGGCGGGGTCAGAGGTTGGATCTTGTTGGGATTTGATGGATTGTGGGGAAGGGAATGGCAGCAGCTCCGCCACCGGCGCGGGGGTAGGTGTGGGTCGGGAGAGCGCGTCCGCCACGCAGTTGTCGGCCCCCGGCAAATATCGGATATCGGACGTGAATTGTCCGATAAACTCGAGTTGCCGGAGGCGACGCGGGGAGGCGGACTTGCGGTTCTGAAGGAGGGCGTGGGTCAGGGGCTTGTGATCTGTAACGACAGAGAACTGCCTGCCCTCCACGAAGTCACGAAAGTGCTTGATGGCTTCGTGGATGGCGAGGAGTTCTCTGTCGAAGGTAGAGTAATTTTTTTGGGTGGGGGATAAAGTTTTTGAAAAGAAGCCAATGGGTTGGGGGGTGGCGCCGGTGTGCTGTTGGAGCACTGCCCCGATGGCCCAATCGGACGCATCGGTAGTGATGGAAAGGGGAGCGTGAGGGTCGGGGTGGGCTAATAGAGCGGCGTCTACTAGGTCCTGTTTGCAAATTTTGAAGGAGGCGGAAAGTTGGGGGGTCCAGGTGATGGGGCGGTTATCATTTTTTTTGGAGGGTTGGGGAATGGCGTGTATGAGTGGTTGTTGATGTTGTGCGGCGTGTTTTATGTGTCTACGGTAAAAATTTAGCATACCCAGGAAGCGGCGGAGCTCCGTGACCGTGCGGGGTTGCGGGAAGTCAATGATTGCGTGGACCTTGTCCGGGAGGGGCGTGATGCCGTCAGAGGATACTTGGTGGCCGAGGCAGCGGACGGAGGGTTGGCCGAGGACACATTTGTCCGTGTTGACGAGGAGGCCTTCGGTAGAAAAGATGTCTAGTACTTGCTGTAGGTGGGCGAGGTGTTCTTCCGGTGTCTTGGAGGCGATCAGGATATCGTCGAGGAAGCAAAATACGAACGGTAGGCCTCGCAGGATACTGTCCATATACCGCTGCCAAGTTTGCGCCGCGTTCCTTAACCCGAAGCCCATTTTCACATATTCAAATAAACCGAACGGGGTAATTATTGCGGTTTTCGGGACGTCGGGGGGGTGGATGTTGATGTGATGGAACGCTCGTGAAATATCAAGGGTGGAAAAGATGGTGGCGCCATGGAGATGTGACGAAAAGTCTCGCAGGTGGGGGACATTATAGAGGTCCGGTGTGGTTTTAGAGTTAAGCCGCCGGTAGTCCCCGCAGGGGCGGATATCCCCATTGGGCTTCTGCACGATGTGGAGCGGAGAAGCCCAAGGGGATTTTGAGGGGCGGACGATACCGTCGGCAATGAGTTTGTCGAAGTGTTGGCGGGTTTTTGACAACTGAAGGGGGTGTAGGCGGCGGGCTTTTGCGGTGATGGGTGGTCCTGTGGTCTCTATGTGGTGCTGGACAGTGGAGATGTGTGCAGAGGGGCGGCGCTGGGGGCGGTAGTTGAGGAGGAGGCGTTCAAACTGTGTGGGGGGGTGGTTGATGGCATGTATGAATCCGGGTATGGGTGTCTTGGTGGCGGGGTCAATCAGGCGCGCGTTCCGGACGACGACCTGGAGACCGAAATATGCAAGAAAATCGGCCCCCAGGATCGCCTTCTCCACGTCCGCCACGGTAAATTCCCACTCGTACGCGAGCCCGCTCATATAAACTGAGGAGCGGTACGTCCCGTACGAGGGGATGGTGGTACCGTTGGCGGCGTAGAGAAGCTGCCGGTAGCAGCGCGCCTGACGACGGAGGATGTTGTTGGGAAATATTGACAGCGCCGCCCCCGTGTCCACCAGGAAAGGAACATTAGTTTTCCTGCAGCGCAGGAAAAGTCGCTGGTGGGTCGGAAGGGCGTTGGGTATAATTGCGGAGGTAGGGACGTGTGTCGGCGTTGGCTGGTCCGCCGCGAAGGAGACGCGGGGCGGTTTCTTGCCGTTCCGGAGGGGGGGAACGGTGGAGTCTGCAGGGGGGCTGGCCAGTTTGGTAGGAGGTGGCTTCGCTTCGTTCCGGGGAGGGGGAACGGTAGTGGCAGGTTGAGTGGTGGCCGGAGGGGGTTGCGCCCTGGAGGCGGGCGTGGAGGGTCCGTTCCGGGGTGGGGGAACGGGAGCGGCGGTGTGAGTGGCGGCCGGAAGGTTGGTCGCCCTGGTGGCGGGCGGGGAGGATCCGTTCCAGTGGTGGTGGGGTGAGGGTTTCGGCGGCGCTGTAGGCGCGGCCGGGAGGTTGGCAGCCGTGGCGGCGGCGTAGGAGGGGTAGCGTGGCTTGGTGGTGGTGGCTGTGTGAATGCGGGCGGGGGGGGTTTGTTCATGGTCCCCCCCGTGTTGGCGAGGAGGGGGGCCCGCCGGATTTACCGGCGGGCGTCTGCGTTTCCCTGCTTAGGGGCGAAGGAGCAGGGGGGTTGGCACTTGCGGGCCTCCCCACCGAAGTTTACATGATAGAAACAACGGTGGGGGGGGTCCGCAGGAAGGTAGGTGGAGTTGGTGGGGCGGGCCGAGTTGGATGCGCGCGCAGCTGCCGGTGATCGTCCTCTGCTCTGGCGGGGAGGGGATGTGTTGCGGCGCTCTGGTGAGCGCTGGCGGCGGCGGTCGGCGGAAGAGTCGCGTCGGCGATCCGCCGAAAGGGGCCGACGTCCGTCGAGGGAGGGTGCCCGGCCGCGGTCTCGGGATTTTGTGCGGTCCCGGAGAGGCGGGGGGTGACGCGGCGTACGCACTTCACTGACGGCGGCCGCTGCGGCCAAGTCGTGGACGGTGTCCGCAAGCCGCAGGAGGGGCTCGTCGGGACCGTCGAGATGGCTGGCCAGGGCCATCTGGATGGGGTGGGGAAGGGCACGTAACCAGAACGTGCGTGCGATGTCGGCGGTCATAATACCCTGCAGCTGGTGTCGCAGCCGTCGGTAGAGGTGGGAGGGCTTCTGGTCGCCGAGGTGTTGAGGTTGGGAGAGGGCGGCGACTCGGGCGATTTTCGACGGCTGGTAGGCGTTGATGAGGCGGCTGCGGAGGCCGTCGTACGCAGCGGCGGCGTCGGGGGAGATATCGGAAGTCTGCAGTAGGATCTCGTAGGGCAGCAACGAAATGATCCGGGAATATCGAGTTTTCTGGCTGCGGATGTTGGCGGCCGAAAACGCTGCGTCCACTTGGAAAAACCAAAGCGCCGGGTCGTGCGTGTAGAAGGGGGGCAGCGACAGAGGGAACGCTGCGGATGTCGTCATGACGTCGGCGGCGGCTGCGGCCGTAGCGGCGGCGGCGGCGGCGGAGGCGTCTGATGTCGCAGAGGTCGGCGGGGAGAGCGTGGAGAAAGGGTTGTCGGCCAATGCGTCGGATGTCGCAGCGGCGGGCGGCTGCAGTGTGGCTGGTCGCAGGAGCGGCGGCGATGGGGAGTTCGGGTCCATGGCTGTAACTCAAAATAAAATTTGTTGATCAAAATTCGCAATTTAGGTGAGCGGATGGGCGTGTGGCTGTGCGGAGGTGTGAAGAGAGGTGTGATCTCCGTGCGGTTGAGGTTGGGCCAAAATTGCGAGAATTACTGAACTGTTTGAATTTTAAATTGAGTTTTAAAATTTGGGACACCGAACTATTTGACTGGGGCGACACATGAGGTGGGAAGGAAGAAGGTTGAGTGAACGTCGGGTTCACCACTGTGATGAATTTAGAATTTTCATCACGGCGGTGTGGAAGGAAGGTTAGTGAGTGAATTTAGGTAAAGAAGGAAAAGTCGCAGGCGGCTGTAGTCAACCGAACATCTACGACTTTAGGAGGAGAGAGAGGTGGATGAGGGAATTTCACCTAGGCGGCTGTAGTCAACCGTTCATCTAGGTGAAGGAGAGGAAAGGAGAGGTCCCTTGTCTAGGCGGCTGTATTCAACCGATCATCTAGACAAGGAGGAGGAGAGAGGAGGTGAAATTCCCAGGCGGCTGTAGTCAACCGATCATCTGGGAGGTAAGGTAAGAGAGAGAAGAGAGAGCTGGTTAGAGGAAGTGTCGAATGAAGCTTGAGCGCCAGGATCCGGGGTTTTATAGTACTTGGGGGCCTCTCCCTCCAGCTCCTTGCAGGGAGCTGGTAGTGGGGCCCCAGGTTGAGTAACCCTGGGTTCTGTCGCCTGTCCCCACTCATATCTTTATTTACGGAGCTTTAGTTTGGCGTTTGAATGTTGGTGAGAACTTAATAATATAGGAGTGTTCCCGGGAGGGACTCACGACAGTCATTATAGATGAATCCTGTAAATTTGGCACCTTACCCGTGTAAATATAAATAAATAAATAAATAAATGGGGGAAAGTTCTTAATATATCAATATATTATAATATAATCCTTCCGCCCCCTTCCGAGGACCACTCGAAGGCTCTCGTTTTAGTCATTAAACAAAAAATGAACAGGTAATATCAGGGGGGCGATGAGGGGGGCGAATAAAAATGTTCAACGTTTCTATTCTAACCAATTTTCAAAGAAACTTCTTATGTACACCACTGCAATTGGTGATTATAGATGAATCCTGTAAATTTGGCACCTTACCCGAGTAAATATAAATAAATAAGTAAATGGGTCAAAAGTTCTTAATATATCAATATACCTATTATTATATAATACTAGCTGTGTACCCGCGCTTCGCAACGGTAGAACAGACACCCCCTTTAGGACAGGCCCCACTCATAACAGATACCACCTCCTCAACTGATCAGAAACCTTCCCCAATGCCAACCCTAACTGCCTTTAACCCCCCCCCCCCCCCCCGTATCATATGAACCCTCCCTACCTGGTTAGAAACATTCCTCAATGTTCACACAACAAATTCCCAAAGTTGCACTCCAATTGGTCAAGTAGTTTTGAAATTTCTATAGACCCCCCCCCCCCCCCTATCATAACCTGTACCCCCCTCCCACTAACATCCTGATTGAAGTACCTACCACTTGAATGTACTCGTCGAGCTGAATCCAGAATCTAATTACAATCGGATTTACGTCCAACCGTTCAAAGTTATTATAAGCATAAACGTCCTCATAGAAGTGATTATAACACGTTTTTTAGTAGTATTTCATTCATAGCGTTTCAACGGATGGACAGATTCAAATGCGGATTTTTCATAAACCTTCCCAGATAAATTCTGCGTCAAATGGTACCAGCCGCAACTTTCTACGTTCAGCCGTTCTCAACTGATGCCGAGACAAACAAACAAACAAACAAACAGACACTGTTTTATTATATGTATAGATGTATAGATATCCTTCCGCCCCTTTTCGAGGACCTCTCGCCGTTTCTCGTTTTATTCATTAAACAACAAAAAATTAACAGGTAATATCAGACGGGCAATGAGGGGGGCGAATTTAAATGTTCAACTTTTCTATACTCTAACCAATTTTCAAAGAAACTTCCTATGTACACCACTGCAATTGGTCATTATAGATGAATCCTGTAAATCTGGCACCTTACTCGTGTAAAAATAAATAAATAAACTAGTTAACAAATGGGTCGAAAGTTCTTCATATATTTTATATATATTTATTTATTTATTTTTAAATTCCATATCCGAATAATAACAAGAAATAAATTACATCTTTCGCAAAGATTATTTGTGTTGTGAAAAAGCACAGAGTTTTTAAGTACATAATATCTTCTGGAAATTACTCCCTCTGAAAGGAGACCCGTGCACAGGGAGAGGAGTCACAACAACAAGAAATCAATCAAAGAAACATCACTGCATAGTTACACGCCGATACGGCTAAAGGCTTCGCAAGCAAAAAATGGAGATGAGATCAAAATAATATTCAATTAATTGCAACCAGATAAATAAAAATAAATAAATAAATACTAATATAAATATTGTACCTTGAGACGAGAAGAAACATTAAATCCGTCTTACATGGTTAGATATTAGAAATCTAGTGATCAGAACCTTCCAATTGGACTAACTAATCGCACTTTTGAGGACAAATGGAAGAGTATTATAAAATTTTGATCCTACAAAAAGGTACTGCCGTTGAAAGTGACTGGGAACCAGACACATTAATTCCATTTGAGATCTGGTACCTACTTATTGGATAATTTACAACAATTAACCTTTTTTCTTTCCTAACTTGTAGCAGAGATGCCTTAATAAAAAGTTGATCAACTGTGCAAATTCCAAGAGATTCGAATAGAGGGGGCAGTATGCGTTCTACATGGAACATTCTCCATTACACGTATTATAGATTTCTGCGCCCTCGCAAGAGGCAGCAATGTAGTATTTAGTCGCTGAGCCCCATCCAACTATCCCAAGGCAAAGCAGACAGACTTCAGTGAAGTGATTTTCAAACAATTTCGTAATCGTGATAATACAAATAATAATTTACGCGACCTAATTGATACCTTATTAATGTGGGCTTCCCATCTTAAGAATTGATCAATAAAAACTCCCAAGTATCTAATGATTTTTCTAATTTTTCAATAGCTTCGCAATTATTACACGACTATTTGCTATTATTATATCAATGGTGTCAATATATTATAATATATAATATATCCTTCTGCCCCCTTCCGAGGACCTCTCGCAGGCTCTCGTTTTATTCATTAAACAACAAAAAATGAACGTGTAATATCAGGGGGGGCAATGAGGGGATAATGAGGGGGGTAGGGGATGTAAATTTTCAAAGTTTCTAACCAATTTTCAAAGAAACTTCCTATGTACACCACTGCAATTGGTCATTATAGATGAATCCTGTAAATTTGGCACCTTACCCGTGTAGATATAAATAAATTAACTAGTAAGTTAACAAATGGGTCGAAAGTTCTTAATATATCAATAGTATCAATATAATATTATAATACATAATATATAATATATCCTTCCGCCCCCTTCCGAGGACCTCTCGCCGGCTCTCGTTTTTTCATTGAACAACAAAAAATGAACGTGTAATATCAGGGGGGGGGGCAATGAGGGGGGCAATGCGGGGGGGGATGTAAATTTCAACATTTCTACTCTAACCAATTTATAAAGAAAATTCCTACACCACTGCAATCGGTCATTATATGTAGATGAATCCTGTAAATTGGGCACCTTACCCGTGTAAATAAATAAGTAAATAAGTGGGTCGAATGTTTTCGTACACGCTTATCGAAAATCTCTCTTAATATATCAAATGCAGGGGTAGTGTTCAAGAAAGATTCCTTGTGAATGCGATAATTTTTATATTTTGGGGAAGCACAAATTATGTACTTTCGAAATGACACCTCAGCATACACTAAAAACGATGCCAAGTCCTTGTCATAAGGGTTTATTATTCTACTGGTACCAACAGAAATTTTTGCTGTTCATTTATTGTTTCTTTCACGTGCAATAATTGTAGCACGTTCAGCAGTAGCAATTTAGGTAGCAATTTCTGATGGTTTCCACCAAGTTTGGCCCCCAAAAACACGAATTAGGTTCCTTTTGGTTTATTATTTTCAATAATGAACCATTGGAATCGAGCATGAAAAAAAAAAATTCTTACCCCCCCTCAAAATTTGATGGTTTACGTTTCAAGGTATGTAGAATCCAAAACTGCAATAAAAATATTTCTGTCTGTCCGCCGTACGCCGTACGCCGTACGGGCCACTTTTCTTAGTTACCATGAAAAAAAATTGATGAAATTCGGGTTATAGGTTCCGTTCGGCGTCTAGTTGGTCCTCGAAGCTCGAGGTTACTGTGAGTCATCTCTAAGGGGTTCAAAATAGGGGTTGAAATTTTCAAAACGCCTATACCATTTTTTTACGTGAATATTTTTACGGTTTTAAATAGTTCTTGAACTTGCGAGTTTTTTAAGACCATCCGGAGCATCGTACGTCCAGCCGTTCGTTCACAGTAAGGCCCCAAAGTTTGCACCGACAGGCATTTTCGACTCCAGTGTGAATGAAATTGTATACAATTCAAACCAAATCTCGTAACCAGAGACGCGCCCACAATAGGAATTTGTGAATACGGCCAATCATTGGTAGGGATCACCTGATTATATTGGCGGAGTATGAAGTCGAGTTGGTTGTTCTGTGATATTATTTCGCTTGAAAAATGATGGCTCTTTTGGAGTTTGTTGGTAGGTAGTGAAACTTGAACAAACGTTGAAGTATTATTGATGGGTAAATTATTACTACGGTAAATCATTACTCAACGGTAAATTATTACACAACGGTTCATTATACCATCTACGTAGAAGGGGCTGGAGTTTGTTGGTAGGTACTTTTGCAACTTTTTTCACTCCTCATCAACAATTTCTTTTCAGAACTTCATTATGTGTGTTTCTTTTTGTTAGGTACTGTTTGTCATCGGCAGAATTATTTTAGCAACATTTAACTCGTGATTTAGGTAGGTACCTAGTAACGAGTACGGGTTTTTTTCCCATATTATCATTGATCATTGATAGTACCATTTAACTGTCTTGATTCACCTGATGACACCTTTTCTAGTGTTATTATACAAATTGATGGTGATTTCAGACAATTTCCTAGGGTTTTGACTAATAAAAAAAACATGAATTTTGGGAATTGAACCTTCGTTACAACCTCAATTCACCTCATCGACATCATATTCGATCATCTCGTCCAAAAAAACATAGAAAACACAAAACTAAAACATAAACAAAAAACGCTGCAAATCCCTGCACAACGGTTTATTATTTTGTATAGAATACCCTCCTGTTACAGATCACAGCTCTCTGTATAGATAACCCGTCTATATAATATGCACTAGTCTATACACATTATGTAGATCGCAGATCCTCCGTAGGTTAGTACCTAACCCCGCACTCGTTACTAGGTACCTACCTAAATCACGAGTTAAATGTTGCTAAAATAATTCTTTCAATGACAAACAGTAACAATAACGGCTAAAAGAAACACAAATAATGAATTTTGAAGGAAAATTGTTGATGTGGAGTGAAATAGATGCCCCTTCAGCGTATATATCAGTTTTCTGTGGTCAGTACCTACCCGCTGGTCAAGTATAATGAACCGTTGTGTAATAACTTGCCCATCAATAATAATAATTCAACGGTTGGTCAAGTTGCAAAAGTATCGATCAACAAAATCCAGCCCCTTCTTAGTAGATGAACCGTTGTGTAATAATTTACCGTTGTGTAATAATTTAGCGTTATGTAATAATTTACCGTTGTGTATAAATTTGCCGTTGTGTAATAATTTACCGTTGTGTAGTAATTTACCGTTGTGTAGTAATTTACCCATCAATAATACTTCAAAGTTTGTTCAGGTTTCACAAGTACCTACCAACAAAATCCAATAGTCAATCACTTTTCAATAGAAGTAATACCTATCGCAGAACAAACAACTCGACTTCATACAGCCATCCTTGATTATAATCAGGTGCTCCCTAGTGATGATTTATACCGTTTGATTCACGATCGTGTTGACGAAGCTTTTTAGTGCACACGAACGGCTGGACGTACAGTGCTCCGGGTGGTCTCAAAAAATTGTTTAGCTCAAGACAAATTTAATATCGTAAAAAAAACCATACTTCAATGGAAAGTTTTCGAGCTACGGTGTTCTTAAAATTTCAACCCATATTTTGAACCCCATTTCAACCCATATTTTGAGATGACTGACAGTAACGTCGAGCTTCGAGGACCAACTAGACCCCGACCGGAACCTATAACCCGAGTTTCATCAATATTTTTATTCATGGTAACTAAGAAAAGTGGCCCGTACGGCGTACGGCGGACAGACAGAAATGTTTTCATTCCATTTTCGGATTCTACATGGTACTTACCTTGAAACATAAACCATCGAATTTTGAGGGGGTTAATTTTTTTTTTTTTAGCGAATTTTCAAAGAAAATGAAGCTATTGCAATGGCTTCGAAATTTAAATAATATAAATTTTTGGAAATTTTCTTCATAGAAATCCGTTTCAGACCATTCTAAAACGATTCCTGAAATTTAACACTTTTTTATATGTATATATATATATATATATATTTATTTATATATGTGTCACTCCAGACGATAACTCTCGATAGAATTGAGATAAACAGCTCAAATTTGCACAAAAAATCTATCTTGGCAATCGAAAGGCTAAGTTCGAAGATGGGCGAAATTGGCCTACTCTAAGGAGGGTTTTGGCGCATTTAAAGTGCGCAAAAATTACCCAAAAATCCCCAAAATGTTATTTTCCAACAAGTGACCCCTCATTTTAAAGGTTTTTGCACGCTGAACACGATGGTGGAATCGGATTTTAGATATCTTGATCCGTTCTCAAATTAGAGCATTTAAAGTGCGCAAAAATTACCTAAAAATCCCCAAAATGTTATTTTCTAACAAGTGACCCCTCATTTTAAAGGTTTTTGCACGCTGAACACGATGGTGGAATCGGATTTTAGATATCTTGATCCGTTCTCAAATTAGAGCATTTAAAGTGCGCAAAAATTACCCAAAAATCCCCAAAATGTTATTTTCCAACAAGTGACCCCTCATTTTAAAGGTTTTTGCACGCTGAACACGATGGTGGAATCGGATTTTAGATATCTTGATCCGTTCTCAAATTAGAGCATTTAAAGTGCGCAAAAATTACCCAAAAATCCCCAAAATGTTATTTTCTAACAAGTGACCCCTCATTTTAAAGGTTTTTGCACGCTGAACACGATAGTGAAATCGGATTTTAGATATCTAAATCCGTTCTTAAATTAGAGCATTTAAAGTGCGCAAAAATTACCCAAAACTAGGATAATCTTTAAACTCTTACCCCCACCCCCTTAGAGTGGTCAGATTGAAAAATGTGAGAAGTATTAATTGAAGACGAGAGTTCGAAGCAAAAAAGGGGGAGGCAAACGATTAGTACAACTCCTTGAATTTACCCACAGCGATCAAATAAATAAGCACTTAGTACAATTACGTAATAAACAAACGGTAGAATCAGGATGGACAAAACGTACAAATTAAAATAAATACGAAGAGAATATACATAGAAAACCAAATTTTAGACCGAAGTTTTCCTTTATTCAAAACCATAGCCATTAATTCGAATATTTCTTTGAAAATTCGCTCATTAAGTCATGCTGCATGACTGATTTTTTTTTTTTTCATCCTCTGTTCCAAAGGTTCATTACTGAAAATAATAAACCAACAATTTACCTACCCTCCAGGGTGAAAAGGTCATGGAAAATGGTAGTTGGTATTAAAGAATTGTATTAGCAGTACCTACCTACATAATATAATCTCAAAACCTACAGTTTCCCCGTACGTAGCTAAATAAATTAATTGTGAAGGGTAGGAAGGTGCGGAAAATTTCCTTAGGTAGGTACTAATCAGCTCTACGCTCAAACCCAGTAAACGAAGATTTTCTTAAGGGTTGGTATAGAATTAATTATTTTATGAATGTGTGTAACCAAACAATTGCGGGTTCTGTGAAGGAAGGTAGGTAGGTAGGTAATTCTTCCACCAGCAATAACACCCCCTTCTCCTACTTTCGAGTTGGTCAAGATAATTGTTTCAAGACAATACCTTCCGTATGCTCCCAACCCCCGCCCCACCAACCATCCACCCGCCCGCCACCCACAGATCCATCCCTTTCATTCCTACTGCTGATCTTGTTGAGACCGTGGCTGTTACTAAGTGAAGCTTTCCCCAATTTCATATTATAGTAATTTACTCTCGTAAATAGTTTTGCGAAACAAGTATTGCTTATCATACTTTGTTTGGCTCTTTGTGTTGTGTTCAAATTGTTTACCTTTATCTCCCTTCTGAGTTCTCTTCCCCCTTACTGAACCCGTTTTCTTCCAGTTGCCGTTTCAGGTGAGTTTGTATGGTATATATAAATGGGTACCTATTTTATTTTAATTATTTAATTAGAGCCAATGAGTACTGCACTTGTGATATTGAACAATAATCTGTTATGGAAATTGGAATGTAATAGTTTTCCTTGTGTTGAGGTTGAAGGTTGCATTGGAATGTCAGGAGTGGGGGTTGGCATCACTGGACAGAGCGGAACTGAGTAGTAGCCCGATTACCCCCGCGGGGACCAAGTGGTTATGGTGTGGGGCCCAAGTGGCTAACAAGGGGGTGCGTCTAGGGGGCGAGGCTAGGATGCATGG
The DNA here is from genome assembly GCA_954871275.1 of Leptopterna dolabrata. Classification (NCBI taxonomy): domain Eukaryota; kingdom Metazoa; phylum Arthropoda; class Insecta; order Hemiptera; family Miridae; genus Leptopterna; species Leptopterna dolabrata. Next base: position 36,216,173 of record OX940985.1, read on the forward strand.
CTGGGCGGGGGGGTCCTAGTGGCGAGGGGAAGGCCATTTCATTCGTTCATTTTGGTTTATTATTCTGTGAATAATACACCTATGTATTCGCTCAGAAAAATTTTTTTATAACACAACCTCAAAATTTTTTCTTTTCCGTTTCAAGGTGCGTAGATTCCAAAAACGCTGCAAAGTCCTTGTCACATGGGTTTATTATTCTATTGGACATACCTGCAGAAATGCTGGCTGTTCATTTATTGTTGCTTTCATGTAAAATAATTGAAATACCTAGTTATTTCCGGTGGTTTCCACCAATTTTGGCCCCCAAAACTTGAATTAGGTATACCTACGCTTTTGGTTTATTATTATGTGAATAATACACCTATGTATTCGCTCAGCAAAAAATTTTTACAACACCCCCTCAAAATTTTTTCTTTTCCGTTTCAAGGTGCGTAGATTCCAAAAATCCAATGTCCGTCCGCCGTCCGCCGTATCACGTGTACAGGCTACATTTTAGGTCTAAAAAATTCGTTCTTTCGCACGCATGCTCCATTTGGGCCCTAGTTGTGTCCCGAAACTTTTCAGCCCGATCGGAATATACCCAGGGGTGTTATGAGTGAAAATGTGTGTAAAAATAGGTACTTTTTGCGTTTTAACAACATGTTAGTAACATGAGCTTTTGAGGTATCTTTTTCCATGTTTTTGAGGACGAGAAGACCGAATATGAAGTCGATTTTGACCAAAGACGCGGAAATTGAGGTTTTACCAAAGGTTCAGCTCCCAAAATTGGTTTTTTATGAGTCAAAAACATGGAAAACTGTCTGAAATCACCATCAATGTGTACAATAACATTGGAAAAAGTGTAAACAGGTGAATCAAGACCATTAAATGCCACTACCAATGATCAAAGATGATCTTAAAAAAAAAGCGTACCTACCTATTTCATGTTTTGGGGGCCAAAATTGGTGGAAATCATCAGAAATAGCTATTTCAATCATTCCACATGAAAGAAACAATACATTTAACAGCCAACAAAAATCTCTAGAACTCCAATAGAATAATAAACCCATGTGACAAGGACTTTGCAGCGTTCTTCTTTTGTTATCACTCATCATTCCTAGAGGCGCCGCGCCGTGTCACATAAAGTACCAGAATCAGCGCCTTAGCAGCAGAGGGGGGCGGTCCGTCACAGCTCACAGCCCATGTTGGCCTGAAGTTTCGTTCTTCTCCCTCACCCCATCACGAATTCTTTCAATGTTGTGCGGGGAGAATCATTGCATTTTCCCGCCCCAATGCAGCGCTCTGTGCGCTGGTGTTTAACATGCAAGAAATAATAATTACTTTGGGGGTCTTTAAACTTCAACCATTAGATGAAAAGATGGCTGAACCGATAAAATACGAACCAATTGTAATAATTATTATTGCTGATAATCAACATAATAGAAGTAGAGAGGGGTCCCACGAGAGGGTTTTCTTTTCCGTTTCAACGTGCGTAGATTCCAAAACGCTGCAAAGTCCTTGTCACATGGGTTTATTATTCGATTGGACATATCTACAGAAATGTTGGCTGTTCATTTATTGTTTCTTTCATGCGTAATAATCGAAATAGCTATTTCTGATGGTTTCCTCCATTAATTTTGGCCCCTAAAACACAAATTAGGTAGGTAGGTACGCTCCTTTTGGTTTATTATTCTGTGAATAATACACCTATGTATTCGCTCAGAAAATTTTTTTTATAACACCACCTCAAAATATTTTCTTTTCCGTTTCAAGGTGCGTAGATTCCAAAAACGCTGCAAAGTCCTTGTCACATGGGTTTATTATTCTATTGGACATACCTACAGAAATGATGGCTGTTCATTTATTGTTGCTTTCATGTAAAATAATTGAAATAGTTATTTCCGGTGGTTTCCACCAATTTTGGCCCCCAAAACTTGAATTAGGTATACCTACGCTTTTGGTTTATTATTATGTGAATAATACACCTATGTATTCGCTCAGCAAAAAATTTTTACAACACCCCCTCAAAATTTTTTCTTTTCCGTTTCAAGGTGCGTAGATTCCAAAAATGCAATGTCCGTCCGCCGTACGCTGTACGCCGTATCACGTGTACAGGCTTCATTTTCGGTCTAAAAAAATCGTTCTTTCGCACACATGCTCCATTTGGGCCCTAGTTGTGTCCCGAAACTTTTCAGCCCGATCGGAATATACCCAGGGGTGTTATGAGTGAAAATGTGTGTAAAAATAGGTACTTTTTGCGTTTTAACAACATGTTAGTAACATGAGCTTTTGAGGTATCTTTTTCCATGTTTTTGAGGACGAGAAGACCGAATATGAAGTCGATTTTGACCAAAGACGCGGAAATTGAGGTTTTACCAAAGGTTCAGCTCCCAAAATTGGTTTTTTATGAGTCAAAAACATGGAAAACTGTCTGAAATCACCATCAATGTGTACAATAACATTGGAAAAAGTGTAAACAGGTGAATCAAGACCATTAAATGCCACTACCAATGATCAAAGATGATCTTAAAAAAAAGCGTACCTACCTATTTCATGTTTTGGGGGCCAAAATTGGTGGAAATCATCAGAAATAGCTATTTCAATCATTCCACATGAAAGAAACAATACATTTAACAGCCAACAAAAATCTCTAGAACTCCAATAGAATAATAAACCCATGTGACAAGGACTTTGCAGCGTTCTTCTTTTGTTATCACTCATCATTCCTAGAGGCGCCGCGCCGTGTCACATAAAGTACCAGAATCAGCGCCTTAGCAGCAGAGGGGGGCGGTCCGTCACAGCTCACAGCCCATGTTGGCCTGAAGTTTCGTTCTTCTCCCTCACCCCATCACGAATTCTTTCAATGTTGTGCGGGGAGAATCATTGCATTTTCCCGCCCCAATGCAGCGCTCTGTGCGCTGGTGTTTAACATGCAAGAAATAATAATTACTTTGGGGGTCTTTAAACTTCAACCATTAGATGAAAAGATGGCTGAACCGATAAAATACGAACCAATTGTAATAATTATTATTGCTGATAATCAACATAATAGAAGTAGAGAGGGGTCCCACGAGAGGGTTTTCTTTTCCGTTTCAACGTGCGTAGATTCCAAAACGCTGCAAAGTCCTTGTCACATGGGTTTATTATTCGATTGGACATATCTACAGAAATGTTGGCTGTTCATTTATTGTTTCTTTCATGCGTAATAATCGAAATAGCTATTTCTGATGGTTTCCTCCATTAATTTTGGCCCCTAAAACACAAATTAGGTAGGTAGGTACGCTCCTTTTGGTTTATTATTCTGTGAATAATACACCTATGTATTCGCTCAGAAAATTTTTTTTATAACACCACCTCAAAATATTTTCTTTTCCGTTTCAAGGTGCGTAGATTCCAAAAACGCTGCAAAGTCCTTGTCACATGGGTTTATTATTCTATTGGACATACCTACAGAAATGATGGCTGTTCATTTATTGTTGCTTTCATGTAAAATAATTGAAATAGTTATTTCCGGTGGTTTCCACCAATTTTGGCCCCCAAAACTTGAATTAGGTATACCTACGCTTTTGGTTTATTATTATGTGAATAATACACCTATGTATTCGCTCAGCAAAAAATTTTTACAACACCCCCTCAAAATTTTTTCTTTTCCGTTTCAAGGTGCGTAGATTCCAAAAATGCAATGTCCGTCCGCCGTACGCTGTACGCCGTATCACGTGTACAGGCTTCATTTTAGGTCTAAAAAATTCGTTCTTTCGCACGAATGCTCCATTTGGGCCCTAGTTGTGTCCCGAAACTTTTCAGCCCGATCGGAATATACCCAGGGGTGTTATGAGTGAAAATGTGTGTAAAAATAGGTACTTTTTGCGTTTTAGCAACATGTTAGTAACATGAGCTTCGAGGTATCGTATTCCATGTTTTTGGGGACGAGAAGACAGAATATAAAGTCGATTTTGACCAAAGACGCGGAAATTGAGGTTTTACCAAAGGTTCAGCTCCCAAAATTGGTTTTTTATGAGTCAAAAACATGGAAAACTGTCTGAAATCACCATCAATGTGTATAAAAACATTAGAAAAAGTGTAAACAGGGGAATCAAGACCATTAAATGGCACTACCAATAATCAAAGATGATCTTAAAAAGAAAAAAAAAGCGTACCTATTTCATGTTTTGGGGGCCAAAATTGGTGGAAATCATCAGAAAAAGCTATTTCAATCATTCCACATGAAGGAAACAATAAACTTAACAGCCAACAAGATTCTCTAGAACTCCAATAGAATAATAAACCCATGTGACAAGGACTTCGCAGCGTTTTGGTTTATTATTCTGTGAATAATAAACACCTATATGTATTCGCTCAGCAAAAAATTTTTATAACACCCCCTCAAAATTTTTTCTTTTCCGTTTCAAGGTGCGTAGATTCCAAAAATGCAATGTCCGTCCGCCGTCCACCGTCCGCCGTATCACGTGTACAGGCTTCATGTTCGGTCTAAAAAAGTCGTTCTTTCGCACACATGCTCCATTGGGGCCCTAGTTGTGTCCCGAAACTTTTCAACCCGATCGGAATATACCCAGGGGTGTTATGAGTGAAAATGTGTGTAAAAATAGGTACTTTTTGCGTTTTAGCAACATGTTGGTAACATGAGCTTTATGGTATCGTTTTTCATGTTTTGGGGACGAGAAGACCGAATATGAAGTCGATTTTGACCAAAGAATAGAAAATTGAGGTTCTACCAGATATTCAGCTCCCGAAATTGATTTTTTATGAGTCAAAAACCTGGGAAATCGTCTGAAATCACCATCAATTTGTAGAATAACACTGGAAAAGGTGTCAACAGGTGGATCAAGACGATTAAATGGTACTATCAATGATCAAAGATAATTTGAAAAAAAAATGAAAAAAGGAGCGTAAGTACCTAATTCGTGTTTTGGGGGCCACAGTTGGTGGAAACCACCAGAGATAGCTATTTCAATTATTTTATATGAAAGAAACAATAAATAAACAGCCAACATTTCTGTAGGTATATCCAATAGAATAATAAACCCATGTGACAAGGACTTTGCAGCGTTTTTGTTGTTTAATGAATAAAACTAGAGCCGGCGAGAGGTCCTCGGAATGGGGCGGAAGGCGTCGCCGGGGGGGCGGTGGGGGGAAGAAGGCGGGTGGGAGGCGGGCGCCCGCCTGGAGGGGGTAAGGGGAGTGTCTACCGACTTCATTCGAGTGCGGGACTCGGTACAGTGAGCGACGTCCTCTCGGTGGTTTTCTCTTGTTTTGAGTTCTGTGCCGTTCCGCTGCGTCTTCTTCCGGTCGGACTTTCACCCGAGGTTTTTTCGGTACATTTTTTTTTAATTTTTTTTTTTTTTGGTCATTCGGACGTCAAAAATACGACGACGGACGCCGCCATGCACACGGGTTCCGGAGGCGGGCCACCCGCTTCCCCACAGCAGTTTTGCCTCCGATGGAACAACTATCAGAGCAATTTGACCAACGTTTTCGATCAGCTGCTCCAAAGTGAGAGTTTCGTCGACGTGACTTTGGCCTGCGACGGCCACTCGGTGAAGGCGCACAAAATGGTTTTGTCCGCGTGCAGCCCGTATTTTCAAAGTTTGTTCTTCGACAACCCTTGTCAGCACCCGATCGTCATCCTCAAAGACATCAAGTGGCCCGAGCTCAAAGCCGTCGTCGAATTCATGTACAAAGGTGAAATCAACGTTTCGCAAGAGCAGATCGGGCCGCTTTTGAAAGTGGCGGAATCGTTGAAGATCCGCGGCCTCGCCGACGTCAACGGCGAGCACGATCTGGGGAAAGGGCTCGAGGACGTCTCGCTGTCGAGGAAAAAACGGCGGCGAACGTCCGTCGACCCGTCGTCACCCGAGGGCAGCGTCGCCGAGTCGCTGGAAGGGCGGGCGCTGGAGCTGGTGACGACGTCGCCGCCGTCGGCCTTGCCGCCGTCGGCGCCTCCGACGCCGCAGAACACGCCGGCGCCGGTACTGCCGCTACCGCTCGGACCACCGCCGCCGCCGCCGCCGGCGTCTCAGTCGGCGCCTGAGGATTTGGAGATCAAGCCGGGCATCGCCGAGATGATACGCGAGGAGGAAAGGGTGAGCCCACGATTTCATTCAAAATCCACTGGGATTATTAGGCGATCACGATTTGACTTAAAATTCGACCAAAATCCCAAATCCTCACACTTTTTTGCTACAAAATCACAGAAATGAAGGTTCTCCTCTTACCCTCCCGTCGACGGTTTTCTACCCCAAAAACCTATGAAAAGTAAAAAAATATTACATTTTTCGTTGATACATTAAATTGGCTTCAAATGAAATAAAATAACTTTAAAATAATTTATAATTACCATGAAATACTGACAACGTCAAGCAGTGTGCACCAAATGCTTCGTGCAACCAAATTGAGACTTATTTACTTTACAAAGAAAATTCTGTTATTTGACCGTTTTTCAAGAAGGACCAAGAATTTGGTTTAAATTCCAAATCCTCACACCTTTTTGCTACAAAGTCACGGAAATGATGGATCTCCTCTTACCCTCCCGTCGACGATTTTCTGCCCCAAAAACCTATGAAAAGTACAAAAATATTACATTTTTTGTTGATACATAAAATTGACTTCAAATGAAATGAATAACTTTAAAATAATTTATAATTACCATGAAATACAACGTCAAGCAGTGTGCACCAAATTTTCCGTACAGCCAAATTGATACTTATTTACCTTACAAAAAAAATTCTAATATTTTGGCCGTTTTTCAAGAAGGACCGAGAATTTGGTTCAAATCCCAAATCCTCACACTTTTTTGCTACAAAATCACAGAAATGATGGATCTCCTCTTACCCTCCCGTCGACGATTTTCTGCCCCAAAAACCTAGTACAAAACTATTACATTTTTCGTTGATAAATTGGCTTCAAATGAAATAAACAACTTTAAAATAATGTGTAATTACCATGAAATATTGGCAACGTCAAGCAGTGTGCACCAAATGCTTCTTGCAACCAAATTGAGACTTATCTACCTTACAAAGAAAATTCTATTATTTTGACCGTTTTTCAAGAAGGACCGAGAATTTGGTTTAAATCCCAAATCCTCACACTTTTTTGCTACAAAATCACAGAAATGAAGGATCCTCTTACCCTCCCGTCGACGATTTTCTGTCTCTAAAACCTATGAAAAGTACAAAACTATTACATTTTCGTTGATAAATAAAATTGGCTTCGAATGAAATGAACAAGTTTAAAATAATTTGTAATTACGTCAAGCAGTGTGCACCAAATGCTTCGTACAACCAAATTGATACTTATTTACCTTGCAAAGAAAATTCTATTATTTTTACCGTTTTTCAAGAAGGACCAGAATTTGATTAAATTCCCAAATCCAAATTATTACAGAAATTACGGAAATAACGTAACCTTTTACCTTCCCATCAGCTGTGTTCTGCCATGAAACCCGAACGTTGTAAAATTCCTCTCATCGCAGTTATTTGTCGTCATAATACAGCCGTGAGTTTCGCTGATAATCATTGCCTCATCATCAGCGTCAAATTGAATATAACAGTCCGGAATAATTTGTATAATAATGAATTATTCCGTATTTTCAATACTGAGAAGTGTTGTAGTACACCTAATGCTATAAATACTTCAAGTTGGGCCTTAGTTATCTGCTAAAAGTCCTCATAGAATCCATTAGTTCGGTCGGTTTTTAATTATGAACCCAAAATTTGGTTTAAATCCAAAATCCTCGCACTTCCCGCAAAATTGCCGAGTAGCTGAACCTTTTACCTTCCCATCCACAATTATATACAGTGAAATCCCGAAAAAAACGAACGATAACTGTGCTTAATTTTATCAGAGGTGTGTCTTTGCTAGTAGTTGATCCATAATCTGTAGATGTCAAAAGGAAAGAATAAGTTCTAACAAATTTATAATAATCATAATCAGCATCGTCTATTCAAGTTTTCACCGTGCAGCCAGTGTTCCAAACTTGCACTTTATTTACCTCACCAAACGTATCAATTTCAATAAGGAATCCAAATTTGGATTGAAATCCCGAATCGGCACTCTCGACCGCTGAATAATAGAACCGTTCCGTGCCGATTTCTAACCATGAAACCCTACAGTGCTGAAACGTACGATAAGCAGCGACCCATGTAAATATAAATAAATAAATGAAATTAAAATAAAGACCCATCAAATAATACCAAAATCGATCATTATTTAGATTATTACTATTATTTTAGATGTCCAAGAGCTATCGAAATACCAAATGTTACATTAAAATCTAAAATTAGGCCTCGGGTACCTTTTATGGGAGTCCTCATAAAACACCGTATTTTCGCTAGTTATTAATTAGGAATCCAAAATTTGGTTAGAAATAAAAATCTTTGCATTCCCTGTCCCCCCCCCCCCAGGTTCTTTGAACAACTGACCCTTTTGCCTTCCCGTCGTCAATTTTCTGCCGCTAAACCCCCATAAACGTACAGAAAATAAACATTTTTCGTTGATGTTCAACATTAGACGTCACAATGAATAACCGGAATAATTCATAGTCATTATCAAAAAATATATCCAAGTTATCAGCGACAACTACTGCAACCTGTACTTTACCCACAACCTAAAATGTCACTTTATTTAACCCGGCAAACGAATCATTTTGGCGGGTTTACAATCCAAAATTTGGCGGGTAGGAATCCAAAATTTGGTTACAAACAAAAGTATCCTTACAATTCGTCGTTACATGGTCGGTGAATAATTGAACCCATCCTCAATTTTGTACTGAAAAACGAACCGAAATGGCACATTTTTCGTTAGTGGAGCAAATGGAATGAACAACTTTGAACAAATTCATAATCAATATCATCTATTCGAGTTTTCAGTCTGCAACCTATATACCAAAATTTACCTACAACCTAAAATTGCGCTTTATTTACCTCGTCAAACGAATCATTTTGGCCGGTTTTCAATTGGGAATTCAGTATTTAGATAAAATCCCTCATTCGCACACTTTGCCTCTACAAAATCACTCAATTTTTGAACGTTACCGCAAAACGAACAGAAATGGCACATTTTTCGTCAATGGAACAAATGTAATGAATAACTTTGAACAAATTCATAATCAGTATCATCTATTCGAGTTTTCAACCGGCAAACAATATGCCAAAATTTACTTACAACCTAAAATTGCGCTTTATTTACCTCGTCAGACGAATCATTTTGGCCGGTTTTCAATTATGAATTCAGTATTTAAATGAAATCCCTAATTCGCACACTTTGCCTCCACAAAATCGCTTAATTTTTGAACGTTTTACCTTCCCATCCTCAATTTTCTACCGCAAAACGAACAGAAATGGCACATTTTTCGTTAATGGAACAAATGTAATGAATAACTGAACAAATTCATAATCAATATCATCTATTCGAGTCTTCATCCGGCAACCAGTATGCCAAAATTTTACGTTCAACATAAAATTACGCTTTATTTACCTCGTCAAACGAACCATTTTGCCCGGTTTTCAATTAGGAATCCAAATTTAGATTGAAATCCCTAATTCGCACACTTTGCCGCCACAAAATCGCTTAATTGTTGAACCGTTTACCTTCCCATCCTCATTTTTTTTACCGCAAAACGAACAGAAATGGCACATTTTTCGTTAATGGAGCAAATGGAATGAACAAAATTGAATAAATTCATAATATCATCTATTCAAATTTTCAACCGGCAGCCAATATACCTAAATTTACCTACAAACTGAAATTGCACTTAACTTACCCCGTCAAACGAATCATTTTCGCCGGTTTTCAATATTATGAATTCAGTATTTAGATAAAATACCTAATTCTTACACTTTGCCCCGCAAAATCGCTTAATTGTTGACCCTTTTACCTTCCACCCTTAATTTTCTACCGTAAAAGCCTTAAAAATCGAACAAACAGTAGAAAACTAAGATCTCTGAGCTGTTTTTCTCAGCCATTTAGTTGATTTTGTTAATACATACTTATCAAAACTATCCGGAATCGTACCGGTATACTTGCTGAAAAGCGTCCCACGACATTTATGTGTGTCTTTTATTTTAATTAATATCAATAGTATCATGCAAAATCTGTTGAAAATTCATTTAATTGTTAATATTAACGTACATATTTTAATTTATTCTTATAATAAAGGAGATCAGAAAGCCTGAAATGTAGTCGACCGTTTTTTTCGACCGTTTTTAGTAAGGTAAAACAAATCCCTAATTAACTAATTCTGCGCGCAACTGAGGAAATTCGAACGCTACTGTAAAATTTGGTTCAGTAAGCTTTGTTTTTATATTTATAGTAATAAAAAAAGCTTGAAAAGTCGCCTATGAATTTACCTAGTGTTCAACGTTATTTACCTGCAAATTTATCTCTAGCTGACAAAGTGCGTGTAAGATTATCATATAATATAATTATATACCTTGTAAAATGTGAAATGTTGGTGAAATTGCTTGTTTTATGGATGGTAAACGGAGGCACTCGGTGAGCGAAACTTAAAAATTTCACCTTGAATATAGATATCTAGTGACCAGCCCAAACAATTTCCCGAAATTGCATCGAAATCCGATGAATTATACACGTGAGGGAAGGATACAAATTCAATATTCGTTATTAGAGTAGATTTTGACATGAGTTGAACGGGACATTTGTACAGCTCCCGTTCGTACGACCTAACGAATATTACAAAACGGTCCCCCCCGGGAAATTCCTGCTAAAACACGAAAAATCAGCTGCAGCAGCAGTTCAGCAAAACGCTCTCTCCGATTCAGCACATTCGCTATCCACACGTTATTTCTTTTTCCACGTGAAACGCAACAAAATACCTCATTCAGCTCTTTCAACCTTAAAAAAAATAATAATAATAAAAAAAAAACCTCATCCGAAAATAATAAACCGTCACATTTTCTACCTCGAGATGTTGATGTCACACGTGTTGATGAATTACGCAACATTTTTGTGGGTATGCGGAAATAAACGGAATAACAAACGTAATAATTCAGTCCATCGAACATAACAAACATACTAACAACACACATTATAATGAGGGTTTAATTGACTTGAAAGTTGAGGGCTTCTTTGGCGTTGTTCGATTCCGTAAATTTATGTGTTGTTAAATAAATGTGATGAAATAATGTCATGCTCAGGGCACCCGTCGATGAACGATACGAAAAACTACGTATTACCGCGTAAAACTTATCAGATAATGCGAAAAATTGATTTCTTCGTAGGGAATTTTAAACGAAAGTGTTTTGGCGAATTTTCGGATGAAAGCGCTATTGCAATACGCTCAAAGTTTTGGTTTATTATTCTGTGAATACCTATGTATTCGGTCAGCAAACAAATTTTCGAACACCCTCTCAATTTTTTTTGCGTTTCAAGGTGCGTAGATTCCAAAAATGCGATGTCCGCTGTATCGTCCATATCTACTTCATTTTCGGTCTAAAAACTTCGTTATTTCGCACATTGGCTTCATTTTGTCCTAGTTGTGTTCCGGAACTTTGCAGCGTTATGGGTGAAAAATTAGTGTTACGGGTGGAAAAATGAGTTTGATCGTTATGGGTGAAAAATTAGTGTTATGGGCGGAAAAATTAGTTTGAGCGTTATGGGTGAAAAATTAGTGTTCTGGGTGTAACAATGAGTTTGAGCGTTATGGGTTACTTTGCAGCGTTATGGGTGAAAAATTACTGTTATGGGTGGAAAAATGAGTGAGCGTTGTGTGAAAAATTAGTGTTATGGGTGGAAAAATGAGTTTGAGCGTTATGGGTTACTTTGCAGTGTTATGGGTGAAAAATGGCTGTAAAAATAGGGGTTTTTTGGTGTTTTAGTAACGTGAGCTTGTGATGTACCGTTTTCCATGTTTTTTAGGCGTGGATACCGAATATGAAGTCGATTTTGACCAACCAGCGAAGAATTGAGGTTCTAACAAAGTTTTAGCCTTAAATATTCTGGTCTAAAATCGTCGTTCTTTCGCACACAGTCACCATTTGGGCCCTAGTTGTGTCCCGGAACTTTGCAGCCCGAACGGAATATACCCAAAGGTGTTATGGGTGAAAAAAGGGTGTAAAAATCGGGGGTTTCGATGTTTATTTTGGTGTTTTAGTGAACATGAGCTTGTGAGTATCGTTTTCCATGTTTTTGAGAGTGAGAAGACCGAATATGAAGTTGATTTTAGCCAAAGAATTGAGAATACGAAGGTTCAGCTCCCAAAATTAGTTTTTTATGAGTCAAAAACCTGGGTCTGAAATCACCATAAAATTTAACACTAGGAATAGTATTATCAGGTTAATCCAGACAAATACATGTCACAATCAATGATGAAAGATAATTAGTCAAAAATAGGAGCCTAATTCGTGTTTTAGGCGCCAGAATTGGTGGACATTAACTGTTTCAATAATTTCTCATGGAAGAAACTATAAATGAACAGCCAGCAATTGTGTAGTTATGTCCAATAGGACAAGGACTCGGAAGCGTTTTGGGAAACGTTTCGATTCCGTGTTTGAGGATTCTGAATCCATCCAGTACAATCTTAGTCGTACACAGAATGGTGGCTTGAGGCAGAAAACCCCATTTCAATACGAAACAAGCTTTTCATGCAAAAATTGATCAAAAATCTGTAAGTTGAGTTTTTGATTGTCAAAAACCAGTAAAAATCACTGTACTAAAAAAATCGCTTTATTAAGTGACCGAGAACGATTATTGCAGTATCCATTTTTTCCCCCCACAACATTTTAAACATGATCAACAATTTATTTTTGTTTATCTTGGCATCTGAACAAATTATTTAAATAAAACCAACTCCAAGATATTATTATCTGGTTAAAAAAGTTTGATAATGTTGTAAATTAAGCTTTTCATGCAAAAATTTATCAAAAATCTGTAAGTTGAGTTTTTGATTGTCAAAAACCAGTAAAAATCACTATACTAAAAAAAAAAAAAAATCGCCTTATTAAGTGACCGAGAACGATTATTGCAGTATCCAATATAATTTTTTTCCCCACAACATTTTAAACATGATCAACAATTTATTTTTGTCTATCTTGGCATCTGAAAAAATTATTTAAATAGAACGAAATCCAAGATATCTGTTTAAAAAGTTTGGTAATGTTGTAAATTAAGGTTAGGTTGAGTTGGTATGCTCGAAAATCCTTATGGCCGTGCTGCTTGACTGTAGAGTCGTAAGTTCCTACCTATTGAGTGTCGAATAGAAGTTAGTGTTGAGCTGAATGTTTCTCCGGTTCCAAGTCCTATATCTGTTACTACAACAGCAGATTCTACTGTTTTCTCCAGCTGATCTCATATAATTTCTGCAGGTTGGTCACGGTTGTGGCTTTTCAACTGATTGCTCGTTTCTACTGTTATACCCATTCTTGGATTGTTCCACCGTTGGATACCATTCAGCGCTCCGGTTGTATCATCTGAAATGTTTAATGTTATAATATAACAAGATCGGTAGCTAACTTCTACTGTTGGTTAACTACCTGTACACGGTGAACCTTCTAACGGTTAGGTAGTGATAAAGCAATGTTTAGTACAATACCGGTGACGTACACTAACAGGTACTGCTTCTATTTTAGGTTTACCTTCGATACTGCTAGAGGTAGGTTCTTCTGGCTGGTATCCTAACCTATACCAACTCTTAAATGGGTGTTTTTTCCCCATTTTGAAATCATCAAAAATGTCTTCCCTACCCTATTATTATTACGACATTAATTAACATAGTTCAAACAGTAGGTGTACCTACCTGGTAAAATTTCAAACTAATGACCGAATAGGGGGGTCGAAAGAACCAAATCACTCGCGAATCGTGGAAACCCATTTCAAAGAAAAACGGAGTTATTAAAAAAAATGGTCTATTTCCACTAATACACGAAATGTTTTTTTCAATAACTCCGTTTTGGTTTATTATTCCGTGAATAATACACCTATGTATTCGCTCAGCAAAAAATTTTTATAGCACCCCCTCAAAATTTTTTCTTTTCCGTTTCAAGGTGCGTAGATTCCAAAAATGCAATGTCCGTCCGCCGTATCACGTGTACAGGCTTCATTTTCGGTGAGTGAAAATGTGTATAAAAATAGGTACTTTTTGTGTTTTAGTAACATATTAGTAAAATGAGCTTTTGAGGTATCGTTTTCCATGTTTTTAGGGACGAGAAGGCCGAATATGAAGTCGATTTCGATCAAAGAGTGGAAAATTGAGGTTGTACCAGAAGTTCAGCTCCCAAAATTGAATTTTTATGAGTCAAAAACCTGGGAAATCGTCTGAAATCACCATCAATTTGTAGAATAACACTAGAGGTACTATCAATGATCAAAGATAATTTGAAAAAAAAGGAGCGTACCTAATTCAAGTTTTGGGGGCCAAAATTGGTGGAAACCACCAGAAATAGCTATTTCAGTTATTTTACATAAAAGAAACAATAAATAAACAGCCAGCATTTCTTTAGGTATGCCCAATAGAATAATAAACCCGTGTGAGGGCTTTGCAGCGTTTTTCTTTTCTTTGAGGGGGGTCGAAGTTAGGTATGTAGGTGATATGGATGATAATGTGTGGGTACTATCATTACATTTTTGTCGTAATACCTGATCAAAATAAGAAAATAAATGCTCCCCCCCCCCTCAAATTTGAACAAGGAGAAATCAAGATCCGCATTTCGGATGATTCAACTGTTCCAATCTCGTTTTGGGATTGTTCACACAGTGTTACGCAAAACCGTCAAATTTCACTGTTTGGCCTTCGTACCTATTGAATATGGTTAATAAGTGCCAATTTTGTTTTTTGTTTTTTGACGGTATAAAACTAACTGAGACGCGACATCGCTCTGTTCCTTTCTGCGTGCAAATCTTTTATGTCACTTTAATGAAAATCGAGACGGAAACCAACCCAAAACCCGTCTTACCACTGCCCCAAACGTCTTGTCGGATTACCTACCTGTATTACTGTAATGGAAACACATTCGCCTCGTTAGTCGAATCATTTGGACGGTTTCGAATGGTTGACACAATAGTAAAATAATAAACTGCGATAGCCAAAATCACGCGTCGCCTTACGTCGAAAAAACTTGAAACGCTAACGCTACAGCCCTACATTCGCTGTAACCGTCTCGATTTACCTCCTTGGAATTAGTTCGCATCTGAGTTTTTTTTTTTAAACGTCATATTCAGTTCACATTAGGTGTGCAATTATCAGCGATCGGATTTTTCCGTTTGTTTTTGCCCCGTTATATTGTGGAGATCCATCTCAGTTTGATTGGCTCATCATGTGCTGCAGCTACTGCTCTGCTCTGTCAAGCTCGTTAATTTCGAACACGTTGCACGGCGTACGTTGTTTAAAAAACACTGCAAATTATTACACAACGGTTTATTATTTACCCTTCGGCGTGGATCACTGTTTCGTGTGGCCAATACCTACCCCCGAGCCCCCCCCCCCCCACTCTTCCCAGCAATGCCCTAAATCGAGTATTGGGCTGGAAAATTACAGTTTCATGATTATGAGGTGTGTTCAAGAATTATATAATTAAATTAATTATTTGTTGTTATTCGTGAAGCATAACGATTGTTCAAGTTACAAAAGTGCAGAGCCATCTTTCGTCAAATGAAATAATATTACAGAAAACCAACACGACTTCATACAGCCCATCCGTGATTATAATCAGGTGCTCCCTAGCATTGATTATCTCAGGCCAAGTGCCGATTGTTGCCGTGTCCCTAGTGATGATATTTGGGCTGAATGTATACCTAGAATTTCATTTACCATCCTGATGAAAAAGCCTGTCGGTGCACACTTCTGGGCCTTATTGTCAACGAACGGCTGGTCGTACAATGCTCCGGGTGGTCAAAAAATTCCCAAGTTCGAGAACTATTTAAAAACTTTGAAAAATTCGAGATAACGGCGTCCAGGAGATTTCAGCTCTTTTCACCCCTTTAGAGATTACTGACAGTAAAGCCGAGCTTCCCGGACCAACTAGACCCCGAACGGGTCATACAAACCAAATTTCATTAATTTTGGTTCATGGTAACATTGAAACGGAAACCATCAAATCGGGGGGTGGGATTAACTGTTTTGTGCTCGATTCCAAAGATTCATTATTGAATATAATATGGATAAAATGGGTAAAATTTGAGTTTTTAGGTTTGAAAATCGACAAAAAAGCTAAAAATCAACAACAATTTCTAACAAAATCCAAATTATGAATAGAAGGTAGTTGAAGGGTGACTCGCATTAAACATTTCACTAACCACATCGCTCATAAATATAAAAAACAGCTTGTACTTAACCTGAGTGCTATATTACTCATGTGCTCGAAAATCGAATTTGACGTCAGTTTGTGTTGAACACAAAAAAATCGAATAAAACCGTTCCAACCAGATGAAGCGTTGAATCAAAATCAAGTTTTTGCTCTCAACTCAGGATTCCAACAAGTGGCTGAAGCCTATCAAATTCCTTATGATATAAATAGTCCATTACCTTAATGTTTTAAAGATGACATCAACCGAACCAATCGATTGGTGATTACCATTATAATTATCTCGTTTCTTTATAGAGGATTGTTGTCGGTTAATTTTTATCGCTCAACCACATGGAATATTTTTGGTAACAATATAAAACACTTACGCAATTACTGTCTTTGATAGACTTGTGCAGTTTCTATCATTAAAACACGAAGCGGCAATCAAAAATATTTAGAACAATAGTTTTTTTCTTTAATTCCCTCGTTAAAGTTTATTATATTATTATGGAAAAGCGCTTTTATTACTTATTTTATTTCCGCTTTTTTTATGGATCACCGTCATCGCGAAAACGGGGTTCTAGAGTTAACGAGATGATCAAACGTCAGTTATTTTAACGTTTGTAAAAAGAGTGTGGATTCCTGTTTTCGTTATTGCCAACTTGGTTCTTTTTTTTGGAGGTTTCCGAGAGTTGCAAAGAGAATTGGGGCGCAGCTGTGGGACTATCGGATTTTAATGTTTACATTTGACCCTTCGTAGCACCAGCGTTTGCTTGTGCTCACTGAAAGTGCTCTTCAGTGTGTCCCGAATTCAGCGTGAACTTCGAAAAATCAGTAGAAATCGCTGAAAATGTCTCTTCAACCCGGGACAAACCTTTGCAATTCCTTTGCGAACGTGAGGCTTTCAAACGTTGATGTTACTCATTTTCCTACTGAGCAGCATTAGCATTTACTAATAAGTACATCCTACATTTGTCTGGGTCAGTGTTTTCTGAGCAAAATAGTTCCTGTCATTGCAGCCCTGAAGAGGATTTATAAATAAATCGAAACGTCGGCATAGTGGATCTTTTGTAAGTGACCAACCCTCAAGAATCCTACCAACATTATTTATTATTTTTACCTGTATAGATGCCCCTTCTGCGTAGATCACTGTTTCCTGTGGTCAATACTCTCGGGCTCCCCCCAGGAAAGCCCTAAATTGACTGGAGCCGGCCCATGAATTACAGTTTCATAAAAATTCGCGGGATTCAATAATTCAGTCATAATATTATTTGTTGTTATTCATGAAGCATAACGTTAGTTACAAAACTGCCTATCTACAAAATCCAAAAGAGCCGTAATTCTTCAGATGAAATAATATCACAGAACAACAATTCGACTTCATACAGCCATCCGTGATTGTAATCAGGTGATCCCTAGCAGTGATATCTGGCCGGGATAGAAACCGTTTAATTCACGATCATGTTGACGAAGCTTTTCGCAGCAAACGAACGGCTGGTCGTACAGTGTTCAGAGAGGTCTCAACAAATTCTTCACTTCGACATCAATTTAAAAACGTTAAAAAAACCATACCTTTGATTCTATTAAAATTTTCGAGCTACGGCGTTCGGGAAATTTCAACACCTATTTTTCGTCCCTTAGAGATGACTGACAGTAACGCTGAGGTTCGAGGACCAACTAGACCCCAAATGGGACCTACAAACCAAATTTCATCAATTTTGGTTCATGGTAACTAAGGAAAGAGCGGCGTACGGCGGACGGACAGAAATTTTTTTTATTGCATTTTCGGATTCTACATACCTTGAAACGGAAACCATCATTATGTTGATGGTGGAGGGGGGAGAATTGTTTTTATTTATTTTTATTATTTTTATTCATTATATATTTTCCATGCTCGATCCTAAAGGTTCATTATTGAAAATAATAAACCTCTATAAACAGAAGTTATGGCCCACTCCTCTTTACCAACATTCCTGAACTTCCTACGCCTCTTCTGATATCTGTGGAACGGCCATCAGCGTTTTTCTAGAGCTCACCGAAAGTGCTGTTTCATTTATGGTGCTCAAATTCACACTAATCAACGAAATTGAAATTTCGCTCAACATTTCGAAACAACTCGTAATAATTTGACGACATAATTACAGTTATATTTCTCAGTCGAAGAGTTTTCTCATGCTTGAAGTCCTGAAGATGGCGTTCATTTGATTTTGCTGAAAATGATTGGTTTTCTCACATTCCAAAAGTATCAACAACTTTTTAAGTACCTTTTCTCGTAATAGTATCACAGTAAGAATGAAAACAATTCCGTCGTTATGGAAGTTGTTCTCTTTCTGTGTTCTCGTCTTCGAGAAAACCACTTTTTATGGTGTCTAGCTAACCTTAATCGGGTTGCTTCAAATTTAACGTGGAGTTCATCAGTTGGGTAAAAAACCTCCAGAGATGTTGGATAATAACAAAGAAAATGTTGTTTCCGTATGAAGTGAATGTCAGTATGATGTAAAATATCCAGTATTTCGACGATACCTACGTTTCATCAGATAAGCGTATCGGTTAGAACGAACAACGTATGTACCGACAGCGTACAAAAACTGCCTGTCGTTTGGTGTGCGTTATAAACGATTTCTTCTGTGTTCGTTATGTTTTTAAGCTTTGTAAATCGGCGCTTCGTTTGGTATTTTTTAGCTCATTGTCGGGTGCACAACGTGAAATTCCACAGTTTCCAAAAATGTGGTTGATCGTTGCGAAAATCGTAGGTTTAATGTGAAACGGTGGTTTTTTGTTGTTGTTGAAAATCCGTTCCTTTACTTTGTACCAAGTAAAATATCCCGCAGTCGGGTTATGTGAACAAACTCCAGTTGTCGTTCCGATAGTTCCAATATTTAGCGCAACATTTGGCGGCCTTTTTGAACAGTTTGCACAGTAATAATTAATCAGTGCTCCGAGACCATCACCGGGGGTTCGATCGAAGTCCGAAGTCCCTGACGTTAAAGTCCCTTCGGGGTCCGGCGGGTCAGGCTTGACCGCCCAAGGCCCTTCGCTGCCGCCCATCTACTTCTTGTGGTCGAAGTATGTCATTGTATAGTACGATAAATTATAGTACATACCAGTATACATATAGCACATTACAGTATTGATCAGTACAGTATTTGAACAGTTACCGCTCCTAACCGAGACTTCAACATCAACAGTAAAATTTTAGAAAACTAGTTCTAGAATATTTTGAGCTTGAAAATAACGAAAGTGTTATTATAAATAAGTTTAAATTAGGATAAAAATACAAATCAGCCTTCGTAGCATTAAGTGTATTTACTAACTACTTAGGAATAAACCAAACACTTACGGTGTGTTTTGTCAATGAAACTGCTGGTAGGTACATACATACGCAGTAATAAATAGCGGTGGAAGAGACGAGCCTGGACGAGTCATTGACCTTAGGCTCATAAACCAACATAAGTTTAGAACTTGTATTATGTATATAGACTCTCTAAAAATCATTATATTTGTTGTATAAAGTATTTGCTGAATAAAAAATTGAATTGAATTGAGTATGTACTAGCAGGAAAACTGTGTTGTACTAAATACAACGGGCTCTAGAGCAGTAGGCGTCGAGGAGAAGCCGCGAAAAATTCTCACTTCGTAATGGGAGTTTTACAAATTTCTGGATCGAAAATTCTGGATTGGTGATTGTTTCTTTTTATTCACCTTTTTCCGGTATGAAAAGCGAATAAAATATGTTGATTTTTATTCGCCTTTTGGTTTATTATTCTGGGAATAATACACCTATGTATTCGCTCAGCAAAAAATTGTTATAACACCCCCTCAACATTTTTTCTTTTACGTTTCAAGGTGCGTAGATTCCAAAAATGCAATGTCCGTCCGCCGCATACCGGCTTCATTTTCTGTCTAAAAAATCTTTGGGCCCTAGTTGTGTCCCGAAACTTGGCAGCCCGTTCGGAATATACCCAGGGTTATGAGTGAAAATGGGTATAAAAATAGGTACTTTTTGTGTTTTGGTAACATGAGCTTTTGAGGTATCGTTTTCCATGTTTCTTAGGACGAGAAGACCGAATATGAAGTTGATTTTGACCAAAGAGTGGAAAATGAGGTTTTAGCGAAGTTTCAGCCTTAAATTTACGTTAAATTTTGGTCTACAATAGTCGTTCTTCCGCACACAGTTTGGGTCCCCATTTGGGAACACTTGGGTCCTAGTTGTGCTCCGATGCACGGCAGCCGCGATCGGCATACACCCAGGGGTGTGGGAGAAAAATTGGTTTAAAAATGTGAGTTTTCGAGGGATTTTTGAGGTTCTAGTGAACATGAGCTTGTGAGGTATCGTTTTCTAATTTTTTTTAGGGCGAGAAGGCCGAATGTGAAGTTGATTTTGACCAAAGAGTGGAGAATTGAGGTTGTATCGAAGGTCGCGCTCCCGAAATTCATTTTTTATTAGTAAAAAACATGGGAAATGGTCTGAAATCTCTATCAGTTTGTATAATAACACTAGAAGTAGTATCAACAAGCGAATCAAGGCAATTAAATGGTACTGTATCATCAAAAATAATCTGTTTAAAAAAAAAGCCGAGCCTAATTAGGGTTTTTGGGCGCCAAAATTGGTGGAAACCGCTAAAAATGGCTATTTAAATTATTGCGCATCAAAGAAACAATCAATGAACAGCCAGCATTTCTGTAGGTATGTCCAGTAGAATAATAAACCCATGTGACTTTGCAGCGTTTTTCCTGTATAAAATACGGCCCACAGAAGTCATTCTGATAGTACCGTTAGAATCGCTGCAAAAACTTAATTTCGAACAAAATCAATTTAAACGGAATCGGAGGCGAAAATTGGTAGACGTACCAAGACATTACTTAGTTACCACATGTGTGTGAAACCTGGAAGACGGTTGCGAAGTGCCTCGCTGAGGATGAAGGAATCCAACAATACAATATTTGTTGACTTTTTTCCTGAATAACAACCAAATATGAAGGCGAATTTTCACCGCGAAATTTCTGAGTTCTGCTTCCACGATCCGTCGAAATTTGTTTTTGTTTGGTTGTTGGTTCCATTCTTCTTCGAAGTTTTTGTTATACAAAAAGGCAATGCGTTGTTGTCACTTCTGATGTGTAAAAGGTGTTCAAGCATCGCGGAAAATAACGAAAAGGAAAATTGTTACGTCCTCGTTGTTGTTGTTTCATATTCCGTGGTTCAATTTCTGAATAACAAGCTGTGTAGTAGGTTTTTCGTGGTTTCACCCCATAATAAGTACCTGCTCAGCTACATAATTAAAGTATACGTTATAACTACAACTGTTAGGGTCGTATGGGTTTCTAGCTGTGTATTTATATAGTCATGTTTTCAGGATAATCACTTGTAGTTCCATCACCAAAGACTACACCTACCTACTAAAATTATTTTTTATTAATTTAAATTTTTTCTGTTATTTTTTATTTATTCACGTATTTGGTGTATCTGGCATAAATACATTTGGGCTACATACCAATCTGTTTTCCGTCGCGCTTCTTTTAAAAGTAGCGAGAATAAGACAAATTGAAGCAAGCATGGCATGGTTTTATAATGAGTATTTTACGCTGAAAATTTGCTGATGACAATTATTTAGGAACATAATAATTTGTATTTTTGAAGAGCGGACTGGATTTTTTTCCATTTCTTGTAGTTGATCAATTACACCTGACGAATCGCATACAGTTAGGCAACTAATTGAATATTTTGAGTGAAGATTTTGAATTCTTATTTTCCATTAACACGTCCGTTCTCACAGTTTTATGTACTACAGGTACATAGTTCCGATGTAGCAAAACCGCTATAACCCGTGTTTGACAAATGCTCGTTTGTTTCTGTCAACTTGCAAGTTTTCTGTGAAATATGTACCGCTGGGGAACGTGTATAGGCGATGCCAAATGCCGAATAAGTTACGAAATACGACAAAGGAATTCAGATCTTGATCTAAACCTTCGTTACAACCTAAATTCTTCCCTTTTTGGTCAAAATCAACTTCATATTCAGTCTTCTCGCCCTAAAAACATGTAAAACGATACCTAACATACTCATGTTCACTAAAACCTCAAACAAAACCTCTAAAACCCCCTATTTTACACCCATTTTTCACCCATAACACCCGTGGGTGATTTCCGACCGAGCTGCCGAGCTTCGGAGCACAACTAGGACAAAAATTGAGCCTGTGCGCGGGAGAACGACGATTTCGTACCAAAATTTAACGTAAATTTAAGACCAAAACATTGTTAGAACCTCAGTTCTTCGCTTGTTGGTCAAAATCGACTTCATATTCGGTCTCCTCGCCATTAAAAAAAAACATGGAAAACGATACATCACAAGCTCATGTTACTAAAACACCAAAAAAACCACTTTATTTTAGCACCCATTTTTCACCCATAACACTCCTGGGTATGTCCCGTTCGGGCTGCAAAGTTTCGGGACCCAACTTGGGCCCAAATGGAGCCTGTGTGCCAAAGAACGAATTTTTTAGACCGAAAATGTAGTAGATATGGATGACGCGGCGGACGGGCGTTGCATTTTTGGAATCTACACACCTTGAAACGTGAAAGAAAAAATTTTGAGGGTGTGTTCCAAAAATATTTTGCTGAGCGAATACATAGGTGTATTATTCGCCGAATAATAAACCAAAAGGAGAGTAGGAGTAGTTCTAGTTCTATTGAATAATGACAGACATTAGCAGTATCGAGTACATATGTACATAGTCATATGCGGACATGTTACCTGTTTTTTTTCCAATTATCATTATATTATATTTTGTACATTTGTCTTGGGCTAAATAAATAAATAAATAAATGAATAAATATATAAAACCAAACTTCATGCTGAGTGTAACGTGAAGGTGGATAAAACGGTTCTGCGGTGGTCTCTGATATAATGCCCTGGAAGCGATGTTTCACTGAACATCAAAAATCTCAACACGTTGCAATAAATTTACCTAATTATATGATTTTGATCTGGTCTTGTTGCACGGATTAGTATTTGTGCGAGGGGTTTTAATATTTATTTATTTGTGGGTTTACCTAATATTATTATCGTCCTGACCCGATCTTACTGGACCCCTAACCAGATTTACTGGATATCTACAGTATAAACACATCAATCAAGATGTACAGTTGTTAATATGCCCATTTGCTTAAATATAATATTATATTCGTTGTGATAGGATTTTCTAGTGTTGCGGACGTATCCGCCTCATAGAATTCATGTACTCAATAAATCAGCGTTTACGAGGTCCTTCCTGTCGGTGTTATAATATCCCCGGGAAAACTCGCTGTACATCGGTAGGTGAGGGAAAAAAAAGGGGTCGTCGCCAGCGAGGTGGAAATCCTTATAAAATAAAGACCCTTCCCGCCTAACTCCCGACCTCCGGGCAACTTGCGGCGGGAGCAGTGAGAGGGTTAAAAACATTTGTCTCCCTCCTGCCCCGACTCTCCGCTTAAACCTTTCCCTTTTCAGTTAAGAGGGGATGATTCCCGGAGTTAACCCTCGACGGCGGGAGGGGATTTTTTCTCTTTTTTTCACGAAGCCGAAAAACGCTCGGCTCTTTCCAGTCAATCAGAGGGTGGATGAGAGCCGTTTCGTGTTCCTTTCGGTTTCCAACCCTTGGACGTGTTTCACAGACGATTAGCTGCACACAAAGCGACAGTCGGATACGGCATACACCATACTTATCGTACAGCACACACACATACCTATCATACAGCATACACATATCAAACAGCACGCACATGACATACAGCACACACATCATACACCACGCACATACCTATCATACAGCACGCACACGTCATACAGCACGCACATGTCATACAGCACTCACGTCATACAGCAAAAACACATACCATACCTACAGCAAAAACACATATCATACAGCAAAAACATATCATACAGCAAAAACAAATTTCATACAGCAAAAACACATATATCATACAGCAAAAACGCATATCATACATCAGGCTCATATCATACATCAGGCACATGTCATACAGCACACACGTTATACCTCAGGCACGTATCATACAGCACGCACACATCATATAGCACGCACACGTCATATAGCACACACATATCATACAGCACACACGTATCATACAGCAAAAACACATATCATACAGCAAAAACACATATCATACAGCAAAAACGCATATCATACAGCAAAAACACATATCATATAGCACGCACATATCATACAATGGGCACACACCATACAGAAGGCACATGTCATACAGCACGCACACGTCATACAGCAAACACGTATCATATAGCACACACGTATCATAGCACACACGTATCATACAGCACGCACATATCATACAGCAAAAACACATATCATACAGCAAAAACACATATCATACAGCAAAAACGCATATCATACAGCACACATATATCATACAGCAGGCACATATCACGCAGCAGGCACATATCACGCAGCAGGTACATATCATGCAGCACGCAATATCATACAGCAGGCACACGTCATATAGCAAACACGTATCAAATAGCACACTCGTATCATACAGCACACACAGGTATCATACAGCACACACGTATCATACAGCACACACGCGTATCATACAGCATACACACGTATCATACAGCATACACACGTATCATACAGCACACACGCGTATCATACAGCAAGCAAGCGTCATACAGCACACACGTGTAATACAGCATGCACATATCATACAATACGCATACACCATACAGCACGCACGTATCATAAAGGCTCCATTTGGGCCCTAGTTGTGTCCCTGAACTTTGCAGCCCAATCGGAATATACCCAAGGATGTTATGAGTGAAAAATGGCTATAAAAATAGGTACTTTTTGAGTTTTAGTAACATGAGCTTTTGAGGTATCGTTTTCCATGTTTTTTAGGGCGAGAAGACCGAACATGAAATCGATTTTGACCAGAGTCGAAAATTGAGGTTGTAACGAAAATTCAGCCTTAAATTTACGTTAAATGTTGGTCCAAAATCGTCGTTCTTCCGCACACAGTTTGGTTGCACTTTTGGGAAAACATTTGGGTCCTAGTTGTGCTCCAAAGCTCGGCAGCCCGATCGGAGTACACGCAGGGGTGTGATGGGAGAAAAATGGGTGTAAAAATAGGGATTTTCAAGGGATTTTTGAAGTTTTAGTGAACATGAGCTTCTGAGGTATCGTTTTCCATGTTTTTTAGGGTGAGAAAACCGAATATTAGGTTGATTTTGACCAAAGAGTCGACAATTGACGTTTAACAAAGGTTAAGCTCCCGAAATTCATTTTTTATTGGTCAAAAACATGGAAAATCACCATACATCACCATACATATGTATAACAACACTAGAAGTAGTATCAGCAGGTGAATCAAGACTATTAAATGGTACTATCAGTGATCAAAAATAATCTGTTGAAAAAAAGCCGAGCCTAATTCGTGTTTTAGTGGCCAAAATTGGTGGAAACCATAAAAAATAGCCATTTCAATAAGTGCACAAACATGAATGAAACAATAAGCGAACAGCGAAAATTTCTGTAGGTATGTCCAATAGAATAATTTATTTATTTATACGGGCAAGCCCAATTACATTTTAATAATAAACCCATGTGACAAGGACTTTGCAGGGTTTTGTTTGTTGGAAGAGCCACTATTGCGTATAACTTTTTTCTGGAAATGTTACCAACTTTTACAACCAGATACCAAAATAGGCCTTCACGATACGAATCCAGCCGAACTAAAATCTCTAAATTGGAAAAAAAAAATCCAGTCTGCTCCTTTTTTTCACTTTGGAGGGCAGCACAGCGTAGGAAAACTTGGATCGTTTGCTTTATGGCCTTCGCGGAGAGCGAATATGGAACATAGAAATTACGTTGGGAAGTGGAAAATGGAAATCCGCGGGGGCGGCGGAGGCGGTGGCGGGGCGGAGCCTCGGACACGCGGTTGGTCAGCAGCGCGGTCGGGGGTGGAGCTGCCGTCTGTTTCGCTGGATGTTTAAACAATTTCAAATCAAACGACCAAACTCTGACCCGCCTGCTCGGATTTGACCTTCCGTCGACCGCCTTTCCGGGAGGCGATAATCGAGCGAAATTCCTGAACCTGAGCTTTTGGTTTTATCAATAAATTGTTCGTACAAGTTGGCGCTGAAGCTCTCGAGATGACAGTTCCTGTGGCTTAAATAAAATGCTTATAAAGAATAGGAATGGAGGATGAACAAATAAATTGTAACCCCCCACAAAATTTGATGGTTTACGTTTCAAGGTATGTAGAATCCGAAAATACAATAAAAACTCTGCAAATCCTTGCACAGCGGTTTATTATTTTGTACAGAATACCCTCCTGTTACAGATCACAGCTCTCTGTATAGATAACCCGCCTAAATAATATGTACTAGTCTATACATATTATGTAGATCGCAGGCCCTCCGTAGGTTAGTACCTAACCCCGTATTCGTTACTAGGTACCTACATAAATGACGAGTTAAATGTTGCTAAAATAATTCTGTCGATGACAAACAGTACCCAAAAAAGGCAAAACGAAACGTAAATAATGAAGTTCTGAAAAGAAATTGTTGATGTGGAGTGAAAAAAGTTGCAAACGTACCTACCAACAAACTCCAGCCCCTTCTGCGTAGATGGTATAATGAACCGTTGTGTAATAATTTACCGGTGTGTAATAATTTACCATTGTGTAATAATTTACCCATCAATAATACTTCAACGTTTGTTCAAGTTTCTCTACCTACCAACAAACTCCAAAAGAGCCAGCATTTTTCAAACGAAATAATATCACAGAGCAACCAACTCGACTTCATATTCCGTGAATATAATCAGGTGATCCGTAGCAATGATTTTATCTTGGGATTCCCAATTGTTAGCGTGTCCCTGGTGCATGATGACATTTGGTTCAAATGTACATACAGTTCGAATTCATTCACCCTTCTGTTGAAATACACGTTACTAGGTACCTACATAAATCACGAGTTAAACGTTGCTAAAATAATTCTGTCGATGACGAACTAACTAATAAAATGGCAAAAAGAAACGCAAATAATGAGGTTCTGAAGGAAAATTGTTGGATGTGGAGTGAAATGGCGGAGATCACTGCTTTCTGTGGTCAATACCTACCCTCGTGGTCAAGTATAATGAACCGTTGTATAATAACTTGCCCATCAATAATACTTCAACGGTTGTTCAAGTTGCAAAAGTACCTATCAACAAAAGCCAGCCCCTTCTGGGTAGATGAGCCGTTGTGTAATAATTTGCCGTTGTGTAATAATTTACCATTGTGTAATAATTTACCGCTGTGTAATAATTTACCAATCAATAATACTTCAAAGTTTGTTCAAGTTTCACAAGTGCCTACCAAGAAAATCCAATAGTCCATCACTTATCAAATGAAATAATATCGCAAAACAACCAACTCAACTTGATAAAGCCATCCTTGATTATAATCAGGTGCTCCCTAGCGATGATATCTGGGCCGGATTTATACCGTTTGATTCACGATCGCGTTGACGAAGCTTTTTGGTGCACACGAACGGCTGGACGTACAGTGCTCCGGGTGGTCTCAAAAAATTGTTTAGCTCAAGACAAATTTAATAACGTAAAAAAACCATACCCTTCAATCGAAAGTTTTCGAGATACGGCGTTCTGAAAATTTCAACCCCTATTTTGAACCCCTTAGAATGGCTGACAGTAACGCCGAGCTTCGAGGGCCAACTAGACCCCGAACGGAACCTATAACCCGAATTTCATCAATTTTGTTTCATGGTAACTAAGAAAAGTGGCCAGTACGGCGTACGGCGGACAGACAGAAATGTTGTTATTGCATTTTCGGATTCTACATACCTTGAAACGTAAACCATCAAATTTTTGGGGGGGTTAGAATTTTTTTTGCTCGATTCCAATGGTTCATTATTGGAAACAATATACCAAAATGATAACGCCCCCCCTCAAAATTTGATGGTTTACGTTTCAAGGTATGTAGAATCCGGAAATGCAATAACAAAATTTCTGTGTCCGCCGTACACCGTACTGGCCACTTCACTTAGTTTCCATGAAACAAAATTGATGAAATTCGGGATATAGGTTCCGTTCGGGGTCTAGTTGTCCCTCGAAGCTCGACGTTACTGTCAGTCGTCTCTACGGGGTTCAAAATAGGGGTTGAAATTTTCAGACCGCCGTAGCTCGAAAACTTTCGATAGAAGGGTATGGTTTTTTTTACGTTATTAAATTTGTCTTGAGCTAAAGAATCTTTTGAGAGCACCCGGAGCACTGTACGTCCAGCAGTTCGTTTGCAACGAAAAGCTTCATCAACATGATCGTGAATCAAACTGTTTAAATGCGGCCCGGATATCATCTCTAGCGAGCACTTGATTATGATCAAGGATGGCTGTATGAAGTCGAGTTGATTGTCTTGCGATATTATTCCACTTGAAGTATTATTGAGTAAAATGTTACACAACGGTTTATGATATACTATCTACGCAGAACCCATCTATACACGTAAAAAATAAACCATTGTGTTATAATTTCCAGCGTTTTTGCTACGAGTGCCGATCAGTGCAAATCGTTCTTTAGTGGAGAAAAACTGAGTTATTGAAAAGTTGTGTATTTCCACTTATACACGAAAACCGCGAAAAATACACTGTTACACCTGTTTGATCCTGTACGATGGTGACATTAATACCGGCATTACAATGTATTTTTCGCGTTTTTTCGTATGTTAGTGGAACTAGACTATTTTGGTTTATTATTCTAGGCACAATACATCTATGTAATCGCTCAACAACAAATTTTTATAACACCCCCTCAAACTTTTTTCTTTTCCGTTTCAAGGCGCGTAGATTCCAAAAATGCATTGTCCGTCCGCTGTATCCCGTGTGCTTCATTTTTGGTATAAAAAATTCGTTCTTTCGCACGCATGCTCCATTTGGGCACTAGTTGTGTCCCGAAACATTTCAGCCCGATCGGAATATACCCAGGGGTGTTATGAGTGAAAATGTGTATAAAAATAGGTACATTTTGCGTTTTAGTAACATGTTAGTAAAATGAGCTTTTGAGGTATCGTTCTCCATGTTTTGGGGGACAAGAAGACCGAATATGAAGTCGATTTTGACCAGAGTGGAAAATTGAGGTTCTACCATATGACTTCTCCCAAAATTGATTTTTTATGAGTCAAAAATCTGGAAAGTCCTCTGAAATCACCATAAATATGTACAATTACACTAGAAAAAGTGTCAGAACGTGGATCAAGACAATTTGACTACCAATGATCAAAGACAATTTGGAAAAAAAGAAGCGTACATACCTAATTTGTTTTTTGGGGGCCAAAATTGGTGGAAACTATCAGAAACAGCTATTTCAATTATTTCACAGCATGAAACAATAATTGAACAGCCAACATTTCTGTAGTGTAGGTATGTCGAATAATAAAGCGTTTTTTCTATAACTCCGTTTTTCTTTGAAATGGGTTTCCACGATTTCTTCGCGAGTGATTTAGTTCGTATCGTTTTTTATTATTCGTTATCTTCGGCTGAAGGAAATCGATCGAGTTATAAGAGCCCTCCCTCACCCCCTCGACGGATGATGTTACGTCCGTCATCCAACGCTGGCGTCGATGGGCAGACGATTTCATGGAAATCCTTTCTGCAGTGGGAAAACGGCCACAACCCTCTTTCCGCAGACATAAATATAAACTTGAAGAAAAAAAAAACCTCGGGATATCCAATCTGTCGGGCGGAGGAAGGCGACCGTGGGAAGCCGAGACAGATTTTACAGCGTTATAAGTATCAGATTAAAACGTGCGTTTTCCAGTGAGCCTTGTTCGGAATTCAATGGGCTTGAGGCATAAAAATGTCCGCTAGGTCGGGGAAGCTGGTTAGATAACCGCCTGGTTACCTTAAGTCGAGTAGGTTGATGATGCGGTGATGAAGAAGAAGAAGAAGAAGAAGGGGTTCAGTTGTCTAAGACGGTGAGCGGCAATTCCCTCACATGGTTATATAGCACGAAAGATGCCATTTCGATGGAAGTCCTAGTCGTGCAGCATGACCATATGAGCGAATTTTCGAAGATACGTTCCTGCCGTAACTGGCGTTCTAAATTGAAAAACTCAATTTTTAGCTTTGGACAAATAGTATACCGAAATAGTGGATTACTTTTACTGTTGCGGCGAACTACGACTTTCAAGTCTTTCAGAATGTGTTGATTTTGGTTATTATTTTCAAAACGCTGCAAATCCCTGCACAACGGTTTATTATTTTGTACAGAATACCCTTCTGTTGCAGATCACAGCTCTCTGTATAGATAACCCGTCTATATAATATAATATGTACTATTCTATACATATTATGTAGACCTCCGTAGGTTAGCACCTAACCCCGTACTCGTTACTAGGTACCTATCTAAATCACGAGTTAAATGTTGCTAAAATAATTCTGTCGATGACAAGCAGTAACAAAAACGGCAAAAAGAAACGCAAATAATGATTTCGTTTGATTCACGATCGTGTTGACGAAGCTTTTTGGTGCACACGAACGGCTGGACGTACAATGCTCCGGGTGGTCTCAAAAAATTGTTTAGCTCAAGACAAATTTAATAACGTAAAAAAAAACCATACCCTTCTATCGAAAGTTTTCGAGCTACGGCGTTCTGGAAATTTCAACCCCTATTTTGAACCCCTTAGAGATGACTGACAGTAACGTCGAGCTTCGAGGACCAACTAGACCAACCCCGAACGGAACCTATAATCCGAATTTCATCAATTTTGTTTCATGGTAACTAAGAAAAGTGGTCAATACGGCGTACGGCGGACAGACAGAAATATTTTTATGGCAGTTTTGGATTCTACATACCTTGAAATGTAAACAAGTAAATGCAAATGTAAATTTTGAGGGGGGGTTAGAATTTTTTTTTCATGCTCGATTCCAATGGTTCATTATTGAAAATAATAAACCAAAAGTGAACCTTCGGAATCGAGCATTTAAAAAAAAAATTAACCTCCCTAAACATTTTATGGTAAAAACATTTGTGTCTGTGCGCCTTACTTGGCACTTCTCTTAGTTACCATGCACCAAAATTGGTGAAATTTGGTTTGTCGGTCCCGTTTAGGGTCTAGTTGGTCATCTGTCAGTCATCTCTGAGGGGTGAAAAGAGGGGTTGAAATTTTCAGAATGCCGTAACTCGAAAACTTTCAATAGAAGGGTATGGTTTTTTCAACGTTTTTAAATAATTGATCTTGTACTAATGAATTTTTTGAGACCACCCGGAGCATTGAACGACCAGCTGTTTGTTTGCACCGAAAATCTTCATCATCGTGATCGTGAATCAAACGGTATAAATGCGGCCCGGATATCATTGCTAGGGATCACATGATTATAATCACCGTTGGCTGTGTGAAGTCGAGTTGTTCTGTGATATTATTTCATTTGAAGAATGATGACCCTTTTGTATTTTTATAGGTACTTTTGTAACTTGAACAAACGTTATGCTTCATTAATAACAACAAACATTTAATGATAAAATTCTTGAATCCCGCGCATTTTTATGAAACAGTAATTGCAGGCTCCAGTACTCGTTTTAGGGCTTTTCTTGGGGGGGGGGGGGGGGGGGGGGCTCGAGGATATCGAAAACAGTGATCTACGCAGAAGGGGCATCTACGTGTAAGTGGATAATAAACAGTTTTTTAATCATTTTCAGCGTTTTCGGTTTTACGAATTTATTGCTTTATTTCGAGGGTATTTATTAACCAATTATATGCGTTCCAATGATCGAAGAAGTATTTACGAGCTGCCGGACTATCAGAATTGCACCTTTTTTCGCACAAGACGGAAATAACTCTAAACAGTAACTCTCTTCTTTGTTTTCCTTCCTCAAACGAAAATGCGAGTTAACAGCTGCTTCAAAACCATCAAGTATAGGATATTTTCGACTGAACAAAAATATTATCAAAGCTGCAAAATGATCATTTATAAATTTACCTATAACTTCCACATCTAAAACTCCCGTTGATTTGGAATCTACCGTCGATTTGGTTTTAATTCTTTTAGGCCTCTTACGTCGAGTAGAATGCAAATTTTTATTTTTCCGCCTGAAGATTAGCTCGTTATCAAAATAAACAATATTATAATACGTCGGCCGATACTTAAGAAGATTTATAAGGGCCGGATGGAGCTCCGTCGTGGGCAGTTAAAATATCAAAATGAGAATATTCATGAAAGAGGGGGCATAAAACATTGTGATTTACTTTAAGCCGTTCTCTCTGTTTTCTCTAAGGCTTTTGATTAGGGGTATATATCATGCGGTGCATTAATATTTAAAACGTATGGATTATTACTTTGGGCAAATGGGTTGTTGTGTGAAATGGCCGGGTGGGAAAGATCGGTAAATTGCTGTGGTACATAACCCGCGGTCGTGCAGTTTGTGCTTCAAAGTGTAAATGAAGTCTCCGAGCGGTTATGGACTTGGCAAACAATCTGACGAGGCCCGGGCATCGGTAATGTGTCAATTAAAATGTATTGGATTTCACATCGTACGATGAGGGAACCCCACCTCCTTCTTTCGCTCCTAAGTTATCGGCAGATTATTGAGATGGATTGAATGGATTTAAAAAAATCGAAGAAGGCGTTTCTAATTGTGAGAAACGAAAGGCAGGAAGCTGGGTACGAAGAAAGAAACGTCAAATCAAAAATTTAATATTGCTAGACTACAATTTTAATGATCGATTGGAACTCCAGCAACTGTATTCCATCGATTTCCGGGATTTATCGAGTTTTACCGGGAACATACCTAAGTTTTCCCATATTTTTTGGTTTATATACCCACTTACAATAAATTAATGGTTAATATAAAAATAGCCCATATTTTTAAGGATTACCGAAACCAGACTCTATATTAAACTTTTTGTACGTTTACCTGTATATTTAAGAGTGATTATACATTAAATGACATCTTACCTCGATGTAAGATTGTATAAAAGTGAAATCCGCAAATTGATAGCGTTTGATTGCAATAAATGTTCAGCTGTGGTCCTGGGAATAGCATCTTGCTCAGTTACGAATTTTTGTAGAAAATTAAGTTGTTGCATAGGATGGATAGCCTGTTTATATTTTCAAGCATTACCTGCATAACCCTAGATTCATCTTATACCTACTTACATTGATTTTCGTCTGGGTCGTTCTAGATCTAGAATATTATTTATGTTGTGAAAAGTCCATAAAGCGCCAAGTTTCTCGGTATTACATCAGGTGAGAGGGTATCAAATAGGTACTTTAATACCCGAGCCGGCTCCAGTGCTCCATTTAGGGCTTTCCTTGGGGTAGCTCGAGGGTGTTGACCACAGAAAACAGTGATATACGCAGAACCTATAAAGGTAAATAATAAACCGTTGTGTAATAATTGGCAGCGTTTTTGTTGATCGAACCTGCGACACCATGAAAAATAGCTGTGATTCGTACTTGTGTACCAGTTGTAAAATAATTTGAGTGAGTTTGGACCAAAATGCATGGTCTATGCCTGTGATCTTACTCTTCATATATCTGACCTTGAAAATTATCAACTCACGAAAGACGGTAGAATTTTGATATATTCAGTTAACATTATGAAATATCCTAGCAGCAGACAAGTACTAAGTGGGGGGGGGGGGGGCTGTAGTGAAAAATAGAAGTAACACGAGTAAATGCCAAAATTTGCGAATACCCTGCATTCAATGCTCCAATGCGTGGTGGGTAAAAATACTGTTCAGTTTTGGATTTGTGTTGTGCAGTGATGATTCTGTTGAGCGCGTGACCTCAGATTTCACCTTCAAACTCTGTAAGCCAAATCAAAGTGCGAAATTGAGTCACGTTAGTCCAATCAAAACGGGTAGAAATAGTTTCCCTTCCTCCCAAAATGTTATCATTAGGACATGCTACATGACTCTGCTGTTTCCTTGTGAGATTTCAAAATGAAAACGAAATTTTTTCTGTGGAAAATGTCCAGTTTGTTATTAAGGATTTTTCTTTCCATCGAATCATCAAACCAAAATTGATTTCTTCTCCGAAACTTTGGCAGAACGCAGAATTCAGACGTCCGTTGTGCATGTGTGCGCACACAACGATTTCTCGAAATCGGCGTTATTCATTCTGACTGTCTGCAAATGATCATGGGCGGTTATTATAGTGATTTCCTCTCGTCCCAAGGAGAGAGAGCGGGGCTCGTATCCGTGAAGGTCGCTCGGACTACTTATCATTATCACTGTCTGCACTTCACGGGATGACGTTTCAAGAATACTAATAATATTATTATTTCTGCCGTCTCTCAATGAATCAAACATCAGAATCAGAACATGGCGTGCAACCCACAACCCGTCGGGTACCGAGTGGGGTGACTCAGTCACCGCACCGGTCCAAATTTTCTGAATTTGCACGTTTGCTGTACAATGCACGTCAGTATGGGCATAAGCTTTTGGTTTATTATTCCGTGAATAATACACCTATGTATTCGCTCAGCAAAAAATTTTATAACACCCCCTCAAAATTTTTTCTTTTCCGTTTCAAGGTGCGTAGATTCCAAAAATGCAATGTCCGTCCGCCGTATCACGTGTACAGGCTTCATTTTCGGTCTAAAAAATTCGTTCTTTCGCACACATGCTCTATTTGGGCCCTAGTTGTGTCCCGAAACTTTTCAGCCCGATCGGAATATACCCAGGGATGTTGTGAGTGAAAATGTGTGTAAAAATAGGTACTTTTTGCGTTTTAGTAACATAGTAGTAAAATGAGATTTTGAGGTATCGTATTCCATGTTTTTGGGGACGAGAAGACCGAATAAAAAGTCGATTTTGACCAAGGAGTGGAAAATTGAGGTTGTACCAGATGTTCAGCTCTCAAAATTGATTTTTCGTGAGTCAAAAACCTGGAAAATCGTCTGAAATCACAAGCAGTATGTATAATAACACTAGAAAAAGTGTCAACACGTGGATCAAGACGATTAAATGGCACTATCAATGATCAAAGACAGTTAAAAAAAAAAAAAGAAAAAAAAATCGTACCTAATTTGTGTTTTAGGGGCCAAAATTAATGGAAACCATCAGAAATAGCTATTTCGATTATTACGCATAAAAGAAACAATAAATGAACAGCCAACATTTCTGTAGACCAATAAAATAATAGAATAATAAACCCATGTGACAAGGACTTTGCAGCGTTTTTTGTATTTGCTCATTAACACTCAATTTGATGAAAAAGTAACCTGTAGTGCAGAAAAATTACTTTGAGACGATTAAAACAGGATGTTGTGCCCGTGGGGTGACTCAGTCTCACCCCAGCGGTCCAAATTTTCTGGGTTTGATAACAATGCACGTCAGTATGGGCATAAGATCTTTTTGTATTTGCTCGTTAACACTCAATTTGATGAAAACAATAACCTGCAGTGCAGAAAAATTACTTTGAGACGATTAAAACACGAAGTTGTGCCCGTGGGGTGACTTAGTCACCCCTCAGTGCGTGTAACAAAAAATACACTGCCAAGGACATGGCACAGAAGCTTCCCCGTGGCCTTCACAGTATGTCACCATTAAATTTTCATACATAAAGATTCAGATTAATTAACGGAATAATTAACATAAAGATTCAGATTAATTAGCAGAATTATTTAATAGTTATTTAATAATAAGGGTACCTAATTCGAAGTTAGTATTCATGCTTTAAGATAAAGTAATTAGTCCACGTATAGAACTGAGACTACAAAGATTCCCTATCAAATTTCAACTTCCTAGAGAATTTAGCACATCAGCTGAGCAGGATGCGGAGCCCGTCATTTCATTCGTCAACGCTGTGGCCCTTCCAGGTTTGTAGTTCTATGGTCTGGAATGCTCGACGTTTGGAATGTACAGTGGTGCCAGTGCCACGTGCCACTGCCACCGCTGATTCAATCATGATGAATGTCGTATGGGACCTCAAGGGACCTTACATGCATCATCCCTGAAAATCTGACGAAAATCCGTTCAAAATTGATGGAGTTATGACTGTAACAAGAAAATCTCGTTAGCGCCTGCGCAGAGGCTACCGTTGATTCGATCATGATGAAACTGATAGGGGACCGTCTAGCGCTAAACCCACACAATTCCTGAACATTTGATTGAAATCGGATCAAAACTGCGGAAGTTATGGCTGTGGCAAGGAAATGTGGACAGTCAGACACGAAACCAAATTTGTTCAGGAGGCCCTGAAACGCAAAATTCAAGTGAAAATTTTGATTTTGGAGCACAAACAAATTTTTCATTTCGAAAGTGAAAGCTTCCGCTGCCTTGCAGACTCAGAAGCAAAAATGTAGCAGCTGGGCAATGCCCGGCTTATTTTGATGCTCTTTGACGCGTTCCCGCGGTCATTAGTAGTTACCAACAGTCCAAAGTTCTTTTCATTTGTCTTTATCCCACCTGAACCCCTCAGAGTTAGCTTCGTGGCAGCTTTCAGTGCGGTAACATGTCAGCGAAAAAGTATTCGATAGATGTTGTACTCTCCAGGATATTTTTGTAGTGGATGGAAGAAAGAGAAATTTAAGAGTTGTTGCATTGTGATAACGTGTGTGAGTATGAAGAAGACCATGTGGACGAACAAGGTCACGTTCCTGATGTCATTGAAAAGGAGGTGGTGTGCAATTTTTGCAGCAGAAAAAATGGTTAAACAATCAAAATTGAAGTGCTGCGTTTGCCACAAACCGGTCTGTACTAACCATAGAAGCAAAAAAACCATTGTCAAGTGTCTTGAATGTGAAAAAACGAGTGAGAGAAATTGAAATTGTGGGTTAAAAAATTTTTGGGGGAGGGAATTTTGTAAATGAGCATTTTCTTGTTTATTTTTCAAATTAGTTTTTTCAATGTAAAGTGTCGTGGTATCCTCCCAGAACCACTCCTTGTGAACTTAAGATCTCGCCAAATAAACACAGAAGTGTGGCCGGAAGGTGCAGGGGAACCGAGGAACCCAGTGGGGATCCCCACCATCCTCCACTAGCTGGAGGATGGAGGGAGATAGCCCTCAGGGCTATATATACTCGCCTCCTTCGCCTTTCCTTCAATTCTGTCGCTGACTTAGCTCTCTCTCCTCACTCCTCATCTCTCTCCTTATACCTAAAAGATCCTGGACATGGTGGTGGTCCGTCCATAACCAACCAAACCAGGCAGCGCTCCCTAAAAGATCTTGGGCATGGTGGTAGTTCGCCTATAACCAAACCAAGCATTCATCCAAAAAGATCCTGGACTTGGTGGTGGTCCGCCCATAACCAAACCAGGCACGCTCCCGAAAAGATTCCGGACATGGTGGTGGTCCGCCCATAACCAAACCAGACATACATCCAAAAAGATCCAGGTAGTACACACACGCCACATGGTGGTAGTACGCTTATAACCAAATCGGGCACATCCCCCCTCGACGCCTCTCGTAGTGGATGTGCGTCAAATATACATTCACTAAATAAAGTTTTAAAGCTTTCTCATCCATCATTTTGTAAAATAAAAAATATTCACATTTTTGAACTTTATTATTATTTAACAAGTGTAATTAATACTAATAAAAAGCGCGTGGGGTAAATTACGAATTCATTTATTCAAATCATGGGGCGTATCTGATTCCTATTGTGTATCCTTTTTCCTTTTCGTTTCCATTATATCCTTTTGAGAATTAGGACTGCACATACTTAGTAATGCATTTCCCCATGTATACTTTGTATAATATTTTTAGAGGAACTTGTGACGAATAAAACTGTTAATTTTTTAATTTAATTCAATTTTTTATTTTTTTTATTTTTTTTTTTTTCAGGTAAGTCGCATTTGCATCCGTCCATCATAGCCTTCTAATACGGTGAGACCTTGAAATGCTCCAATTACTTATAATTTGTTACCATCGTTTCACTTGACTCTTAATGATATCGAAATAGGTAATATATTTGTCCAATTCTCACGCACATGAGATCGTACCTATTTTTCACATCTCTCTCAGGCTACGAATCTCTGGCGAAATCGCATTTTTTTCTGTTCGCGCCCTCGTGAGGTGGACATTTTTTGAATGTTTACTATGGGAAGGGCAGGCAAAGGCAAGTGTCCATCACATTAGTGGCGTCATAGCGCGTAGGCACTTGTAAGCTGTTCAGCTGTTACAGCCTCCAGTACTGCGGTCGTATAATTAACAATAACTCTCCTCTCACAAAAGTCGACATTTTCCATTTTTCCAAATTTCTCAATTTTCAAGTTTATCAAATTTCTCAGTTTTCAAATTTCTCAAATTTCAAGTTTTTCAATTTTCAATTTAGATTTTTATTTAATGTATGAGTGGTGTTCCAAAATGAAGAGGTGAAAGGGGGGGGGGGGGGAGACGCTGTCGGCCTAAGAATGAACAATGAATGATCTAAGTAGGTGGTTTCCTAGATCATGAAATGAGCAAAGGATGATTATAGGTTGAACCTTAAGTTTGTCTCTAGGAAAGCCTATCAAAAGAACTCCTTCTAAACAGCCTTCCTCAACGCAGGATATTGATATGATGTTTTTTTATGGTGAGCTCAAAGGTTAGCTTGAAAGGGGGTTAGCTCTACCTTGGACAGGGTTAGGTAGCCGGTTAGGTTAGGTGCAGATACCCTTGAAAAACATTTATGAATACTTCATCAAAGGAATATAGAGAGGATGTCGTGATTTTTCTCCTCGTTATTGAAACATTAGAGGTTTGTTAGGTTGGCAGTAGAGCAATTTGGTTTCAGATCAGGAAGAGAAGTGGATCAGGCTATTTTTGAGTTGACGAGTGACCTTTTTAGGCTCAGAGATGGAAAGAAAAAACGCTGCAAAGTCCTTGTCACATGGGTTTATTATTCTATTGGACTTATCTACAGAAACGTTGGCTGTTTATTTATTGTTTCTTTCATATAAAATAATTGAAATAGCTATTTCTGGTGGTTTCCACCAATTTTGGCCCCCAAAACACGAATTAGGTACGCTCCTTTTTTCTTTTTTTTTTTCAAATTATCTTTGTTCATTGATAGTACCATTTAATCGTCTTGATCCACATGTTGATACTTTTACTAGTGTTATTCTACAAACTGATGGTGATTTCAGACGATTTCCCAGGTTTTTGACTCATAAAAAATCGATTTTGGGAGCTGAACATCTGGTACAACCTCAATTTTCCACTCTTTGGTCAAAATCGACTTCACATTCGGCCTTCTCGTCGCCAAAAACATGAAAAACGATACCTCAAAGGCTCATTTTACTAACATGTTACTAAAACACAAAATGTACCTATTTTTGTACAAATTTTCACTCATAACACCCCTGGGTATATGCCGATCGGACTGCAATGTTCCGGGGCACAACTGCGGCCCAACTGGAGCATGTGTGCGAAAGAAAGAATTTTTTAGACCGAAAATGAAGCCGGTACACGTGATACGGCGGACGGACATTGCATTTTTGGAATCTACCCACCTTGAAACGGAAAAGAAAACATTTTGAGGGGGTGTTATAAAATTTTTTTTGCTGAACGAATACATAGGTGTATTATTCACAGAATAATAAACCAAAAACCAAGTAGGTATATGCTAATAGGAAATAAGGGCGAACGTGTGAATTCGGATTCTTGCAAAATTTTCGCTCATACCTGTGGCAGTGTGGTAAAATGTTGTTGTGACCCTTTGGAGAGGGTGGAGAGTTACCGCTACCTTGGTGTTACGTTGGAAGAGGGTTTAACGTGGACGAACCATATTGATGTTGTTTGTGGGAAGCTACGTCAATTCCTTTATGGTTTTTATCATGCTGCAAGGGTTTTCAGTCGAGAAAACCTGCTATTATTATACATGGCTTTAGTTCAGTCCATCACACAGTACGGCATTGTGGCATGGGGGATACTTTTCCGACTCACTTGGAGAGAATTAATGTTATGCAGAGGAGTATCTATTTATTGATTTATTTATTTATTTATTATGAATCGGGCTGGTGCCCTGTTTACAACAGCAACAAAGAAGAAAACAGTACTCAGAAAAACAAAATAAAAAAGCTGAATATCAATTAAATATTAAACAAAGGATCATAAAAATAATTATGAGGAGGCGGCGCCTAAGTATACTCCAGCGAGAAGCTCCTAGGTTTTTGAAATCCCTCTTGCTGACGTATCGTAAAACTCGTCGATAGTTCAAATCCAGCAGCATGAATATCGAACCCGATTCAGAATTTTAGGAAATGTAGCTGCGCCTAAGCCTGCACTAACTCATTCTACACGAAGCCCCCGTTACATAATTTATATGATCCATCGTATTTTAGATTCATCTCACAAATCTCCCCAGTTACATAACCGCGTAACATTTTTTTTTTTAAATTGTGGAGTGGCTTATAAGATGGGAATGGATGAAACGGAAAGTATAATTATAAGTGCATACATATAACACAAGTTGTAAAAATAATATTATTTCACGAAGAAGTGTTTTTAAGCAGTTCATATTGTTATTATTATTTATTTTTAATTTTATTCTCGAAGTTTAAAATGAAATTTTAGTTTGGCACTACTCTTGCAAGGCGCCTTTATAGCCTGCTGCCCTGCAAAAGAGTTTTTTTTTATACAAAATGAAAATCGTTTAATGTTATGTTTACTGTTTAACTAATAAATAAATAAATAAATAAAATAAATATTATGAGTAAGGTGCTGGTGGATGGTAAAAAATATCAACTCGCGAAATGTAAAATTGAACGCCTAGAGAATCACCATTTTCGCGGAGCGGCAGCTCGATGAGTTTTCTCAACACTTATAATAGCCGTTCGACTACTTTATAAGTTTCAACTCGAAATTATAGTTTGTTAGTCAGAAGGGCGAAGAGAGAGGGTGCGCGAGAAAGGAAGTTAAGCTTCTCATGTAAGTTAGGTAAAGTTAGACCTAATAAGTTTTGAGCACTCAACGTCCTCCCCTTTGCCCAGGCCCCTTCAAGTCAAAATTGATGTTAATTGTTAAGCCAAGACATGGGTAAGTTGATTAGGGCAACACCTGGGTACTCCATGGTACAATCGATTATTGCCGAAGGAGCGCGAATCATATTATTTCTCCGCTTCGAAGAGGCGACGGCTCCACCTATTGGGACCTGGGAGAGATTTGATGAAGTGCCTTCGAAATTCCATCAGATCCAGCGATGTGAGCAGCAGTATGTCTTTCCTCGCCATCTAAGACATCTAGCTGTGGAAATCGACTTAGTTCTACACGAGATCTTTATTGTTACAGTGATAGTTCAATATTATTATTGTTATAATGATATATTGTTATGCTAGTGAAATGTTAGTAATCACCAAAGAAAGGACTAATACGAAGATGAGCTGTGGAGGAACACACAAGTAGGTGAAATATGAGTGTCCTAAATCGCTAAAATCTGTCTAAAAATAATTTCTTAAAATCACTAAAACTAAATGAAAAAGCGCTGTGCTCGAGCATCCTCCATATTTGCAGTCCGACGAAAATGAAATTTGTTAGTTTTTTTCGCTACTAAAAAACGCTGCAAAGTCCTTGTCACATGGGTTTATTATTCTATTGGCACATACCTGCAGAAATGTTGGCTGTTCATTTATTGTTTCTCTAAAACACGAATTAGGCTCCCATTTTTTTACAAATTATCTTTGATCATTGATAGTGCCATTTAATTGTTTTGTACAAATTGTTTTGTGTTATTGTACAAATTTGTGGTGATTTCAGACAGTTAACCACGTTTTTGACCCATAAAAAAATGAGTATTGGGAGCTGAACCTTCGTTACAACCTCAATTCTTCACACTGGTCAAAATCACCTTCACAT
Organism: Leptopterna dolabrata; assembly: GCA_954871275.1. Classification (NCBI taxonomy): domain Eukaryota; kingdom Metazoa; phylum Arthropoda; class Insecta; order Hemiptera; family Miridae; genus Leptopterna; species Leptopterna dolabrata. The sequence continues at coordinate 36,258,191 of OX940985.1, forward strand.
TCGGTCCTCTCGCCCTGAAAAACATGGAAAGCGATACCTCAAAAGCTCATGTTCACTAAAACCTCAAAAAATCTCGAAACCCCCATTTTTACACCAATTCCCCCCCCCCTCCCCCATATCGTGGGGGGTTATTCAAATCCGGCGGCCTACCTTAGGAGCACAACTAACCCAAATGTATTCCAAAATCTGGACCCAAACTGTGTGCGCAAGAAAGACGATTTTGGACCAAAATTTAGGTGAATTTTTAAGGCTGAAACATCGTTAGCACCTCAATTTTCCAGTGTTTGGTCAAAATCGACTTCATATTCGGTCTCCTCATCCTGAAAAACATGGAAAACGATATCGCACAAGCTGTTGTTACTAAAACATCAGAATACTCTATTTTTACACCCTTCTTTCACCCATAACACGTTTGGGTATATTCCGATGAGGTTGCAATGTTTCTTCCTCTTCAAGGAGCCTGTGTGCGAAAGAACGAATTTTTTAGACCGAAAATGAAGTAGACATGGATGGTACGGCGGACGGAAATCGCATTTTTGGAATCCGCGCACCTTGAAACGTATAAGAAAAAATTTTGAGGGGTTGTTATAAAATTTTTTTGCTGAGCGAATACATAGGTGTATTATTCACCGAATAATAAACCAAAAGGAGAGTAGGGGGAGAGTAGTTCTAGTTCTATTGAATAACGACGGACATTAGCAGTATCGAGTACATACATTATCATATGCGGACATGTTACCTGTTTTTTTTCTTCCAATTATCATTATATTATATTTTGTACATTTGTATTGGGCATGCCCGTATTATTATAAATAAATAAATAAACAAATAAAACCAAACTTCGTGCTGAGTGTAACGAGAAGGTAGATAAATAAAACGGTTCTGCGGTGGTCTCTGATATAATGCCCTGGAAGCGATGTTTCACTGAACATCAAAAATCTCAATCAACACGTTGCAATAAATTTACCTAATTGTATGATTTTGATCTGTTCTTATTGCACGGATTAGTATTTGTGCGAGGGATTAGTATTTATTTATTTGTGGGTTTACTTACCTAATTATTATCGTCCTAACCCGATCTTACTGGACCCCTAACCAGATTTACTGGATATGTACAGTATAAACATATCAATCAAGTTGTACAGTTGTTAATATGCCCATTTGCTTAATTATAATATTATATTCGTTCTGATAGGGTGAACCAAAATAAACTTGGATCGTCCATTGGATTCGGTTCGTTTGTTGAGGTCCTTAGTGATTCCACACACCAAATCGACGCACATGAGAAGTGGCTGGGGGCCCGAGGGCTTGAGCAGGGGCAGTGAACTTGTCCCTTATTGTCGAACGCCGTGAAATCCAAAGATCATTGCTTCTCCAGAGCCCGCATCCTTCGTATATTTACAATTCAGAAGGCGATATACGACGATCCGGTAGGTACTGTGGCCGGCGATGTTCTTTTCAATTAGGACCGCCACGCTCGTCTGGTTTGTTCGGCAGCAGCTTCATGCAGATCGCATCTCATGCAAAATGATTGCGAGCTTTATTTCCGTTTATAAACGCAGCTACGTCGATTTTGTTGAGCCTCGAGGCGTTGGCGTGATTCTTTGATTCGTCCCGCACTGATGATAAATTTACATTTTTGCCTCTGAAAACAAATTTCCGTTTGAGAAGCCAGTTCATCCGTGAATATAACTCAATTTTGGGTATTGGTGGTTTCAATTTTGGATTATTATTTCCAGTAATGAACCTTTGGAATCGAGCATGAAAAACATCGAGCATTTCTGTCCGTCCCCCGTACGCCGTACTTCGCACTTTTCTTAGACGAAATTCGGTTTATAGTTCCAATTTGGGGTCTAGTTGTTCCTCGAACTCGGCGTTAATGTCAGTCATCCCTAAGGGGTGAAAAATAGGGGTTGAAATCTCCAGGACGCCTTTATCTCGATTTTTTTACGTTTTTAAATAGTTCTCGAACTTGTGAGTTTTTTAAGACCACCCGGAGCATTGTACGTCCAGCCGTTCGTTCACAGTAAGGCCCGAAGTCTGCACCGACAGGTTTCTCCAACAGGATTGTGAATGAAATTGTATACATTTAGCCCAAATATCATCACTAGGGACGCGGTAAAAATCGGGAATTGGCCCGAGATCTTCATTGCTAGGGCGCATCTGATTATATTCACGGAATACGAAGTCGAGTTGGTTGTTCTGTGGTATTATTTCATTTGAAAAATGATGGCTCTTTTGGAGTTTGTTGATAGGTAGTGAAACTTGAACAAACGTTGAAGTATTATAGATGGGTAAATTATTACACAACGGTTTATTATACCATCTACGTAGAAGGGGCTGGAGTTTGTTGGTAGGTACTTTTGCAACTTGAACAACCGTTGAAGTATTATTCATGGGCAAATTATTTTACGGCGGTAAATTATTACACAACGGTTCATTATACTATCTACTCAGAAGGGGCACCTATACAGGTAAATTATTACACAACGGTTGATTATTTGCCTCATGATTCATGAATAATTACAAAATAATAATTAATGATTGAATCCCACGCATTTGTAGGCAAATCTCTAGACTGGCTCCAGTACTCGATTTAGGGCTTTCCTGGGGGGAGCTCGAAGGTTTGACCACAGGAAACAGTGATCTACGCAGACGGGGCATCTATACAGGTAAATAATAAACCGTAGTGTAATATAATTTGCAGCGTTTTGAATTGAAATCGCCTTGATACGGAGGTATGTAATACGCGAACGCTTTCAGTTTTGGGCTCACTAAGTTCACCGTTTTGAATAAACGAGTGAGCTTCGCTTACGTCACTCTAAAGAACAAAAATCAGTCCATCAGTCCTTATGGAGAGAAAAACTCGGTTGTCAACATAAACGCGTGTGGTTAAGCAGAGAACTGGCATTTTCTGTTAACATTTCTCGCTCACTGTACAAACCTTCACATCACAGCCGAAAGTCTTTAATAGTGTTGTTGGTAATTGGTTTTTGCAGGAAATGTACGTGTGAACGCTGAGGCGCTTGTTCACGAGCAGCGTTCGTGTATTCTGTGAAAGGGTAATCCTACTACTCGTACCACAACGCTTCTAATCAATTCTTCCCCTCCGGTATAAAATTACACCGATCGGTTCACCAAGCTGCGGCCACCAGCGATAGGCCAATTCTGAGAGGTGCCCGAGCTGATGTTACGTCTCTCCGCTTTCGTCAACCTCAGCTCTCAACTCTGGAAAAGAGGGTTTTTTTCCCCCGAGTCGATCCTTCTCTTCGAGTGATAACAGTATTGTTTTTTTTTCAGGCGTCGGCGCCGTTTTGGAGGGAACGTTGAAATCCAGCGGCGCCGCTGTAGGTCAGTTCGAAATGGAGGCGTCTGTTACTCGAGTTTTCCAGGCTGACTAGGGCGGGAGGTATCGTGGGAGTTGGTTTTAATCAAGGCGAACAGATAAGAGCTTCTCCCTCAAACAGCTCCTTCAATTCTCGTCTCATTACGCGTTCAATACTGCGAACTGTGCAAAATGTCTGCTAGATACGCCTTTCATCCGCATATTAAGAAAACCCCGAGCGGTTCATTTGAATTTGCACTTCGTTATGCATAGTTCTGAGTGATTTCCATGTAATATGATATCACGTAATCATATGTTGCATCTTTTCCGTTCAATCAATTCGCAGCGACTACTTTTTGGTTTATTATTCTGTGAATAATACACCTATGTATAAATTCGCTCAGCAAAAAATTTTTATAACACCTCAAAATTTTTTCTTTTCCGTTTCAAGGTGCGTAGATTCCAAAAATGCTATGTCCGTCCGCCGTACTCCGTACGCCGTACGCCGTCCGCCGTATCACGTGTACTGGCTTGATTTTGGTCTAAAAAATTCGTTCTTTCGCACACATGCTCCATTTGGGCCCTAGTTGTGTCCCGAAACTTTTCAGCCCGATCGGAATATACTCAGGGGTGTTGTGAGTGAAAATGTGTGTAAAAATAGGTACTTTTTGCGTTTTAGCAACATGTTGGTAACATGAGCTTCTGAAATAACTCTTTCCATGTTTTTGGGGACGAGAAGACCGAATATGAAATCGATTTTGACCAAAGAGTGGACAATTGAGTTCTACCAAATGTTCAGCTCCCAAAATTGATTTTTTATGAGTCAAAAACCTGGGAAATCGTCTGAAATCACCATCAGTTTGTATAATAACACTGGAAAAAGTGTCAACACGTGGATCATGACGATTAAATGGCACTACCGATGATCAAAGATAATTTGAAAAAAAAAGAAAAGGAGCGTACCTACCTAATTTGTGTTTTTGGGGCCAAAATTGGTGGAAACCATCAGAAATAGCCATTTCAATTATTTCTCATGAACGAAACAATAAATGAAGAGCCAACATTTCTGTAGGTAAGTCCAGTAGAATAATAAACCCATGTGACAAGGACTTTGCAGCGTTTTCTGTCTTGTGATACCGTTTATTCGCTAACACTTCCGTTCCTATCCTTGGTAAGTTTATTTCTAACACCGAACCAACCAAAAGTTACATAAAACTGATAATTGAAGGAACGGTAGTGAATAAACTGAAAACGAAAAAGCGCGGCAAAGTCCTTGTCACATGGACTTATTATTCTGTTGGACATACGTACAGAAATGCTGGCTGTTCTTTTATTCTTTATTTCGCCATTTAATTGTCTTGTATCATTTAATTGTCTTGATTCACCTGCTGACACTACTACTTCTAGTGTTATTGTACAAATTTATGGTGGTTTCAGACAATCTCCCAGGTTTTTGGTTCATAAAAAATTAATTTTGAGAGCTGAAACTTCGTTACAACCTCAATTTTCCATTCTTTGGTCCGAATTGACTTCATATTCCGTCTCCTCGTCCTAAAAAACATGGAAAACGGTACCTCACAAGCATGTTACTAAAACACCAAAAAACCCTATTTTTACACCCATTTTTCACCCATAACACCCCTGGGTATATTCTGATCGGGCTGCAAAGTTTCGGGACAGCTGCGGCCCAAATGGAGCCTGTGGGCGAAAGAACGAATTTTTTCGACCGAAAATGAAGTAGATATAAATGGTGGTACGGCGTACGCGGACAGCGGACGGACATCGCATTTTTGGAATCTGCGCACCTTGAAACGTAAAAGAAAAAATTTTGAGGGGGTGTTATAAAAATTCTTTGTTGAGCGAAACGGAATAAACATATTCACAGAACAATAAACCGAAAGTAGTGGTAGTGAATTAACGGAAAAAATGCCGTGTTTTCTGTGGAGGTACTTCTTGTTTACAACCGTCTGTGATGGTCCACAGTGGCTCTACCATTGATCAAGGACTCACAAGCATTGGACGGGTCCCTCATCTTTCAGAATCGAGGGAAAACGTGGTTTTGTGAAGCTCAAACGTGATGCATTCCAATATCGTCACTACGGGAACACACAAATCCCACCTGGATTGCTCTTTCCATGAGGTCCTAGAAGAACGTCCACCGTTATTGTGCACAAGTTTTCCTACACATGTTCTCCAGTATATTTTTCAGGCAGAGAGAGCCTTCGGGCTCTATTTTTGTGCAAGTTTATAAATAAAACCATCAATCAATCAATCAGTAAATCAGTTGCAATAGAATCTTTGCTTCCTTGGGATACTATGGATTTCTTGAATGCAGCCATAATAGCCCACACATAAAACAGTCTGATTTATCGTTTACCTGGTTTATGGTTACTCTGGCTAGGGTACCGCTATTTTGCTGTATGTGTAAGCCATTATTGTTTCAATCAACGGATAGGTTCGGTGATTCGGTTATTCTGATTATTTTTAGCTCATTTTCTCCAATATACATATAAATATAGACGTTTAAGTGCTTGTACGGATTCCAGCCAAGGAATTTATTCTGTACGGATTCCATCCAGTACACGTGTGTATACGTGTATATGTGTGTATATGTTTATACGTGTACGAGGAAGGCCCTGAGGAGGACCCCCCCCCCCCCCTTATCCCTATATCCCACCAGGAATGAAAGTATTTAAACCCCACTAACACCCTTGTAGGGGAGACCCTAGGTATCACCATATTGGATTGATATAATCAATGTTACCAGAAGTACGTATTGAAAGGCACGAATATTCTATTACCTTTAGGTTACAGTAACGATAATTATAACATAAATAAATTTATTTAATTTATGTTTGCCAAGGAATAGTGCTGTATGAAAATGCTGCTCCCTGAACAGCGATACTGCTAGGATTGCTAGGATCCTCGATTTGTCTTTCCCTTTTCACATCAAAGGGACCCCCCCCCCCCCCCCGGTATTCCCATTCGTATGTCTCTGTTTGAACCCTATGTGCACTATCCCTTCACAGCACTGCCATCATCATTCCAAACTCAATGGGCGGATTCCGACGATATTTCTCTCCCGAGCTAGTTCGTTATTACGCCGCAAGGAAACGATGAAACACGAACGCAGGGCTCTCCGTTCTTTCTTTTTTTTCCGATCGCCGAGACAAAAGCGGGTCCCTCGAAGGATTGTCGTATGATAATAAGGAAGTTATTGTATGGTAATAAGTAATTGATATCAGGAGTGCTTTTCTTATTTGGGAGTCGACCTCCTGTCACCGGCTCCCTCCGCGGATGAGTTCTGGAGACAGGAACAGTCCTGCCCTTGTCCAATGGAGGGAATATGATTTATAAGGGGCATTGTTTCTGCGCATGGTCGATAGAATTATCTAGCTCTGAACCACGAACCTGCTATAACTACAGTTGGACAGAGAACACGAACCAGTACATGACCACTGTTGTATTCCGAACTAAATCACTCGCGAGTTATTGTGTGTTACTGACGATGGTTTGATCACCGAAACCGGTATAACAGTGTTTTTTGCGTTTTTCGTGTATTAGTGGAAATAGACTATTTTTTCAATAACTCCGTTTTTCTTTACGGTTCTAGTCCTAAAGAATGTGCCATACTGTGGCACACATTTTGTGTGACGTCATAATTTACGTGTGACACCTTATTTACTTCATTTGAAAGCAATATCCTTTACTGAGAGCAACAATTCTCTCCTCTCACCACCACAAGATATTCTGAATTTATTGATAAATTAAATCTAGAAAATCCTATATAAATTAGGTACAGTCCTGAGATACCTATAATTTTTCACACTTTTTTTTTTAAACTTATTATTCGTGATCCACAGCAATTTACACAAGTAAATTTACCCAGGCAGATGTGCTAACAGGTTTCACATAGGTAATTGTGACGTGTTGGCTGGAGTGAAGAAGGTACCCATCAGTACCACTTCAGTGGCGTGATGATGCTGAAGTTGATAGAAAAATGAAAACTAGCATTTTACAAAATAATCTTAGCATTTTACAAGCACACTAATTCCGAATGAAAATGAAACAAACTCTGTAATTCGTAGTACCGAAAAGGTGATGTGAACCTTCACTTTTTAAATTATCAAAGTTTCTGTAATTAAAACAGACAGCTCAAAGATCCGTTTTAAAGAGAAAAAATTGAGTCATCATTTACGAACTAAATCACTCGCGAAGAAATCGTGGAAACCCATTTCAAAGAAAAACGGAGTTATTGAAAAGTTGTCTATTTCCAGTAATACACGAAAAAATGCGAAAAATACACTGTTATACCGGTTTCTGTGATCAAACCATCGTCAGTAACAAACAGTTAACTGTTATTGCTTGTTACTGACGATGGTTTGATCACCGAAACCGGTATAACAGTGTATTTTTCGCGTATTCGTGGAAATAGACAACTTTTCAATAACCCCGTTTTTCGTCGAGTCGTCATTAATGATTTATTTTAATTTTTTTTGTGTGTAAAAATTGGCTAAAAATCCATAAAAATCGCACAAAAATTGATATTTTCTTTAAAAGTGGTATGAAATGGTGACATAATTTTGTCAAAATGTTCGTAACGGCAAGGAAAAAGGTGGGGTTGAAGGTGGGCGATTTTCCAAATAAACAGTTGGTCAAATTTAAGTTTTGGTGCCTAAACATTGCTGAAAACGCCAAAAGTATCAGAGTTATATTCGAAAATTCGCTTATATAGTCATACTGCACTCGTAAATAAAGATTGGACCCAATTACCCCCCTCCCGTAACATTAGTCCCGTTACACATAAAAATGTGTACTACATGGCAGTGAATAGGAAATTTCTTTCGCCGGACCCAATAATAATTATGATTTAAAAAAAAACACATGAAATTCCTCCTCATACGTTATGTCGCCTGACATCAAAACGAATGAATCGGAAATTGCAGTATAAAACTCGGTAGGCCCTATCGGCCGTAAACATAAAATTCAACATGGTTTTAACATCCTCGCTACGCTTTTACACTATTTATCGACTGGGATGTAACAATGTCTCGATGTTGGAGAATTTTACGTTCTGGCCGAGGGGGGGGGGGGGGGGGGCAAACTTATGAATATTGTAATGCAATACCCCCATTTTGAAGGGTTCGCAACTAACTTTATTAATCGTAAAAAAATATAACGAAACATCTTCCGCCCACACGCCTCCTCCAGTGGTAGCGGAATCGACGTAACCACATTTTAATATCGATACGGGCCGATCATAAAGTGTCATACACGTCGTTGTAAAAAGAATGGTGAAATGTGCCAACATTATAATATGAAGCTCGCCATGAGTTTGTAGGGCGAGGTTGGGATGATGCAGAAAACTGGAATTGCTGTCACAACCCCGTTTTTCACGAATGAGTTTTTCATCGGGTTTTACGACTCTTCGGATAATATTTATTCGATTTTATATGGCCATATTAACAGAGTTGGGAAGAGAAAAAAATAAAATAAGTAAATATATTCGAAGAGCGGAAAAACAATAACAAGTCTCCGACTCGTATACTTGTATTTTGTAGTGCATTCAAGTTCAGTAAATTAGCCAGCCTAATTATGAGGAGGATATCAATATGAAAATAAACATTAGGTAGGTAATATTCCTAAACCAGCTAGTGACGACGGATTCTTCCTTCTTACACTATCGGAAATAACCCTTTACATTTAAATGAGGTATGTACTTGACATGAGGGCTTTATTTAGGAAATTCGGAATACAAAAACCAAATGGAATAGACCGGAATCAGTAGGTAACAAACGGAAAAAATGAAAAAGTACCTAATTTTATTTCCATTCCTTTTTGTTGATTTATTATTTTCATAAATGAACCTTTGGAATTGAGCGCGAAAACAATATTTGAACCCCACCTCAAAATATTATGGTTTCCGTTTCAAGGTACGCAGAATCCAAAAATGGAATAAAAAAACGTCTTTCCGTGCGCTGTACTTTGCACTTTTCTCAGTTCCATGAACCAAACTTAATGAAATTTGGATGGACGACAAACGGTATGTTATATGAAGAAAGAGTTATGTAATTAATTATTGAATTATTGAATCCTGCGCATTTGTATGACACTTTAATTCCGGGGCCGCCTCCAGTGCTCGATTTAGGGCTTTCCTGGGGGGAACTCGAGGGTACTGACCACAGAAAACAGTGATCTACGCTGAAGGGGCATCTATACAGTTAAATAATAAACCGTTGTGTAATAATTTGCAGGGTTTTTTCTCCATTATATCTATTATTTTTTATTATTGTTTGTTTATTATTTTCAATAATCAACCTTTGGAATCGAGCATGAAAAATATACTATTACTCATAAACAAGCAGAAAGTGAACTCCTTCAGATCAAACATAGCTGCCAAATTAAAAAAAAAAGTCTACACATCTAAACGGGTCTGCTGTCCACTGAGAGGGGTTCAGAATGACGAAATGAGTGTCTACGTCCACTACAGAGGGTAGGGTGTCCATTATACAGGGGTTCAAATATATTGGATACTCATATCGCTGCGCCGGGACCATGGCCAAACTGTCCGTTAGGAGGGATGTCCACTGTAGAGGGGTGTCCACTAACAGGGGGTTCACTGTACCAGGTACGCTACATAGCAACTGACAAAGAGTTAAGGAAAGTCGCCTCACAGTTGAAGTCCATGAACCCTCTTCAAGCCGAGCCATTCAAGAGGTAGGTTGTACTGGCAGAATGCAATCCATGGACCATCACTCCGAAAAATGTCCCTATTGTCGTGGTATCCTCCCAGAAGCCAGAACCACTCCCTGTAAACTTTGGATCTCGCAAATAAACCTAGAAGTGGAGACGAAAGGCACAGGAGCACAGAGGAACCTAGTGGGGATCCCCACCATCCTCCACTAGCTGGAGGATGGAGGGAGATAGCCCTCAGGACTATAAATACTTGCCTCCTTTGCCTTTCCAACCATTCTACGCTCTCCTCTAGTCACTGACTACTCTCTCTAACCTCACTCCTCATCTCTCTCTCCTTAACCTAAAAGATCCTGGATTTGGTGACATCCTTGAGCGTTGGGACCAACCAGGCAAACGAGCCCGAAAAGATCCCGGAATTGGTGACAGCCACTGTGTTGGAACCAACCGGGCACACATCCTAAAAGATCCCGGCATTGGTGACATCCTCCAGTGTTGGAACCAAGCTGGGCATAACCTCACACCTCTAGTAGTGAATGCACGCTACCTACCATTCACTGCACCTATCAACGCTGCAGCTCCAATAAACCGTCACTACACTGCACTTCATTTTCATAAACTGTGGCTCGTTTCAACTTTTACCCCTCACGGAATTACACAAAAATGAAAAAACAAAAAAATTAAAAAAAAACGCTGCAAATCCCTGCACAACGGTTTATTATTTTGTACAGAATACCCTTCTGTTACAGATCACCGCTCTATGTATAGATAACCCGTCTATATAATATGATATGTACTATTATATACATATTATGTAGATCGCAGACCCTCCGTAGGTTAGTACCTAACCCCGTACTCGTTACTAGGTACCTACCTAAATCACGAGTTAAATGTTGCTAAAATAATTCTGCCGATGACAAACAGTACCTAACAAAAAGAAACACACATAATGAAGTTCTGAAAAGAAATTGTTGATGAGGAGTGAAAAAAGTTGCAAAAGTACCTACCAACAAACTCCAGCCCCTTCTACGTAGATGGTATAATGAACCGTTGTGTAATAATTTACCGTTGAGTAATGATTTACCGTAGTAATAATTTACCCATCAATAATACTTCAACGTTTGTTCAAGTTTCACTACCTACCAACAAACTCCAAAAGAGCCATCATTTTTCAAATTAAATAATATCACAGAACAACCAACTCGACTTCATACTCCGCCAATATAATCAGGTGATCCCTACCAATGATTGGCCGTATTCACAAATTCCTATTGTGGGCGCGTCTCTGGTTACGAGATTTGGTTTGAATTGTATACAATTTCATTGACACTGGAGTCGAAAATGCCTGTCGGTGCAAACTTCGGGGCCTTACTGTGAACGAACGGCTGGACGTACGATGCTCCGGATGGGCTTAAAAAACTCGCAAGTTCAAGAACTATTTAAAACCGTAAAAATATTTACGTAAAAAAATGGTATAGGCGTTTTGAAAATTTCAACCCCTATTTTGAACCCCTTAGAGATGACTCACAGTAACGTCGAGCTTCGAGGACCAACTAGACGCCAAACGGAACCTATGACCCGAATTTCATCAATTTTTTTTCATGGTAACTAAGAAAAGTGGCCCGTACGGCGTACGGCGTACGGCGTACGGTGTACGGCGTACGGCGTACGGCGGACAGACAGAAATATTTTTATTGCAGTTTTGGATTCTACATACCTTGAAACGTAAACCATCAAATTTTGAGGGGGGGTAAGAATTTTTTTTTTCATGCTCGATTCCAATGGTTCATTATTGAAAATAATAAACCAAAAAACACGTAACTGAAATCGAGGAGCTTCATCAACAAACAAACTGACGCATGAAACGAAAATTTCAAAGTGACGCCTAAAGTGTGAAAGACGGGCGTTGTTAGGGGATGGTGAAGGGGGTCGTGAGTTATATTCTAATTAAAAAGACGCCAACTCTTAACAATTGATGGAAAAGGGCGGGAAATGAATTGTTTAATTAAATATTATATTATTCTATGCATGGCCAATGAGGGGAGAAAGTTCATTACGCATATTCGCTTTGGCCAGAAATAAATTCCTCGAGCAGTTTTCCTCCTTCCTCACTTTCGAGTGACTTAGTTTTCTCCATTTTTTTTTCTCTCATCTCCATATTTAATACCCTCCAATTAAAATATCATTATATTTTTCTCCGCTTAAATTAAAAACAACTTATCAACGAGTCAGTTTTAATTGTATTTGTTCTTTATGTATGGCGCTAGTGGTGGAGTGAGGGGGGGGGGGGGGATTTCGCCTCGTTTCTCAAAACTTACAGCACAAGTAGATTTAACTCCTTGGAGATGGTACATATTTAATAAGGAATATTTTAGAAAAGTATAAATTACTGCAAAAATAAAAAATAAAAAATAAAAATAAATAAATCACCCTACCTGAGAAAGACTAATGATAATCACCTACATTATATTATGTTTCTTAAATGGTCATAAAATTAATGAGGGGGAAGCAAGACTGGTGTGTTTTTGTTGTATTGTGTAAGGTGTATTGTTCGGAACAACGAGAGTTTTCGATTAAAGTCATCTTTTGCCCTTATAATAATAATTAATAAATAAATAAATAAGACGGGCATCCGAAGGAAAGGCAAAGCCGGAGAAGTCAGGGGGAAAAAAATCGGCTGCACTCGAACTGCCACAACGTTTAGACCAAATATGAAATGCACGAACTGCCACAACCATTAGAGGGGATTAGGGAGGGTCAAGAACTGCCACAAGGGTTCAGTCAGACAAGACGGTGGGTGTACAAGAAGTTTAGTTCCCATTCCGCCGCTCGCATTGTCAAGCGATCTGGATGCTCGCTAGCGCTCGCATCTCAAAAAAGATAAACAATCCCAGAAACTATCCCGTGAATGAGCAGGTTGTTTGGGACTTCTGAATAGATTAGTGGAATGCATTGTCAAGCGATCTGGATGCTCGCTAGCGCTCACATCTCAAAAAAGATAAACAATCCCAGAAACTATCCCGTGAATGAGCAGGTTGTTTGGGACTTCTGAATAGATTAGTGGAATGCATTGCCAAGCGATCTGGATGCTCGCTAGCGCTCGCATCTCAAAAAAGATAAACAATCCCAGAAACTATCCCGTGAATGAGCAGGTTGTTTGGGACTTCTGAATAGGTTAGTGGAATGTAATGTTAGGTATGTAACAAGACTGTTTAATGCCTTCGAAAATACCAGAAAAGAAGACAAGTAGAGCAGGAATATCATGGAGGGATAACCGCAGTATAATTCCCGTTTTTCCCTGACTTGTACCGGCTACCTGACCGAACCCTTGTGGCAGTTCGTGGGTTTCTTATCTTGCGAGTTGACCCTTTCTAATCCCCTCTAATGACTGTGGCAGTTCGTGCGTTTCAGATGGACCCAAAATTTGTGGCAGTTCGTGTGTCCCCAAAAAATCAGCACAAGACAGAGAAGTCATATACTCAAATATACACGGTGTTTCAGGTTAAACTACATTAACTTATTTCTGCAACTAATTTTTTAATGGAAAAAAGCCCTAGAACTTTTTCATAAACTCCTATTTTTTTTAGTATTTTGAGAATGAAGATTTTTTTCCCTGTTCGTACTTTTGTCATTAAAGCGCTAATAATTCTCTTTTTTCGCTCAAAAATAAAATATATACTTTATCGAAAAGTGAATCAGTTTTGCTATAAAATAGACTCCAACGCATATTTTTTTCCAAAGCTGTAATTATTACCCATGCGTTTTTAAAAGTCTGTACTGTAATTTTTAGCGTCTTCCATATTTCATTCTCAAAATACCTGGGTACTCCAGAAAAACAGAGGTTTTTGATCCTAGGAGAGGTTTTTGTTGAAAATATTAGTTGCAGTATCAAACCCTGAAGTTAATGTAGTTTAACATGCGAACCCCCTGTGTATGTGGAAAAGTCTACATTGGTCTAAATAACCAATCATCGGTGCCGTACGTTTGTGTACGGGGAAAAACATGGTTGTACAAATAGGGGTTTTTTTTAAGGTTTTAGTGAACATGAGCTTGTGAGGCATCGTTTTCAGATTTTTAGGGCGAGAAGACCGAATACGAAGTTTATTTTGAACAGAGAGTGAAGAATTGTGGTTGTAACGAAGTTTCAGCTCCCAAAATGCATTTTTTATGAGTCCAAAACCTGAGAAATTGTCTGGAATCACCATAAATTTGTATAATAACGCAGGAAGTTGTATCAACAGGTGAATCAAGAAAACTAAATGGCACTGTCAATGATCGAAGATATATTGTTAAATAAGTAGGAGCCTAATTCGTGTCTTTGGGGGCCAAAATTTGTTGAAACCATCAAAATAGCTATTTCAGTTATTGCACACGAAAGAAACAATAAATTAACAGCCAACATTTTTTCTGTACGTATGTCCAGTAGAATAATAAACCCATGTTTTTGAACGAGACATCGCGTCGTTTTGATTGATGACGTCCTAAAAGGAAGACTACTTCTGGCGTATGTGAGTTGGTTGGTGAGTGAGATGGTAGGTGTGGGGTTTACGAACGATATTGCCCCCCCCCCCCCCCCCCCCATCAACTGATGCAATATTACGGGCATAAAGTCAATATAACAGGATGAAAGTGCGTTGGAGGAAGTTTCAGAGGGGGCGAAAATAAGTGAAACCGATAGAAAGGTAGAAGGGGGGCGAAACTCGAAATAGAAAAAAGTAAATGCCACGGCCCACAGTTGGGGTGGTGCTACTGGTGGTGCTTCCCAAAGGATCAGTTGTATGTGAAGTATTTGGATTTGCCCTTCAGCAGAAGAGAAAGGGCTTGATGGGGTAGTGCTGAAGAGGTGTAGGTCGGAGGGGGGAAGGTTCTTTAAAAAAAAAATCCTCTTACTTGGTTTTATCCGGGAGGAGATTTTTATGTTATACCTCTTGGCGCGCCCTCCAGGTCCGTCATCGAGCGAAATATTGAGGAGAAAAAAAGGGGAAAACGCCAGCCTGATAGAAAGTTCTGTAAGTGATCCGTCCGGTGTGTACACAGAGGGTGGGGAGGAGTTGGTTTGCTGTTGGAGTTGTAAGCCGGATATTGCAGTTTTTCAAAGGTTGGCCGTCTGAGGTGGGCTGTCGGAGTTGCTGGTTCAGCAGCAGCCATTTCGAAATTCCGAAGTAAATGATAGGTACAATACAGGTATTGTGGTGAGGTGTGGCTTGGATAGGTGATGCTGAGATGTGAATTGCTAAGGCATTACAGCTGTGGCAAAACCAGGAAGGTTACCACCACTAGAAACGCTGGGGGATGTGCCCAGACGGTTCAACCACGTCGGTTATCACAAGACCCGTTCCACCACTCCGAGTTCCTTTAGGTGAGAAAGGTAAGGAGGTATGCGGAGACGAGAGAGAGAAGCCATCAACTAGAGGTTTGAGAGTAGAATGGCAAGCTGGATGAGAAGAGCGGGTTTTATAGGAGCTCTTCCACCCTCCTCCGACGTCATTAGGCCGTCTGTTCAGTTTAGTGGGACAGTCTTAATATGTACATTGAGTGGTATTCCGGGAGGACACCACAACAAGTGATGTTAATATATTTTTGTCATTGTTATCCTATTGCATCGTTTTTAGGATGAATAACCTCCTAGAAAATAATCATTTATGCTTTGCGGGCATATAAACGGCATTGACAAAAACAGCAATATACAGCTGTATGTGTGTCAAACGCACTCCAGGTCTACACAGACGTTTGTGGAGGTGGAGTGTAACATACCTATTATAGGTGCCTATATTATGCTTGTTGTGGTGTCCTCCCGGAATACCACTCAATAGGTACCTATAATAGGTATGTTACACTCCACCTCCACAAACGTCTGTGTAGACCTGGAGTGCGTTTGGCGTACATACATCTGTATATTGCTGTTTTTGTCAGTGACATTTATATGCCTGCAAATCATAAATTATTATTTTCTATAAGGTTATTCATCCTAAAAACGATGTAATAGGATAACAATGACAAAAATATATTAACATCTACAGTGCAGTTTTTATTACTTGAAAAAAAAAATAATAAAATAACATGGACGAATAATTTCCCTCCATTTACTTGGCCAACAATTTGCAGTGCCCTCAAGAATAGATGGGACTGGTTTCGCTCCTTGAGGCAGTCTTTTCCTCCACATAGTATTTCACATAATATGTGAATTATAGCTGTCCAATAATTTGGGAAGATTACCAAAAGGCATCTGCGGCTCATTCTTGCATGGTTGGGTGTACTTGTACTAACCTGGGATCGTGCCGTGCGCATTCAGGTGTATTCGTACTATCCTGGGATCGTGCCATGCGCATTCGGGTGTAGTCCTACTAACCTGGGATCTTGTCATGCGCGTTTGGGTGTACTGGTACTAACCTGGGATCATGCCACACAAGTGTGGGTGTACTCGTACTAACCTGGGATCATGCCATGTGCGTTGGGGTATACTCGTACTAACCTGGGATCATGCCATGCGCGTTCCGGTGTACTCGTACTAACCTATGATCATGCCATGCGTGTTCCGATGGACTCGTACTAACCTGGGAACATGCCATGTGCGTTGGGGTATACTCGTACTAACCTGGGATCATGCCATGCGCGTTCCGGTGTACTCGTACTAACCTATGATCATGCCATGTGCGTTCAGGTGTACTCGTACTAACCTGGGATCATGCCATGCACGTTCCGTTGTACTCGTACTAACCTGGGATCATGCCATGCGCTTTGGGGTATACTCGTACTAACCTGGGATCATGCCATGCGCGTTCGGGTACCTTCAATGTGTTACGGGTGATAAATAGGTGTCCTAATTGGGTTTAACGAGGTTTTATTGAACGTGAACTTTGAGGTATCTTTCCATGTTTTTTAGGGTGAGAAGACCGAATACGAAGTTGATTTTAACCAAAGTGTGGAGAATTGAGGTTGTGACTAAGATTCAGCTCCCGAAATTGATTTGTTATGAATCAGAAACCTGAGAATTTGTCTGAAATCACCATAAATTGTAATAACACTAGAAATTGTATCAACTAGTGAATCAAGAATTGAAATGGCACTATCGATGATCAAAGATATAATTTTTAATAAAATAGGAGCCTAATTCTGATTTTCGGCTCCAAAGTTGGTGGCAACCATCAACAATAACTGTTTCAGTTATTGTTCATGAAAGAAACGGTGCATGAACAGCCCAATACACTTCTGTAGGTATGTGCCAATAGAATAATACACCCATGTGTCAAGGACTTTGCAGGGTTTTGGTTTACTATTCTGTGAATAATACACCTTTGTATTCGCTCAGCAAAAAATTTTTATAACACCCCCTCAAACTTTTTTTTCCGTTTCAAAGTGCGTAGATTCAAAAAACGCTGCAAAGTACTACTTGTCACATGGGTTTATTATTCTATTGGACACACCTACAGAAATGCTAGCTGTTCATTAATTGTTGCTTTCATGTAAAATAATCGAAATAGCTATTTCTGATGGTTTCCATTCATATTTTGGCCCCTAAAACACAAATTAGGTACTTTTTTTTTTTAACTATCTTTGATCATTATTAGTGGCATTTAATCGTCTTGATCCACGTGCTGACACTTTCTCTACTGTTATACGAATTGATGGTGATTTCAGACGATTTCCTAGGTTTTTGACTCATAAAAAATCGATTTTGGGAGCTGAACATTTGGTAGAACTCAATTTTCCACTCTGGTCAGAATAGACTTAATATTCGGTCTTCCCGTCCTCAAAAAAATGGAAAAAGATATCTCAAAAGCTCATTTTACTAACATGTTACTAAAAAACAAAAAGTACCTATTTTTGTGCACATTTTCACTGATAACACCCCTGGGTATATTCCGATCGGGCTGGAAAGTTTCGGGACACAACGAGGGCCCAAATGGAGCATGTGTGAGATTTTGAGGTATCGTATTCCATGTTTTTGGGGACGAGAAGACCGAATAAAAAGTCGATTTTGACCAAGGAGTGGAAAATTGAGGTTGTACCAGATGTTCAGCTCCCAAAATTGATTTTTCGTGAGTCAAAAACCTGGAAAATCGTCTGATATCACAAGCAGTATGTATAATAACACTAGAAAAGTGTCAGCACGTGGATCAAGACGATTAAATGCCACTAATAATGATCTAAGATAATCTGAGAAAAAAAACCATCCAAAGCCCTTGTCACATGGGTTTATTATTCTACTGGACATACCTACAGAAAAGTTGGCTGTTCATTTATTGTTTCTATCATGTGAAATAATTTAAATAGCTATTTCTGATGGTTTTCACCAATTTTGGCCCCCAAAACACGAATTAGGTAGGCTCCCCCCCCCCCCCCTTTTTTTTTAAATTACCTTTGATCATTGGTGGTACCATTTAATCGTCTTGATCCACGTGTTGATACTACTTCCAGTGTTATTATACAAACTGATTGCGATTTCAGACGATTTCCCAGGTTTTTGACTCACGAAAAATCAATTTTGGGAGCTGAACATTTGGTAGAACCTCAATTTTCCACACTTGGTCAAAATCGACTTCGTGTTCGGTTTTATCGTCCCCAAAAACATGGAAAACGATACCTCAAAAGCTCATGTTACTAACATGTTACTAAAACACAAAAAGTACCTATTTGGAGGGTATATTCCGATCTAGTTGCAAAGTTTCGGGACACAACTAGGGCCCAAATGGAGCATGTGTGCGAAAGAACGAATTTTTTAGACCAAAAATGAAGCCGGTACACGTGATAAGGCGGTCTGCATACGGCGGACGGACATTGCATTTTTGGAATCTACCCACCTTGAAACGGAAAAGAAAAAAATTTGAGGGGGTGTTATAAACATTTTTGCTGAGCGAATACATAGGTGTATTATTCACAGAATAATAAACCAAAAGGCGTACCTAATTCGTGTTTCGGGGGCCAAACTTGGTGGAAACCATCAGAAATAGCCATTTCGGTACAAGTATGTTATAGCCCCGCCAATATCGATTGTATCGATTATCTCAAATACATCGATCCTTGTGGTATCGATGACGGCTCAATATGGCGTCCCGATGCCTACATCCCGTGTGCCGATATCAACTTTCAAAATGAATACGGGAAGACCATTGTAAGGACACCAAAAAATAAGAGTGACTATAACATACTTGTACCATCTATTCAGAAGTCCCAAACAACCTGCTCATTCACGGGATAGTTTCTGGGATTGTTTATCTTTTTTGAGATGCGAGCGCTAGCGAGCATCCAGATCGCTTGACAATGCGAGCGGCGGAATGGGAACTAAACTTCTTGTACACCCACCGTCTTGTCTGATACACGTCATCGATACCACAAGGATCGATGTATTTGAGATAATCGATACAATCGATATTGGCGGGGCTATAACATACTTGTACCGCCATTTCAATTATTTCACATGAAAGAAACAAAAATGAACAGCCAGCATTTCTGTAGGTAAGTCCAGTAGAATAATAAACTCATGTGACAAGGACTTTGGAGGGTTTTTCATGTGGCGGATGACGAGGTGTTTTTCGTGTGGCCGAGCGGTGGGTCAGGAGCGGGACCGCGGGAGGTAAACAGTAGGTCAGAAACCAGGAAGAGGTTACGAGGAGCAAACCGACCCCCGTTGGGATGAGAAGGGAAAAGGATCAACAAGTTGGGCGACCCCTCCCGCCCACTTCCAACAATCCACCGGTGCGTCGTTCCACCTCCTCCTCCTTCTCCTCCTCGTCCTTCTCCTCGTCCTTCTCCTCATCCTCCTCCTCGTCGTCCTCCTCCTCCTACTCCTCCTCCTCCTCCTACTCCTCCTCCTTCTACTACTCCGATAAGAGACTTATCAGCCTGTGGAGGGGTCGACCCTCTCCCTTCCTGTCCACCCTTTCACGGTCCCCCAAACCCAAGGTTAGTTCCGGGATGTCAAACGGGGGTTTTCGGTCTCAGAGTGGGATCAGTGATGTCGGCTGTGGTAGTGAGAGGGGAAGTTTGTTGTGGTGGCGTTGGCGGGGGTGGGGGGGGGGGGGTCTGCAGTCGTTGAGGAAGTGAGGGGGTGACGGAGGTGCGGTGTAAAGCGTAAAGCGGGGCTGAGAATGATGAGTGGGGTCGACCCCCTTATAAAGTCAAATTTGACCCATCTTTTTAGAGAAAAAACATTTTCGTCATCCAAACAGTCCCTCTTTCTATCGTCAACCACCATCCCACACAACGTCAGGAGAATTAATATTGATTTTAGCCCTTAATACGGAAAGTCTCGTAAGCGAATTTTCAAGGAATGAAGCTATTGCAATGGGGCCAAAATTTTCAGAAAATAAGTTTTTGAAATTATGTTACCTATAGGCAAATCCGTTTCAGAGCATCCTGATTTCATCTCTAGATTTAAAAAAAAATGTATACATATATTGTATATATTTATTTATGTGTCACTCCAGACAATATCCGACCATGGGTACGTGATAACAATTCCAAATTTCGTCAAAATGTTCGCATTGCCAAACAAAAGGATGAGCAGTTTTCAGAAATTCGAAGGGAGTGAAATTTGAGTTCTTAGGGGTCAAAACTTGGTAAAAAACAGTTATCCCACACAACGTCTGGAGAATTAATGTTGATTTTAGGCCTTAATACCAATTGTTGACCTCCCAAAAATCCAAATTTTACCCCCCCCCCCCCCTATTATGTAAGAAAAACAACTGAAATTGTGTTTGTCTGTCTTTACTCACCCTTCCATACCACTTTCAATGATGTTATATAAACTGTTCGCAATTTTAGCCTTTTTATCGATTTTTGACCCTTAAAAACTCAGAAGTTGACCCCCTTGGACTTTTTGAAAATTGCTCATCTTCAAACTCATCCTATTGTTTGGTAATACGAGCATTTTGGCAAAATTTGGAATTTTTACCATGTACGGGTGGCAAGATATTGTGTAGAGGGATATATATATATATAAAGTAGACATATTCATATAAATTGTTGTTAAAATCTATGGATGAATTCGGGAAGCTCTGAAACGGATGTATGTGCCTATAAAAATTTTCAAAAATGCATCTGTAAATGTTGGACCCATTGCATTTTGTTCTTCGAAAATTTGCTAAATGAAACGGAAAAATGTACAAAGATTCACGTAGGCACTAAGAATTGTGGGCTCAAACGATATGCGGATTTCTTTGAAAATTGTGCAAAACGGTACAACACCTCGATCTTTCGCAATAATGCAAATCCCATTTTCCCCCGGTTAGTAATTTCCATAAAAATCGTCAACCTTACCCCCCACCCCCTCTCACGACCGCCTCTGCCCTTCCGTTGCAAATTAATAACGAATCACGTAATGAAATCAACATAAATTTCGAACTTTCCTTTCTTCTAATCCCAATCCCGGCATAGTCGAATTACTGAGGAAGAGGGGAAAAAGGTTCTTATTCATTCGAGGTTTCATTCATTCATAGGTTGAATTATTTTATTCGATTTTCGCGCTGTCGCTACGGAATCTAATTGCGAGCAAAAAAAGAGGGGCAGAACAAAGCTTCAATTATCTGAATTAATTTCTTGTAGTGCTTTATTTCTAATTATTTCAAAGCTCTTTTTCTTCTATTTCCAATTGCAGGAAGCGTATTATTCTCATCGTAATGGATTAATTAAATAATAAATGAAACTAATCCAATTTCTGTCATTAAATTAGAGACACATAATGCATGGTTTGGTCATGAAATTTAGTAGAACGGAGCAGTAGGTTTCATGTCATTTATATATGAATTGGAGGTTCAAGTTAGGAATAATTGTTTGGATGGTAAAGTGTGATCCCAAGTCATCGGTACAAACTTTGAAGTGTCTTAGACAATTTCGTGCTGGTATCGAAATATAATAGTTTCATTCCATTTTTCAGGCCCACTTCCTTCACCAATTTTTTGTTTTTGTTTTATTTATTTATTTGTCAATGTACAGGAGACCAGTGTCTCATCGAGGTGCACGGTAGAAGAATTAATGATTATATGCTGTCACAAATGACAGCTGAATATTAAATAAAGCAAATTACAATAACGAAAAAAAGTATAAGCAGAGAAAGAGCATAACATTAAGTGGGAGAAAAAAAGGTAAGGAAGAGCAAAAGGGTACCGGCTAGGTAACAAAATCGATGGATTTAATTATGTCAAAAAGACCACCAGGAAAGAGGTCGAGGATTTGGATTTGGGATTTTTATCGAATTTTTGAAGATACGCTATAGGATCTGTCGTAGTATCCGTCAAGTTCTACACTCCTATATAATATGATTTAACCAAATAAACGAGGAGAACGACGAGCTGAGCGACGCCTCGGGGAGAGGACCAGAAGGGTTCCCTCCATCCAGCTCCCAACGTTTCTAAACGGTCGCAACGGCCATTGACAGATAGGGGCGAGGTGGAGGCACCTTTATATACCACCCAGCTTGCCCAGCTCTTCATTCAACTGACCTTACTCAGGCCTGCAACTTTTCTCTCGACCACCTTACTCTCTCTCTCCCCCTCCCTCTACCCACCTCTCTTCCCCTCTCTCCTACCCTTCCATGAACTGCTGTGGTGATAACCGTGGTTATTATCTGCTGTGGTATTGTCCTCCTTCTTCCTGGTGTCTGCTGTGGTGGTAACCGCTGGACTCCTCTCTCCTAGCACTCGCTGTGGTGATAACCACGGGGCGTTCGACCTCCTTCAACCTATCCAATCCAACCCTACCCTATCACCACAGGATCCAAAATGTTTAGTACATGAGTTGCTTCAAATCCGAAACAGTATACGTATTCATATTTATCTGTGTGTCACCCAGGTCTCCTGACGGTGTGTAGTAGGTGAAGATTTCATCAAGGCAAAATGTCTGTATCTTCTTACCTGCAGGGAAAACAGTAGACGATTTCGAAAATGAGCCATTATTGGAAACAAAAAATTTTAATTTAATTTTTTCCGGGTCAAAAATCCCCCAAAAAAACCCTAAAAATCATCCGAAGTTGATATTAAATTACCAAATATACTATAGAATGGAGACTCCACCTGTATAAAGACTGCCAAAAATAAAGTCGATCAAATCCGAGTTTTAGTCGGTCACGAGTTGGTACAATGCGCCACAAGTAGTCAAAACTCAACATTGAAATTTGCTCATATTGATCATGCTCAATTAAAAATGAGCTTTGTAGGGATTTATTGCATCGTCGAATGAGTCCAAATCGATGCCAAGTGCCAATCAATTTTACAATTAAATTAAATTATCATAATACACTATTCATGTCATTGGTATCGTAGGTATTCCAATTTCACTGATCATCAGGAACTTTCAAAAAGAGAAAAAACGAGTTACCTACTGAAAGGTTGTCTGTTTCAACTAATACACGAAAAAACACGAAACGTACACTGTAACACCGGTTTCGGTGATTAAACCATCTTCAGTAACAAACAATAACTGAAGGCACATTGGAGAGGTGACCTTATACATAGTCCCAAAATGGGGACTGTTGTTTGAAATGGGTTTCCACGATTTCATTGCGAGTGGTTTAGTTTGTGACTTTCAAAATATGTGCATAGTCCCTAAAAAAAATTCCAAATTTTACAATATTCCATATCATCCTGGATAATTTTTTTTCTTCTTTTTTTTTTTGCTTTGAAACTATGTAAATTGTCTCACCATCTACTTACAATTTATAGACGTTGCACTAAACAAATATGACGGTTGGCCACCTCGAAAATAACAGAGAGGAATGTAAAAACCAATATTATAAAAATATTATTGACATTTGCAGTAACACCTTGGTATGCTGAGTGTCAAGGCCGTGCCATACGGTTAATATGAATCGTTTCCCCCAACGGCGTATTATTATTGCATACTTTATCCCGGAATAATAGAAAAGATACGATCAATATGTCTATACAGTATGAATGTAATGAAGATGGAAGTTATAAAATATGAACGTAATTTTTATCTGTGGCATATTAGATTGGAGGAGGGACTCATCGATTTTCTCGTCCGAGGTTACTTGATGCGGCGTTACTTTATATACACAATAGTGTTTCTCCCTAGGCGCATGGCTTGCTTGTAATTATTAATGAATGAGAGTATTAATGAATTATTTAAAAAAAGTGTCTATGTTTGTATATTCATTTAGGCATCAATATTAGTATTGATCAAGTTATTTGAACTCTTAGCTGTCTATCTTGGAGGGCATTGTTTGTGAAAAATTCATGATGCGTACTGAGGTACTACAGTGAAAATCAGAGGTGTTTTGGTATTAGTTGTTGTCGGTTGGTGGCCTTCGTAATAAATTAAATTACCCATAACCTCAAATTGCTACCTTTGCTAGGCCTTATTGAGCGAGAGGGTTCTGATTGATTTCCAAGTTGAATATTCATGGAGTCCTTGGCTCGGTCAGGATTTCCAGGGGCCAGCCCCTGTCTGCCTGTCGGTGAAAAGGAGGTGGATCGACGAAGGAGACAAATGATGTAGCTCTGTTATAGATTTGATATAATATTTGGTACAATATGCCACAATCCCACAACGCCGGTACCTACCTTTCCCGCTCAGAGATCAGTTTGTAACTTTATTTGCTCGACCTGTAATGGTGGAAACATTGAGAAAACTTGAAAACAAATCTCCAGAAGCCGTGTTTTATTCGAGGGAAAAAAACGCTGCTAAGTCCTTGTCACTTGGGTTTATTATTCTACTGGACATACCTACAAAAATGTTGGCTGTTCATTTATTGTTTCTTTCATGCGCAATAATTGGAATGCCTATTTTTGATGGTTTCCACCTATTTTGGCCCCCAAAAACACGAATTAGGCTCCTATTTTTGACAAATTATCTTCGATCATTGATATTGTCATTTAATTGTGTTATTCACCTGTTGATACTACTTCTAGTAATATTATACAGGTGTACTTCTAGTAATATTATACAGGTGATGGTGATTTCAGACAACTACCCAGGTTTTTGAATTATAAAAAAGTGATGATGATTTCAGACAACTACCTACCCAGGTTTTTGACTTATAAAAAAATTGGATTTTGGGAGGTGAACCTTCGTTACAACCTAATTCTTCACTCTTTGGTCAAAATCAACTTCATATTCGGTCTTCTCGTCCTAAAAAACATGGAAAACGAAACCTCACAAGCTCATGTTCACTAAAACCTCCAACAAAACCTCTAAAACCCCCTATTTTTACACCCATTTTTCCCCCTTATCACCCCTGGGTGTATTCCGATCGGAAGGCCGAGCTTCGGAGCACAACTAGGACCCAAATGGGTTCCAAAATGGGGACCCAAACTGTGTGAGGAAGAAAGACGATTTTAGACCAAAATTTAACGTAAATTGAAGGCGTAAAATCGACTTCATATTCTGTCTCCTCGTCCAGAAAAACATGGAAAACGATACCTCACATGCTCATGTTACTAAAACACCAAAAAACCCTATTTTTACACCCATTTTGGTTTATTGTTCTGTGAATAATATACCTGTGTATTCGCTCAGCAAAGAATTTTTATAACACCCCCACAACAATTTTTCTTTTACGTTTCAAGGTGCGTAGATTCCAAAAAGGCAATTTCTGCCCGCCGTATCATGCATAATTATGTACTTTAATTTTGGTCTAAAAAATTCGTTCTTTCGCACACAGGCTCCATTTGGGTCCTAGTTATGTTCCGAAACTTATATGGCATACACCCAAGGGTGTTTTGGGTGAAAAATGGGTGTAAAAACAGGGGTTTTTGGTGTGTTAATAACATGAGCTTGTGAGGTATATCGTTTTCCATGTTTTTTAGGACGAGGAGACCGAATGTGAAATCGATTTTGATCAAAGAGTGGAAAATTGAGGTTCTAGCGAAGTTTCAGCCTTAAATTTACGTTAAAATTTGGTGTAAAACAGTCGTTTTTCCGTACGCAGTTTGGGACCCCATATATCAGTCCTACCTAGTTGTGCTCCGAAGCTCGGCAGCCCGATCGGAGCACACCCAGGGGTGTTATGGGAGGAAAATAGGGGTTTTTGAGGTTGTGAGGTATCGTTTTCCTTGTTTTTTAGGGCGAGAAGACCGAATAGTAGGTTGATTTTGACCGAAGAGTGAAGAAATGAGGTTTCAATGAAGGTTCAGCTCCCAAAATTCATTTTTTATTAATCGAAAACTTGGGAAATTGTCTGAAATCACGATAAATTTGTATAATAATACTAGAAGTAAACAGGCGAATCAAGGCAATTAAGTGAGCTATCAATGATCAAAGATAATTTTTTTTTAAATAGGAGCCTAGTTCGTGTTTTTGGGGGCCAAAATCGGTAGAAACCACCAAAATAGCATTTAAATTATTTCACATGAAAGAAACAGTAAATGAACAGCCAGCATTTCTGTAGGTATGTCCAGTTGAACAATAAACCCATGTGACAAGGACTTAGCGGTTTTGGAATCTACACAGTTCAAAACTCAAATAATGAAAAAAAATTGTTGAGGGGTTTTATAATTTTTTTTTTTTGCTGAGCGAATACATAGGTACTAGTTTTACTATTCACAGAATGATAAACCAAAAGTAGGACAAAATTACCCAATTTCAAAAGGATGGGATTAAGGCAGGACAGGTCGTAAAAAGTATGACATGTCCTCCAAAAGTGAGAAGGATGAAAACCCTGTACAATAACTTACAAAATGAATGTCTCGTTATCTAAAATACCTGCAAGGAGAAGCCTGAGAGGGACCCACTGTTTTAGAAACCAGGTTGGTTCCTGGGCTCTGCTTCTTAGAAGAGTTAGGATTTGCGTGTGTGCCAGCTCCACCTGTTTCCATTTTCCTGATAAAGTCAGGTGTGTTGAGGGGTGGAGGGACCAGCGGCCCATCCAGTTCCTGGAAGGTTGGTATCCCTGACGGTTCTTCACATTGTTCACAACAAGAAAAGACAAAGGGGAACAGGTACAGAAAACCTAATGGAAGAATCGCATTTCTCCCCTTAAGGGGCATAAACCCTTCCAAGTCTACCAGTCAAATCTTGGGTCAGTTTTCCAGGTGCACCACATGTGGTTGGCTGCTGGTGAATTTCTCTAAAATCTCATTTCTGTAGTTATTTGTTATTATTATAATGTTGTGTTCATGTGCTTCCCCTATGATGGCCTTGATTTTGAACATGAGCAGTGAAATCGCGAGTGCCTGACCCAACAGGTTGTGTTACTTCTTCTTACCTTCCAAGGGATTAAGGTACCTACCACATGGTTTTAAGTAGAATGATAATTTCAACATGGGCTTGTGATCTTCGTATTCCACGTTTTTTAGGGCGAGAAGACCGACAAATAAAAACGATTTTGACCAAACAGTGAAGAATTGAGGTTGTAACGAAGGTTCAGCTCCCAAAATTCATGTTTTATGAGTCAAAAACATGTGAAATTGTCTGAAATCGTCTTAAATTTGCACAATAACACTAGAAATCGTAATTTTTATTAGTTTTAATTTTTATTTAAAAAAAGAGCCTGATTCGTGTTTTTGAAAGCCAAAAAATAGTGGAATCCATAAAAAATAACTGTTTCGATTATTTCGCATGAAAGAAACAATTAATGAACAGCCGAATTTTCTGTAGGTATGTCCGATAGAATAATAAACCCATCTGACAAGGACTTCGCAGCTTTTTTGGAATCTACGCATCCTGAAACGTAAAAAAACATTTTGTGGGGGTGTCAAAAGTTTTTTGCTGAGCGAATACATAGGTGTATCATTCAAAGAATAATAAACCAAAAGCTTGACTCAATAGCCCCGCATATTGTCACGAAAAATAGGCCAGCAATAGAACTTTTCCAGCATAAGAATTCCTTTTTGTCATAATTAATTTCGTAGGGCCAACCAAAACTTTGGAGGCCAGTAAATGGTTTAAATATAAATTAGTATGGTACATACATGTTTATTCCAACAATTCGCTCGCCATTAGTTCGTGCTACATGCGTGGAACTTGTTTGGGAATCCGGAACTTCAAGAGATTTCAGGTGTTCAGGCTTCCACAAGCAGTAAAAATATTTCATTCAAATGCTCTCAGAGTAACGCATACGTACATGCCAGTGGCTCTTTCTTACTGCTACTTTACACTTATATCACGGTTACCCTTGAAATAAAATAATGAATAATTCAACTGGTAATTTCCACCTTTCAAAACTCGTCATCACCTCGCTACATTGTAACTCCGACGGAAGAATTATTGTCGTCAGCATATTGTTGCATCCAACTTGCACCACCTTATTAGTTTTATCTTCTTTGAAGATACAAAAACCATCCAAGGTAAAATATCTGATTTGCGAGTTTCCTAGTGGATTCGAGCTTACTCACGCCAATCGCTCGAGTTCTGAGATACTTGATTATTATTACTAGTTGTCGTCATTTGTTATTTTCGTAAAATAATTTTCTTCTTAGCGTCACGTTTTCGCCTTCGAAAACCGATATTACCAAATTGCTGACACGATTCATAAAAAGTTAACAAATACTGCGGAGTTGCATTTGAATTTAATAACTACTTCGCTTTCCTAAAATTATACATTTAGATAATGTATTTTTGGAGCGTTGATTAATTTGGCGTTGACTGATGGATAGTAAGTACATCGATGACTTGGGCTATTGCCCATCTGTGTTCTGGGTTGCTGAATGGATCTCACCCACTTTTGTTTATTTTTGCAATAATGAACCTTTGGAATCGAGCATGGAAAAACAAAATGTAACCACCCTAAAAATTTACTGGTTTCCGTTTCAAGGTATCTACGTAGCATACAAACATTGAATAAATACACCATGTTAATTATTTACGTGTAAATAATCCCTTGATGCGTAGATCACGTTTTTCTGTGGTCATTACCTACTTTCCCCCAGGAATGCCCTAAATCGTGTACTGGAGTTGGCCATCAGAACAACCAACTCGATTTCGTACAGTCATCCGTGATTACATATTCCCTAGTAATGATATCTGATCGAATGTATACCGTTTCGTTCACGATTGTTGTGTAGCTTTTCGGTGCAAATTTCAGGGCCTATTTAAAACTGTGTCATTTAAAATTGTGTAATTTCAGTGCAATACATTTAAATAATA
This sequence comes from Leptopterna dolabrata, assembly GCA_954871275.1. NCBI lineage: Eukaryota > Metazoa > Arthropoda > Insecta > Hemiptera > Miridae > Leptopterna > Leptopterna dolabrata. The sequence goes on from OX940985.1 coordinate 36,287,250, forward strand.
ATTTAAAAACTTTGTACGGCGTTCGGGAAATTTCGCGCCCTATTTTTCACCCCTTAGAGATGACTGACAGTAAAGCCGAGCTTCGAGGACCAACTAGACCCCAAACGGGACCCACAAACCAAATTCCATTAATTTTGGAAAGTGCGAAGTACGGCGGGCGGACAGAAATGTTTTAATTCCATCTTCGGATTCCACGTAGCTTGGAGGCGGAAACCATCAAATTTTGAGTGGGAGGGGGGCTAAATTTTTTTGATGCTCGATTCCGAAAATTCATTATTGAAAATAATAAACCAAAAAAATGAAATTTGGTATGTATGGTAGGTCCCATTGGGAGTGTCTAGTAACTAGACGGACCAACCGGACCAAACGGAGTAACCTCGGACCAACTGTTGGTCCGAGGAGCTCGGCTTTATACTGACTACAACTTATATGATGATTCCACTTATTATAATGACGTATATGGTCTGGATTACGGAGTTATAAAAAGATGTAATGAACAGATGCATGCAATTACAGTTGAAGTGGTTTTGCAGTTTGAGTCCGTCGAAGTGGTAAAAATGCTTTATTTATACTATCAATTTACGCGTTTATTTTGGTGTTTCTCGCTTAAAAACAGTAAAATAGTTTAAAAAATAAGGTTTTTGCGTGGTCAAGTTCTGTTTAGATGACCGGTTATCGCATTTTATTTCCGTGACCATTGTGGATTGTCAAAAGGACTTCCAGGTGTTGGCTTCTCGATCAGCAGCTGCCCGGTGCACCAATCACAGGGGGCCGTAAGTTGAAAAGAAACATTCAGGGGTTATGAGATGACATATATCATGCGGCCTTTTCAGTTTTAAACAATAAAAATAATGAATATTCCATTCCGCGCATGAGTTTAACAAGCGCAGGGTGCGTAGTAATAACATCTCGAGAGCCTTTGGCCACCCAACCTCACCAAAGGCGTCTTGTGGGGTATTTTTCTTGTTGCCGAACTCCTACGGAGTGTTTTATTGCTTCTAACAATAAGTCTATCGTTTGAAAAACATAGGAAGGAAACAATGTCGAGGGTGATGGGCAGGCGCGAAAATTACTGGCTGCCACCTTCGTCATCGTTACACCGACCAATAACTTGTCGAATGGATAATTTGCGAGCGGTGAGCGGTGAGAGTGTGTTTGCGAGGGTTTGTATTCACTTTGAGGAGCGATTCTGACGGACCGGATCACCTGGATCAGAAGGATCATCGAAGGGATGTCTGCTATCGAGCTCTTGCTGATCGATTTACGTGGGAATCGTCCTAAATAGCAAACTGCGTCAGTTCCTACCTACTGCAAAAAAAAATTTAATCAAAAGTGTGTGAAACGAATCAGAAATATATGCGTTTCGGCAGAGCAAAACTCAGGACTTGGAGAGATGTGTTTGAGGCTATCGCTCATTTCAATCCCGTACAACATCAAAATCTGTTGGAAACCCGATTTATGCAGACAGGCGGATATTTATGGCAGACAGGCGGATGTTTAAATGTGGTGACACGGCTTCAAATGCAGCGCTCGATACGGAAGAAAAACTGTGCAAAGTCCTTTTCACATGGGTTTATTATTCTATTGGCACATACCTACAGAAATGTTGGCTGTTCATTTATTGTTTCTTTCATGTGCAATAATTGAAATAGCTATTTTGACAGTTTTCATCAGTTTCGGCCACCAAAAATACGAATCAGGCTCTTTTTTTAAACAAATTATTTTTGATAATTGATAGTGCTATTTCACTGTCTTGATTCACCTGTTGATACTACTTCTAGTGTTAATTCAGTCAATTTCCCAGGTTTTTGACTCGTAAAAAATGAATGTTGAGAGCTGAACCTTCGTTACAACCTCAGTTCTTCACTGTTTGGTCAAAATCAACTTCATATCCGGTCTTCTCGCCCTTAAAACCATGGAAAACTCACAAGCTCGTGCTTACTAAAACCTCAACAAACAAAAACTCGAAAACCCCTATTATTTTTACACCCATCCCCCCCCCCCCCCCCCGTAACATCCTGTGGTATATTCCGATCGGGCTGCAGAGTTTCGGGACACAACTAGGACCCAAAAGGGTACGAAAGTGCGTGCGGAAAAGCGACGATTTTAGACCAAATTTTAACGTAAATTTAGGGCTGGAACTTCGTTAGAACCTGTTTTCCACTCTGATCAAAATCGATTTCACATTCGGTCTCCTTGTCCTAAAAAACATGGAAAACGATGTACCTCACAAGCTCATGTTACTAACACACCAAAAAACCCTATTTTTATACCCATTTTACACCCATAACACCCCTGGGTATAACCGATCCTGCTGCGAAGTTTCGGGACACAACTAGGACCCAAATGGAGCCTGTGTGCGAAAGAACGAATTTTTTAGACCGAATGGTATGGATATGGCAGACGGCGGACGGACATTGCATTTTTGGATCCACGCATATTGAAAAGTAAAAGAAAACATTTTGAGGGGGCATACAATTTTTTTGCTGACCTGGGTGTATTATTCACAGAATAATAAACGAAAATCAACTATTGATGCAAGAAAGAACAACAACCTGCGAAATGTACTCGGGTGCTGGGCTGTAGCTTCATGTGCAGAATTTCTTGAAATGCATCTGGGTAAACCCTGAGATACAAAATTAGATCATCGATAGGACATAATATAATAGAGTTTTCGCAAAGGTTTGGCTACTAGCCCGTTGACGGGCTAAGGCGTACGTACGAAGGAAAGTGCGAACTGCGCATGCGCATGTTTGGGTGGGAACGACCTAACTTGGCTCGTCAACATTGGATGCCACCGGTCTACGTAAACGACCTAGCACTAGGTCGTATGGGCCGTTTCCCGCACTAACATTCCACCAAAGAAACCTGGTCGCATGGATTGCCTTCTTCCATGGCATTTGTGATTATTTGTTTGTGTTGTGTACGTGTACCTGATAGCGTGCGTCTTTTTTCTCTCGATTTTGGTTTTTCTGCTGTATAAAACCCCTAAATTTCTATATTTTTTTGAAAACAGTATTAGGAAATATTTCTGTGACCCTTGAAGACTGGAAAATGTCAATAAATTGTACCTGGCTAATTTCTCTTTGTCTATGGACAACCTTACAGTTTTTTTGGCTAATAATGTCTTCCTATTAGCCACTAATTTTTGCCAAATAACTTCAATTAGCCAAAACTTCGGCTAATTTTTTTCGTGTCTATGGACAACCCTACATTATTTTCCATTTGAAAATAGTAATAGGAAATGTTTCTGTGATCATTTAGGACTGGAAAATCTTAATTAAGTAATTGTACCTGGCTGCTAGTCTATGAACAACCATATAATTGTGCTAGGGAAGATGAAAACTAAAAACGGCTTTTTAAACTGAAATTTCTTGGCTTTGCTTATTACTTGGCGAGTGACGAGCTCCTTGCTCCACACATTCGTGGATCGTCCCCGCAAGACTCGCCTCGGGAAAGAGGCGAGTCACTCGCAGTTGCTCGCTAGCCAAGGTAAATGATGGACGACGAATTAATAAAATAAAATCAAATAAATTAATAAAATCTCTTTAAAATCTAAGCTATTTTCTTAAGCAGGTTTAATTAATAAAAAATTGCCTCTCAAAGGAACTCGCATCAGAACTTTTTTTTCCATCAGGCAGACGACCGCTTCTGGAAGTCGTAATACCGTTAGTCTTAAGTGATTTGTTTGCTTCCTAAATTGACATATATTATTTCTAATAATAAAACCTTGTTTCCTCTATTGAAAAAAAATTAACCCCCCCAATCAAATCTTAAAATGTTTATCCATTATTATTATTATTATGGTACAAGTATGTTATAGCCCCGCCAATATCGATTGTATCGATTATCTCAAATACATCGATCCTTGTGGTATCGATGACGGCTCAATATGGCGTCCCGATGCCTACATCCCGGGTGCCGATATCAACATTCAAAATGAATACGGGAAGACCATTGTAAGGACACAAAAAAATAAGAGTGACTATAACATACTTGTACCATCTATTCAGAAGTCCCAAACAACCTGCTCATTCACGAGATAGTTTCTGGGATTGTTTATCTTTTTTGAGATGCGAGCGCTAGCGAGCATCCAGATCGCTTGACAATGCGAGCGGCGGAATGGGAACTAAACTTCTTGTACACCCACCGTCTTGTCTGATACACGTCATCGATACCACAAGGATCGGTGTATTTGAGATAATCGATACAATCGATATTGGCGGGGCTATAACATACTTGTACCATTATTATTTTATTTTATTACTTTATTTTATTTTTTAAATTATAATTGTAATTTACTATGGAATTAACAGTCGCCTGGGTCGCAGTTGGTTTCATTTGAGAATATATTGTGTTGAAAAATTAAAATAATAGGTACCAATTTAAAAAAAAAAAATGTTTCGATGTATCGAAACATCGATATTTTTTCTCCGATGTTTTTTAGACATCGATGTTTCTTGAGGAAAAAACATCGATGTTTGCACATACCCATCCCTAAAGAGAACTAACTATGTGGATCACTACTAGACAGTGAAGGGACAGAGGGTGATGTGATTCACAGAAAAATACCTCGACCATCGGCCCCTCGCGACCCGCATGTGTGGAGCGGGGCAGTTACTCGCTACTTGGCGCGTACTTGTCTCCTTTGAAGCGGGGAAAAAACCGACACTGGACGGAGGCTCCCCAAGTACGGTTACTCGTGACTCGGCGAGTACCGAGTAACCCATCCACACTACTAGGAAATCGGCAAGTATCGACTCGGTACTTGGCGAGTACCGCATGTGTGGAGCGGCCTTTAGCGTCACCCATCGAATCACGATCTAAGAGGTTAGCATCCGGTTTTTTCCCCCTAGATCGTTAGCCCCCGGAGATCCTTCGTCCGTCAACGACCTAGTGGCTAAACTTTTGCGAAAACTCTAATATGCTGTTTACCAAGATGTTGAACAGAGCGTTCAAACTGCATGGCTTCTTGATATTGAATCAGAATTGGTGGAATAGAATCGGAGTGTTGGATATGTTCATCTCCTGGGAGGCCTGTAACCTCTTGAGAGTTGTAGAACCTTGTAAGAAGAAGAAGAAGGATGTGTTCGTCTTGGGTACATAGTGGGATTTCAATCAAATTTCGATAATTCCAGCTGAAAACGTCTGAAAATTGAGCGTTTCAAACACGAAAATGACAACAGCGGTAGTCACCGTTGTTTGGTGATCTCAATTGTCACTCGCCGGCCTCAGCTGATTCTGCTGACCTCAGCAGCTCTTATTGTTCCAACAGGCGCCCGGCTGTTATTCTGAAATCCTTCCGCTCCCTCCGCTATGTTTGTTTCAATTTGTTTCGTTTCACTGGCCTTTTATTATAAACTTTTTTTTTCTTCTGCTTTCTTTGAGACGTAAACCGTTTAAATGCGATTTCAACAGTTCTAATTTCAATGAGACGCCCAAACGAGACTGACCTAAACTGAGTCGGTTGTTAAGGTCTGTTTTACAGGCGTTTTGAGTTATTTTCGCGTGCGGAAAGAGTTTAATGTTTGAAACGACGGGACGAGCGATTGGGGTTAATATCGCGAGTCGGAGATGCAGTATCTACGCTGCTATTGATGTCTTGTTAAACAAATATCTACTTGATATACAGAATTAATCATTTAACATTTGCATGGGTCACAAAAGCGGTTTATATTATTTTTTACATGAAAGTAGATTCCATCCTGAGAATTTTGAGTACGACCGCACGCTCCTACAATGAGTGGTTCCTTTTCTATGATTTTTGTTTTTCAAAATTTCCAGAGGTTCCTACGTCATTACACCCCTCTCTCCTGTGCGCGACCACCCTGCCCACTGTGACGTAGGAACCTTTGAAAACTTTGATAAATCACAGAAAAAGTACTGCTTATCGTAGGATCGTGCGGTTAGTCCCAAAATTCTCAGGATGGAATCTACTTTCATTTAAAAGAATAAAATAAATACGTGCAAATAGCCGATTTATGTTTTAAATGAATTAAAAGTACTGCTGTCATCAGGAGTGTAATAAATTTTCGAACGATACAGGGGCTTATTACCTTGGGAAATCAGCACTTGGTGGAGCCGATAAAAAATAACAAACTCAGAGCTCCTGTTACCTACTTGTACTTGAATAATTACTTGAATAGTTACAGTAATGTCGTGTTAGATATTTCAAAACATCGTGAAGAATTAGATTTTTTCCCCTCATTAACCAAGTTGAAACACTTGACTGTAATAGCAGGGCGCTCTCGTTAAATGTGGGTTATAGTTGTTTTTATCACTATTATCGTCGAGCCAATCGGTGGTAAAAATTTCTACAAATTATTGTATGATCAAGTCTGACGTACGTACCTAATTGAGAAAACCCACCCCTGAGGCCACCAGTAATTTGATCTTTGGTGTAATATTCATTTATAGCAAAATTTTGATAGGAAATTTCAATGTCCTCTGCCCTTCAAATCGCTTGTAGGTATAACCTCATCTCTCGATAACCTTTTCTCGATGTAAATTCAATAACCAATTTTCTGTTTACCTTCGCAGATTCTGAAGCAAATCAAGGATTTCTCTTTACCAAAAAAAAAAAAATCGTCCTATGGTCACTGGGATATACCAAATTCCGTGTTAAAATCGTGATTTATTTAAGTCTACTGAAAAAAAAAAAAAAACTGCTCAAGTCTGACGTACGTAATTGAGAAAACCCACCCCTGAGGCCACCAGTATTTTGATCTTTGGTGTAATATTCATTTATAGCAAAATTTTGATAGGAAATTTCAATGTCCTCTGCCCTTCAAATCGCTTGTAGGTGTAACCTCATCTCTACTCCTTTTCTCGATGTAAATTCAGTAACCAATTTTCTGTTTACCTTCGCAGATTCTAAACCAAATCAAGGATTTCTCTTTACAAAAAAAAAAAAAAATTGTCCTATGGTCGCTGGGATGTACCAAATTCCGTGTTAAAATCGTGATTTATGTAAGTCTACTGAAAACAAAACCACGAACGGGCCCCTGCCTAATTAATGTGCTCCTCCTTCAAGAACCACGCTCCAAACATTTTTCACCTCAGCCTTCATTTCCCCTTCAGTTTTTATGTTTATTTGCACCGCAGCTCGATGGATAGGCACTCACCAAAATAATTCGCCATGGCTGTTGATTTTTGTTCTTTCTTCGCATTTCTCTTTTTTTTCTAATTATAGTAATCATTTGGGGAAGATTTCAACGGGGAATGGCGCTAGTGGTCTTTTATTTCCTACGGTTTCCCCCTCCCTCCCCCCCATCCTTTTAACCACTCAGTTTCCTTAAGAACCGGCAAAAGATTTTTTCCTTTTCTTTTTTTCTAATTGACCTCATAAAAATATCTCGGCCATATTGCCTCTCTGCCATGAAGGAAACGAAAGTGGTGGGGAGGGACCTTTTTCATCCCACAAAAGGAAGCGGTGAGGTAATTATGATCCTCCCCCACCCTCTCCTCCCAATTGCTAAAAATCAAATTTCCCCTTGAAAAAATAACAGCAAAAAAAACTTGATTCTCAATTCCACACTTCCCCGTATTTTTTTCCCCCGCCTACTCTTAAATAAAAGAACTAATTATCATTCATTTCAATTGGTTTCTTCAATTTTCCTCAAGCAACTCCTTCGTTCTTCCCCCGAGAAGGGATTCAAATCGCGAAATCGCTATGGGGCTGGTTACTGACTTGAATGGAGCCTCACGTTATTTCATCGTGTCTCGGAAATTATAAAATGATGTGAATCAAGTGAGATTTTTTTCGCCCTTGTGGTAAATAAAACTTGGCACACCTATAACCTCGTTGCCTTATTGAAAATTGCCTTGACCAAAAGCTCCAGTATTCTTCCATATTTTATCTACGAGAGTATTGGTGATGAAGGCCTGGTGGAAAATTCTATGGCTTCAGTCTCTCCACCCCCCACAGTCGTAGGTGCTGGTATTTTGTATATTGTACAACATAATTATAGTTATAGTTACAATTAAAAGTGTAGTTATAGTTATAATTATAGTTATAAATATAGTTATAATTAAAGTTATAGTTATAATTATAGTTATAATTAAAGTTATAGTTATAATTATAGTTATAATTAAAGTTTATAAGTATAATTATAGTTATATGTGCGTGGTATGCAATGTTGCAGGTGGCTATTGAGGTTCAGTCATTAAAACGAGATGTATCCCAACGTTTCGGTGGTTTATTCCATCATCTTCAAGGGGGTTCTACAATCATACAAATATGGTTGTCTTAGTTTAGTGCATAATGTAGTAATCGGGAGGAGTTAGTACAGTCTAAATATAAAATGAGCTAAAGTGATAATAGGAAGTTTAAATACGGAATTATTAACTATAAATTTACAGGTGTTTTTAAAAAGGAAAAATTGTTGTTATTGACTATAGATTTACAAGCTTAGAAGCATACAGTGTACTTACAGTGAGTTCTGAAGAACTTTACACCCATATTCCTCACTGACTATCAGACTTATCATACTGCTAGGTAGAGAGAGGTTTGAAACTTGGGTGAACTGATCTTGTGACTGAGGAGTTGGTGTTGGGGAAAAAATGAAAACTATGTGTATGGGTGGTGGGGATACATTTTGGTCAGAAGAGGGGAGTATTGCGGGTTTTTACCTGGGTCAGAAAATGGAGTATTGGGGGTTTCCCTGGTTAGGTGGCGGCTCCCTGTCAAAGGGAGGGTTGTTAGCGGTGTCAGTGTTATGGGATCGAAGGGTTATTTTTCGACCTGTAATAGTTTGGGATTTTCGGGAGGTTTAGATCTGAGGGCTGCTTTAGTTCTGAGGGCGGCTTTGGATCTAAGGGCAGCATTCGACACAAAGGCGGTATGAGACCTAAGGGTGGCATTTTTATTGTATTGTATTGTATTTTTGTATTATAGTTATAGTTACAAGTATAGTATAGTTAGTATTGTTATAAGTATAGTATAAATATAGTTATAATTATAGTTATAATGTAGGTACAAATTTAACTCTAAATATCTAGTTATAATCATCTAGTTATCTAAACTCTAAATACCTATCCAAAACCTAAATATCTAGTATTATTATAGTTATAAATATAATTATAGTTATAGTTATAATGTAGGTACAGATTTAACTCTAAATATCTAAAATACGAAAAAGTAACGAATATCAAATAATTAGCAATTGTGTTGGCATCCATTCAAAGTATTTTTATCTTATTCCACTTCTGAGCAATTTTCACGTTCCAAAAATAGAGTTTTTGATCCATTTCCATTGCCCAAACTGTTTCTATTTCAGTTTGAAATATCTTACTCGGTCTATTGACATCTTACTGTATCATTTTTAGTGATTTGTTAATTTGTCGCGGTTTTTCACCCGTAAATCTCATATTTTATCTGCTATTTTTCTTCCAAAACGACCCATCTAAAGTAAACAGGTGCTAGGTATCACAGGTTTCATACTACATTCTTCGCCCGTATTCGGTTGGTTGGTTACGATGAGTCATACCTTACAAAATTAGTCGGAAACTATACAATTTTCCTTAATCGTGCGGTTGTGTCGTACTGCTCGCGGACACATTCGAGCTGTTCTGTTCTATTACAGGTGGAAATCAGTTCTGGCATTGTTGAATCGAACTTGGCGTAAATGGCAAATTCCGGTAAATGGTATTTAGTTGCTGTTCAGCTTAGAATTGTGGGAGTTAGGTAGTAGCCTCAAGAACAGTTGTATATGTTTCAATTCGGGATTTAGTTGAAAATGGAGTCGCCAACATGATTTCCACGTTATGTATGTCCGTCGTATAGACAACTTCGAAACGACTACAATAGATCTCTACGAGAAATAAGAGCGTACTAACGCCCGAAATAAATTTCTTGAGAAACGGAGAACTTCGAAGCCCATAACGGACCATCGGAGTGATAAACTTAGCATAAACAAGAAACTATCGGAATGGAGCAGATAGAGAGTTAGTGCTCGGCTGGACAGATTGAGGCTGGTGAAGGGTCTTTGAATGGAGGGGAGTAACGCTTAGTATATTTCACTTATGGGAGAGAGGACATATCTTGGGTAAATGGGGCATTAATACCCTGAGCGAACGTAATACGTCTGAATTATCCGAGAGATAAATCCATAGAGAAGACGTCGGAGCGAACGGAGCAAAACTTGCGAGATTTACCGATGTAAGTTCCCACTGCGCGAAGGCTGGACTGCTATTCTAATGCCTATTGTTCGGCGGTGGAAGAGTCGAATGGCGTTTTTATTGGTCAAGACTTTCTTGTATGAGGTCCCCCCAACAATACTTTGAAAGGGTTCGAAACGGCGGGAGGTAACGTTGTTAATAGTTCAGAAATATCTGTTATTCAAGAAGGTCTCGTAAGAATAAAATAACTCGTTGCAGGAAAAAGAAACAAAAACAATCTTTGGAAACCGTGGTGCTGTGAAGAAGCCCTGACGCGCCACACCCATATATCCTCTTTATCCACTTGCAGGACTGAAATATTTGAACGGCAGTTTAATAGTTGAATCTTGGGATCCTTGAGACGTAGAGGTTTTACTTTAATTCTTTATCGAGAGAAAAACGCATGTGCAGGTGAAAGTTTTACTCTCTGTACTGTATTTTCGTTATGAAAGGTTGTAGGGCTTACTTGAGCTACCGGTGGTTCAGCAGCTGATGCCATGTCGAACTTCAGCAGTACTCACAGGCTCGCCAATGCTTTACGCTGTTGGAGGACTGCAGTCAGTTTCCTGTACGATTGTGACTTGATGATTGCGTTTTCAAGGTTTGGAGGGCTGATCGAGCTCTCAGCGTTGCTGATTCAGCGGCTGCCTTGTAAAACTTCAGCTTTAGACTGTTGGAGGACTGCAGTCAGTTTCCTGTATGATTGTGTCTTGATTATTGCGTTGTCAAGGTTTGGAGGGCTGATTCAGCTCTCAGCGTTGCTGATTCAGCAGCTGCCATGTCAAACTTCAGCTTCACACTGTTTGAGGACTGCAGTCAGTTTCCTGTATGATTGTGTCTTGATTATTGCGTTGTCAAGGTTTGGAGGGCTGATTGAGCTCTCAGCGTTGCTGATACAGCAGCTGCCATGTCAAACTTCAGCTTCACACTGTTTGAGGACTGCAGTCAGTTTCCTGTACGATTGTGTCTTGATTATTGCGTTGTCAAGGTTTGGAGGGCTGATTGAGCTATCAGTGTTGCTGATTCAGCAGGCTTGTCCAGACTTGACAATACTTGTAGGCTCGCCGATACTTGTATCTGTGGTTATGGAGTCCTATGTCGCTTGGCTTACGTCGTGTGGCCTACGACTTAAAGAATTTTGGGTGCATCGCAGTACGTTGATACTGGCATTGCTGATCCAGCAGCATTTAAGTGCAAAAATTAGCCTTTCTCATTCATCCTTGATCGATTCGTATGTTTTTTAATACGGTTGTAGACATTCCCCGTGTTTTAGGCCATAGGGAATGGGGAAATTCGTGAAATTATTATATTTATGTATTTTTATATATTCAGAACTCTTGGAAAAATGGTAGTTTGAACCCCGTTTAAAAAAATAAGCGTTAGTTTTTAAATGAGGGTGTTTAAAAGTAAAAACGCGGCAAAAAGTGACGTATCATGTCTGTTGACATCTGATTGGCTGTTGGCCGAAGGAGGTGGAGCGACGGTTCTCAATGCTGCTAACAACCCAACATTAGAAATGGCAAACCTTCTTGGTAACTTTCAAGAACCTTTGCCGTGGCCTTTCGTGAACCTCCCCTTGGTTTGATGTTGAGAAGGTGTTTTTTAAATTTATTTAAATACATTTGCGGTTCCGTCGATCCACCCTTTGCAGTTCTGTATTTCGTTTAAAGTTATGCACGAGCGCTCTAAGCGGGATTCGATTTACCTGACAAGGCATTTTGTAATGGGAACTTGGAAATTCAAATTTCAACCTCGTTTTCTACCTAGACTTCCCGACATAAAGACCTCATTATGTGGTCAGTAAGTGTTAATTTCCGTTAGTGAACAGAATTTGGCAAAAAAAAAACTGAGAATTTGTAACCCACGAAAATTGCCTATTCTTGGGAGCCCAATTTGGACTCGTTGTGTGTATTTTACTTCATATTACCTACATAGTACTTAGGTGAGTATATCCCTACACCTATCGATCGCTCTTGTCATAATATTTGCTCAACTGATTTACCCCTCACAAAGAAAACCTGAAGTACAATACATCTGAAACGCAAGATTCAGATATAGGTGCGTCAGATTTGAAACCTGCCACTTTCGAAACTGTCGGCTCGTTTTCCGGCGAAAACCAACATTTATTCCTGAAAAGTCGCTCAAAGGACTGTATAAACAAGAAGATACAGAGCGGAGTATTATACTATACAGTGGGTATGGGTTTGGTGGGAGGGGGGGGGGGGATTCTGGATTGTATTTAGGTGTGTTATCTGCTTCAGTCAGTCGGGAGCTACCGATAGTTTGAATGGCATCACTAGACATAATGGGTGCTCATTGCCCCCCCCCCCTCTCCCCCCCCCCCAACATCTCTCCCTTACTGGTTGTTCCGTTTTCACAAAAGGCCAGGCCAAGGGGAAATGTAGGGGGTGGGGAGGGGGGGGGTAGCTTTGCAATATTGCCGTATCTGGCACCCCTACCCCTCCCCTCCCCTTACGATACCCAGCTCTATTTCCACAACTGCCATATTTCCCCTCTTCCACGTTGCTCTATATTGTTCCAACTGCGGTATTACCTCCCCCCCCCCCCTCCCCTCCGTCACTTCTTCAGAAATGTTCGGTAGGGGTTGTGCGTGCGTGTGCGTGTGGTGGAGTGGAGAGGAGAGGGGGAGTTTTCCCGTATATTTTACAGTCGCGATTCTAACCCCCCCCCCCCCCCTCTCGACACTCATCACAATACCCCTTTTTGCACCCATTAATCCCACGAACAAACACCAATAATAACAAGAGCGACGAGTCATAAACAAAACGGCTGTGAAATAATGCGGCTTTTCCTACACCCCCCCCCCCCCCCCCATCAAAACCCTCCCTCCTCGCCCTTCGCCTGTGATTGCGCGTCCGGTCCCCATACGCGTAAAACACACCCTATTTAACACTTGTCATTTTCACTAGTCCAATCCCCCCCCCCCCCCATAACCCCCCTCCTGCCATTACACCAACCACAAAAACCCCTTTTTTCCACCAGCCAAACCCCTATTTTTAACACCTATCACATTACTTACATCACTTTACTCCCTTTCGAGTGTAATTTTTCAGGAGAGAACTACCGACGTCATACTTTTTTCATCCTACTTACACGTGGAAGCGTTATCTGTCACGTAGACGGTGTCTCATTCCAGTTTTTCTCTTTTTTTTTAAACTCAGAAAAATATCCGTAGTTCACACTTGGTGCTACTGCTTGGTGACATATCAATATAATTCCGTGGCTGCAGTGAATAGTGTGTCAAGTCCAAAAATGAGATTTTTGGCAATTCGCAATTTAAAGTTTGACAGTTCACGCTAAATCCTGTAATTACGGCCATAATTTTTCTTGGTGCTTATTGTATGCTTTATAAAAATCGTGGAACACTGGAACACTGTGTCATGTCTCGCTAGTCGGACTTGACACGCTATACACTGTCCAGGTACACTTTGATGAACATGACCCAAAATGCACTAATGCACCGCTCGGTGAGAGATGCCAGTAGGACTAGACACACTGTTCCCTGATAAGAAGTGGAGAGTCTGGGAAGTATTAGTGGACTTAACTCGTTTTTGCAGGTTTTGGACTTGACACACTATTCACTGCAGCCACAGAATTTATATCACTCAAAATTGCTGATCCCGTGGACGAAACGCGCAGTATTTATCATAAATTGCGTCTACTGAGGGCGTGGCATTTCTTAGAGCTGTTACATGGTTACATACGGCAAGTATTCGAATGCCGATGAAATTTGGCAGGTGCCTAACCGAACAACCCCTTTTCGGTGTTTCGTCCAAATTATTATATCGAAATACCTCATTTGATGGAACGCATGCTGCACCACCCAAGGACTGCCGTGACAGACGGAAAAAGAAACAAATTTGTTTAGAAAGTACTAAAACGACTTTAAATGTTAATTTTTGAGGACAAGAATTTGTTTCCTTACAAAAATATTCGCAAGGCTTCCTACAATTTTACCTGCTTTAGATTTACCTGCTTAATACTTGTCACATTTTATATCTTTCCCATCAGAACCGGTATCAGCTCATTACTGAGTACTTAGTAATACAGTGAAACTCCTCTTAGTGGACACCCCTCTACAGTGGACAGTTGTTTGGCCATGGTCCCGGCGTAGAGATAGGAGATTCAATGTATTCGAGCCCCTGTATAGTGGACACCCTCTATAGTGGACGTAGACAGTCATTTCGTCATCCTGAACCCCTCGCAGTGGACACCAGACCCGTTTAGAAGTGTAGAAAAGTTTACATTTTTCTTATCTGACAGCTGTGTTTGATCTGACAGAGTTCATTTTCTGCTTGTTGTATGGAAAGTGCTTATGTACATACGTTTTCTTTCCGTCGCCAATCGCATGTTTTCGCTCGTGAGAAGTATCAGTGCATCACGAACGGGAAATGACCGAATCAAAAATGAAACAACATTCTTCGATTCTCCAATTTTTTCAGATTCAAAATTATAAAATTTCATTCATTCGTGAATGTATCCATTTATTCTTGTATTTCTGAAAATTACACACCCCATTGTTGCGTAATTTTCATACATATTAATTTTTGACAAATGTTACGGTTTTTTTGCGCGTGCACACTAAATAATAAAACAGTAATATTAAATATGCGTTGGAATTTGTTGACACCCCTTTATAGTGGGCACTTATTTTGGGCCCGTGGGTATTCACTATTATAGAGGGATTTCACTGTATTATTTATAATAATGTTATTATTATAGTCCAACCCATGCCCATGACATGTAGCTGCCAGCATGTTTGAGCACCTGTTTCCCATAGTGGGTCATGGAGTAGGTACACTTTTATTCCAAACAGCACCAGTTTACTGACCTTTCCTCTTTTTTTCAGGTAAGTCGCTGATCTGTGCATTGTTTATCGGTAAGTTCCATATTGATCAGTTAGGTGAATCTCATTGTACTGATATTCCGGTCATCTTTCGTTCAGCCTCAGGTATTTCTTGAAATTCAACTCTATATTGACAAATATTGACAAATTCTATATTGACTTGTCTGGTTGATAATGATTATCAAGTGTTATTGAAGAAAAATGTACCTATTTCATATCATACTTTCACTACCATACCATACTTTCATTTTAGGTACCTTTATGTGACCAAAAAAAGGCCGTGCCTACCATTAATTTGTAAAAAGCTGGAAATTATTTTATTTCACTTTGGGCGTCCTGAATAATGTTAATGTTATTCGGCGTCGGTTTCTGAGGTGAGCTAAACTTCTCGGAGCCAAAAACCGCGAAACTGTGGAGCTTTTTTTCGTTTTTGGTTGATGGCATCTAAATGGTGTATCGTACAGAAAAGTTTACTACTTCTACCAAAATTAAAAAGCATTAAATTCTGCGTCGAATAAACCTCCTTATACATCGAATTTGGTTCAGTACTTAGGCCAGAATCGGCAGTAAAAATAGGCAAACTCAGTTTAGTCAGCAATTGCGTATAGTTTAATTCAAATTGAGTAAAGTTTAATTCATTTGGTGAAAAGTTTAATTCAATTCGCGAAAGGTTTAATTCGGAGTGCGAATGCTGTACCTATATCGTGCCTAGTGGATTCGAGTACACCTCGATTTTGTACTTTGTAAAGAAGAAATTAGTGAATAGGTATTTATGAGATAAGCTACCTTTCAAAAGAGGGGGGGGGGGGGGTGGGGGGTGGGGGTAAGAATTTTTTTTTCTTGCTCGATTCCAATGGTTCATTATTGAAAATAATAAACCAAAATGTTCAACATTTGAACAGATGTCTTATGAATATTGGAAAAGAGGGCAACAAGTAGTTGTTGTTTCCGAACTACCGAACCAACTAATGCAACCAGCGCAACGTGCAACTAATCACAACAATGTCTAGGTATAATTTCACTTGGTAATTTACTAGGTAATTATGACTAGGTAATTTTCCAACAACCAACAATACCTTCACCCCTTGGTTTTTAAACATGGGGCAAAAATTTGCACACCTTGAACCAACTCGTTGGAGTGTAACAACAAGGTACAGGGCCATTTTTCAATAATGTTCAAACTTCCAACATATTAGCTATACGATTTTGGAATGTTGGACAAAACTTCACCCACTTCCTGTGCCAATTTACTTACACACCTTATTCATTCAGAGTCAGGACAGGGAAGTAGAAAAAATGGGAATGTCTGAGGTGCTCAAGATCTCTCTACCCCCACACACAGTCAGAAGCTCCCGATCTTGACCCTTGTACCCAAAATCCTAGAAACGAGAATCCGACGGCAACAGTCAATTTACAAAAGTCTGAAAACGGATTTGAATTCTCTACAGTTCAATGCAAGTGCCTATTAAGCCACTTTTTGAAAATATTCAAAATTTGAACAAATATTTTTTGGAACAGTGGGCAAACAATTTTTGCACACTTCTTAAACCAATTACCCAAAATTCTACGTGAATATCTGACGCAGCGGTAACCACAACTCTCGACATCCCGGGTGCCATCTGTTCGAATGCTCACGAACAACTGATCATCAGAAATGCTCGGGCGGTGTGAACGGTGTGAACGAGGAGGAGTATTTTGAAAATGAGAGGGAAAACTGGAGGTAAGGAGAACATCAGCTGATTGCCGAGGGGGGAGTGGTCATGGTGGGAGAAATTCAAAAATTGGCGGTTAAATAAGGCGGGAAATTGATTACCATCTGATCTAACCTATTATTAGACGAGGGGAGTAGAGGAGGTATTTGAAAATTAGAGGGAAACAGCATTTTAAAAATTGGTGGGAACCAGTTAAGGAGGAATTTACATGGATACTTTAGCTTGACATCATCCATGGGCATAAATCACTTTACAACATCCATGGAAATGATGTAGGAGGCTATGACATCACATCAGAAAACCATAATGATCAGTTGGAGGGGTGGGGAGGGGGGATGACACTTTGAAAAGGCGGGAATTTGGTAAACAGCTGGTCTTATGTCATTCAAGAGAGGCGGGAGTATTTTGAAAATGAGAGGGAAAAGCCTTGGCAGTTGGAAACTGGAGGTAAATAGAACATCAGCTGATTGCCGAGGGGGGAGTGGGAGAAATTCAAAAATTGGCGGTAAGGCGGGAAATTGATTACCAGCTGATCTAACCTATTATTAGACGAGGGGAGGATGAGAGGTATTTGAAAATTAGAGGGAAACGGCATTTGAAAAATTGGCGGGAACCAATTAAGGAGGAATTTACATGGATACTACATGTATATCTTTCTAGCATCCATGGAAATGACGTATGAGGCTGTGACGTAAGAGCCTGTGACGTCACATCAGCTGGGACCTTGGGCGAGGCGGGGGGTGGTGATAACAGTGATAGGCAGAATCGGCGTTTCTTCACTACTCACGTTCAATAATAAATTAGTTTTGAAGAGTATTGTAATGGTTTTTGTTTAAATTTATTAATTTATAATCACGATTAACTACTTACCCACTTCATTTTCAACGTTCGTGCTCGTTGAAAACCGGCGAACGGCGATCGCGAATGCTCGATGCTCGATGATGTTCGGGCAGTGTAAATGCGGCTTTTAGAAATCTCCCCCACTCCATTGCTAGCTGTTATATTATTCAGGTACACCGACTGTCATTGTGGCTTATGGGTTCGTGTGCGAAACCGTATCTGACTACACTATCTTTGACACCCCCCAACAGCTCTGCCTATCGCCTATAGTTCGGTTACTACACCTAACAGCTTGTTTGCTCTTTCCGGGCTGCCCAGGTTTCCGGTCCGGTGGGTAACTCCGGTAGCTGTTCGAAGCCGAGTTATGATGCCTTGTCTCTTCATTTATTTCTCCAGCCGTTCTCATTTTATTCCCATTCGTTTTTTTTTCTCCGCCTCATTTTATCTCTTGTTTTGCGATGCCTTTGTCAAAATAACGCTCCCTTCGTGTAAACGGAAACGTTCAACCGTAACGATACATTCAAAATGAAACGTCTTCTTCTGACATTTCACCTCATACGAAAGCCGGGTAATAATGAGGACAGTAGCGAATACCCAACTGGGTGTAACTTGGCTGATTATTTTTTCTCCAGATTTATGAAATAACCTGCATAATTTATTAAATTGTATATTCTACCGGTATCCGCAGTGTCTAACTTTACAGAGCCAGATGGGAAATCTAATGTCAAAATAAACTTTATCTATATTTAAAAATAAAATAAAAATTCACAGTCCTATCTGGTTGGTTTGCTGTATTGTGCTTGGCTGAAGTACAAAACACACATCCACATCTCTCGCTCCCTCAAGAAAACTGAGGAGACCTTTTGTCTGAGTTCAAATTTAGGGGTTCATTTGTTTTCAAACGCGAACTTTTCTTAGTTACCAAGAACCAAAATTAATGAAATTTGGTTTGTAGGTCTCGCTTGGGGTCTAGTTGGTCCTCGAAGTTCGGCGTTACTGTCAGTCATCTCTAAGGTGTTCAAAATAGGGGTTGAAATTTTCAGAACGCCGTAGCTCGAAAACTTTCAATAGAAGGGTGTGGTTTTATTTAACGTTTTTAAATTTATCTTGAACTATTGAATTTTTTGAGACCACCCGGAGCATTGTACGACCAGCCGTTCTTGTGCACCGAAAAGCTTCGTCAACATGATCGTGAATCAAACGGTGTAAATCCGGCCGAGATATCATCGGTAGGGAGCAGCTGATTATAATCACGTATGGCTATATGCAGTCGAGTTGGTTGTTCTGCGATATTATTTCATTTGAAAAATGATGGATCTATTGGATTTTGTAGGTAGGTACTACTTTTGAAACTTGAGCAAACAATGAAGTATCATTGATGGGTAAATTATTGCACAATGGTAAATTATTACACAACTATACATTATTACACAGCGGTTCTTCTACCTTGAAGGGGCTGGATTTTGTTGATGGGTAGGTGGTACTTTTGTAACTTGAACAACCGTCTAAGTATTATTGATGGGCAAATTATTACACAACGGTAATTAGTACACAACGGTTCATTATACTATCTACGTAGAAGGGGCACCTATACCGGTAAATTATTACCCAACGGTTTATTATTTGCCTTATGCTTTATGAATAACTACAAATAAGTAATGATTGAATGATTGAATCCCGCGCATTTGTAGAAAACTTTAATTCCGGAGCCGGCTGCAGTACTCGATTTAGGGCTTTCCTTGGGGGAGCTGAGTGTATTGACAACAGAAAACCGTGATCTATGCAGAAGGAGCATCTATACAGGTGAATTATAAACCTTTGTGTAATAGTTTGCAGCGTTTTTTTAAAATTGCATTTTCGGATTCTTAATACCTTGAAACGGAAACCATCAAATTTTATGGCGGGGGGGGGGGGGGGGGTTAAAATTTTGTTCATGCGGATTCCAAAGGTTCATTATCGAAAATAACAAACCAAAATTTGCGACAATCGCCACCAGGCTGTAAGTTCACGTAGTAATATATTATTTTTGAGTTATTTTTCAGTCTGAATAGACAGGTGATCTGGTTGCTCGCAGGCTCACATCTCCAAAAGGACAGAAATATCCTATATCGGTTACCTATTATGGTTAATTAATGAATTACAGAAATTGATTGATAGTTTGATGTAAAAATATAGATTAGCGAATTTGATAGCTCGCAAGCTCGCATCTTCAAAAGGAAAAAATATATAGGCATACCTATATATTTTATATATTTATATATATATATTTATTTAGATTAGCCCGGTTGGTAGAGCGAGTGGTGTGTACCTAGCTGTAGTTCTAAAAGGACCCGACTGGTAGCGATTGTCACTGCTGGCGACAGGACACCAGTAGAAGACGTCTTATATGTATAGATCAGCATTCTTTTATCTTCCAAAGGATTTGAACAGCTTCAAACATAGACTCCCTAATTTGAAATTGCACACAACTCCGCAGGATCATGCAGGTCGTGATGCGTAAAGAAATTCAGAGTTCCCACATCTCGACGACGAGGGGGGAAAAAATGGCGCAAGTTGGAACAAGCATAAACATCAATGACGTCTGACAGTTCTCAACCACACACGTAAGTAAATTCGCAGTTGTGGTTTTCGGTTCCCAGGGCTTTGCACCAACGGTTTTACGCTGTGCCAGCGGTACATGTGAATTTACCTTCAGATAAACATCGAAAGCTTAAACTGGATTTATAATCTGGCCTCTGAAAAGCGAACAATTTGCCGTGCGCTTTTTTTGCTGCCCGGGTGTACCCACACATGGTAAGAGTGCGAATAACAGCCAATAACATACACGTTGAGAGAGGGTCGGTCGGCAGTTACAAACAAACGCCCTTTCGAAGTCTTGTGGAAGTGAAAAATCACTAAACAAATACTCTTCGCAAGTGCTTTCTGTGGGTTTATTTTTCGATTTTTCACGCATCCGACTTGATCTATTATAGTTGGGGAAGAGAGAATTTTATACGCGGAGGCAAAAAAAAATTTCACCGTTTCGGAAAAAATCTTTTTCGCTCTTCGGCGAAATAACAAACCGACCGAAGCGAAATCGGTCAGAAAACGTGTTTTTAAAGACTTCGTACCGGTGGAGATCCACATGTTTTGAAAAGAAGGAGGACGAAAGAAGGTGGCGTTTTTTCTTTCTTTTTCCACAGGTTCCCTTCGATCTTATTTTCAATCTGTTGCAAAAATGATTGCGCACTTAAAAACTCATATAAAGTCCTCCTTCGGGTTGGAGAAAAGGGAGATTTCTCCGAGTGGAACGGGAGAGTTTATTTACGTTGCCTAGGGCGGGCGGACAATGGTTGTTCCCATCACCCACATGCCTACCAGTCGTCCGGTGGAAAAATTGCAAGTTCGAGAGCTTGTCCCGGAGATAAGTTTGATTTTTCTCTTCTTGGCAGAGGGCGAAGATTTCGTTTTCGAGGCGTTTTGGCGGCGTTTGTTGGGGGTTTTGTTGGTTGGGCGGTCTCGTGTGGCGGTGGGAAGCAACAGGTTGTTATTCCGTTGTTTTCATCTTTAGCTACCAGTGTAGTTGATATTCTTCTCATTTTGGCAGGACTGTGACGTGGTAGCATTTATACGCCATCCGCTTCTGTTGGTTCATTATTTACGATAATGAACCTTTGGAATCGAGCATGAAAAAAAAGAAAGAAAAATTAAAAATGGTCCCCCCCCCCTTACCAGTGTTCAAGGTACCTGCGTAGAATCTGAAAATGTAATACAAAAATCCAAAGGCCTCGCACTCTGCGCGAGAGACGTTAAAAGTCGACAGAAATCGAAACATCAACATTACAAAGTACGAATTGTATTTTTAAGACGAAAATAAAGAAACACAAAGAAATCAATCAGGAACCATGAAGAAATACCGAGAAAGGAAGAAATGATAAAAAGTAGCAACAACTCTCGAAGTAGATAAACCGAAGAAATCAGTTGCAGATCGATGTAAGCGTAAGCGACAAAAATTCGTAATAAGAGTAAAAATACTGATTCTTGGGCGAAGTGTTTGTTTCGGACGAAGTTGGTAGATATTGAATAACCTCGCTTATCGTAAAATTTCGTAACGCATTTTTGGGACATACTTCTTACACCTCATATTTATTTACAGTAGAACCTACAATAAATTCGTAACGCAACTTGTGACACCTTTATACTTCTAACCTCGCTCATCGTAGTCTGTCGGCGACAACATTTTTGGGGCATATTTTTACTTTTTACACCTCATATTTATGTACAGTTTTATGTACAATTTATGTATTTATGGACATTGCATTTTTGGAATCTGCGCACCTTGAAACGGAAAAGAAAAAATTTTGAGGGGGTGTTATAACAATTTTTTGCTGAGCGAATACATAGGTGTATTATTCACAGAATAATAAACCAAAATGCAACGTCCGTCCGCCGTATCACGTGTACTGGCTTCATTTTTGGTCTAAAAAATTCGTTCTTTCGCACACATGCTCCATTGGGGCCCTAGTTGTGTCCCGAAACTTTGCAGCCCGATCGCAGTATACACAGATGAGTGAAAATGTGTATAAAAATAGGTACTTTTTGTGTTTTAGTAACATGTTAGTAACATGAGCTTTTGAGGTATTGTATTCCATGTTTTTGGGACGAGAAGACCGAATATGAAGTCGATTTTGACCAAAGAGTGGAAAATTGAGGTTCTAAGGAAGTTCCAGCCTTAAAACTACGTTAAATTTTGGTATAAAAATCGTCGTTTTTCCGCACACAGTTCGAGTCCCTATTTGGGAACACATTTGGCTCCTAGTTGTCCTCCGAAACATGGCAGCCCGATCGGCATACACCCAGGGGTGATATGGGAGAAAAATGAGCGTAGAAATAGGGGTTTTTGAGGTTTTAGTGAACATGAGCTTGTGAGGTATCGTTTTCCATGTTTTTTAGGGCGAGAAGACCGAATATTTGATTGATTTTGACCGAAGAGTGAAGAATTGAGGTTGTAACGAAGGTTATGCTCCCGAAATTCATTTTTTATGAGTCAGAAACATGGGAAATTGCCTGAAATCACCATCAACTTGTATAATAACACTAGAAGTAGTATCAACAGGTGAACCAAGACAAATGAATGGTACTATCAATGGTCAAAAGTAATCTGTTGAAAGGAAAAGCTGAGCCTAATTCGTATTTTGGGGGCCAAAAGTGGTGGAACCATCAAGAATAGCCATTTCAATATTTGCACACGAAAGAAACAATAAATGAACAGCCAATATGCCAGTAGGTATGTCCAGTAGAATAATAAACCCATGTGACAAGGACTTCGCAGCGTTTTTTTTTTGGATCCTTGTGATTAGACAAATTCTCGACAGGCTTCAAAGGCCTCCGCCCGAGGGTGGGCGTTCACGGACAGCATTCAACACCTTCAGAAGCGACGAGAGACGAAAGGAAGGAAAAGAAGGAAAAAAAAAGGAATGCGGTGGATGGGGCGAGGCTGTTGTGGTTAGTGGAAAGAGTCGGTAGGAGGAAGAGGCAGCAGAGATGTTCTGATAGACCAGACAAACCCGCCCCGACCCCTGCTACCGGCTTTACACCTTCTCCTGGGACCACCTTGTTCGGATGGGGCAATTTGTTAAAAGCTCAACCTTCACTGCCCCGGTCCAAACGCCTCCCACTTGTCGTCAGACTCTGACTAGATCCGTTTTCTGACGCCTTTGACGTTATTTCTGATTCGGAATCGGACATTTTGGGTTGTAAACTCGTGGAGATGACAAAAATGGTCAGTTTTTGGTCACTAGCGCCCAAAAACCAGGAGGTCCTGGGGCACCACCAAAACATAGGACACTCGAGAACTCATAAACATCGATAGGCTTCAAAACAAAAACGCTGTTTTTTTTTGTTTTTTTCTTCCAACAGATTATCTTTGATCATTGATAGTACCATTTAATTGTCTCGATTCACCTGTTGATACTACTTCTAGTGTTATTATACAAATATATGGTGATTTCAGACAATTTCCCAGTTTTTTCTCATAAAAAATGAATTTCGGGAGCTTAACCTTCGTTGCAACCCTCAATTCTTCACTCTTCTGTAAAAATCAACTTAATATTCGGTATTCTCGCCCTAAAATACATGAAAAACGATACCTCTCAACCTCATGTTAACTAAAACCTCGAACATCCTTCGAAAAAACCCTATTTTTACGCCCATTTTTCTCCCATAACACCCCCGGGTGTATGCCGATCGAGCTGCCCGAGTTTTGGAGCGCAGCTAGGACCCGAATGTGTTCCCAAATGGGGGCCCAAACTGTGTGCGGAAAAATGACGATTTTAGACCGAAATTCAAAGTAAATTTAAGGCTGAAACTTCGTTAGACCCTCAATTTTCCACTCTTTGGTCGAAATCGACTTCATTCGGTCTTCTCGTCCCAAAAACTTGGAAAACAATACCTCATAAGCTCATGTTACTAACATGTTACTAAAACACAAAAAGTACCTATTTTTATACACATTTTCACTCATAACACCCCTGGGTATATTCCGATCTGGCTGCAGTTTCGGGACACAACTAGGGCCCAAATGGAGCATGTGTTGGCGAAAGGACGAGTTTTTCAGACCGTTAATGAAGCCAGTATGCGTGATACGGCGGACGGACATTGCATTTTCTGAATCTACGCACCTTAAAACGTAAAAGAAAAAATTTTGAGGGGGTGTTATTAAATTTTGTTGTTGAGCGATTACATAGGTGTATTATTTACAGAATAATAAACCAAAATTTTCAGTTGCACGCCAAATTACAGGAAGAGACGATATAACACGAACTAAATCACTCGCGAAGAAATCGTGGAAAACCAATTTAAAAGAAAAACGGAGTTATTGAAAAATATTCTATTTCCACTACTACACGAAAAACGCAAAAAAAACCCCAAAATAAGAAACTAAAAAAAAAAAAACACAAAAAACACAAAAAATAACAGTTTTTTGCGTTTGTCGTGTATTAGTGGAAATATACTATTTTTCAATAACTCCGTTTTTCTTTAGATAATATAACTTAGGAGCATGAGGAAATATGGGTTTAGCTTCTTGCGATGATCTGCGATCCTACAGCGACATGGTGAACGATGGAATTTGTCTAGGGTGGATTATGACGGTCATTTGAAATGTGTATGCGCGGTAACAGTGAAAATGTAGGGAGGCACACCGATCAGCAGAGTGAGCTCTGAAGCTGATATCCCTCCTGCTGATGAATAGACTAAAATATAATTTAATTTACATAATAATTACAGTATAGGTACAGTTTTTAAAAGTATTTAATCACAGTAATAATTAGACAGACATGAGGTCGATATTCCCTAACGATAGGCAATGAGTCAGTTGTCAGTTACAAGTATGTACCTATACATAATTATTTATTTTGTTACTTATTTATTGTAATACACTTACACATAGCTTCTTCTTGAAATTTTCTATTAACCAGCTTAATATTAGTTTTTTATAATTCGGCCTGTATTCTGAGGTATTTTCTTGTGATTTTCAACGGCTCTATGAATGATACACTTTATATTGTTCAATGGGCTATGGGTTATCAGTGTTAATCTAGGCCTAGGGGAAATTACGTTTCCTGCTGCTACGTATCGGGTTAGGTAAGCAGGTGTACGCTGTTTATCCATTATCTGATGGTGCTTATGAAATTGCAGCAGTAGATTCTTAACGTACATTTGCCTGATAGTGAACATCTTAGCAATATCAAATAAATTAACTGATGCTGTTCTTCGTGGCAATGATTATCGTCATCAATATGATTATTAACATTATTTTTATAATAATTTTTAGTAGTAGTTTGTTTATATGGAAGGAACAATATTATTATAGTAATTTATATGTGAAGAATGATCATGTAATTGCTTTGCAATCGGTAATTATGAAATTGTTCTGGATGTCCAGGTTGTTAGGCGACGTGGCCTGGTTGGCTGGAATGAGTAGGTTAATATTATAGAGGTAATGATAGATGATGATTGACGGAGAACTTGTTTCCTTATTATTGTGACTTGTTTCAACATATGCTCAAGTTAGCTGTTGGTCTGATAGCAATGTGCTTATATCAGACAGCTGAGACTTGAAATAATTATTAGTATCAGGGATATGTTGGTGTGATGTCTCAAGGGGATGATCAGAAGAGCGGCTTAAATTATTCGACGTCACGTTTATTCTGAACGTCTGAAATGTGAACTAAATCGCTTGCCAAGAAGTCGTGGAAACCCATTTCAAAAGAAAAACGGAGTTATTGAAAAAATAGTCTATTTCCACTAATGCACACAACAAAAACCCGAAAAACACTTATTCCGGTTTCGGTGATCAAACCATCGTCAGTAACAATCAACAAAAGAAGTTATTGTTTGTTGCTGACGATGGTTTGATCACCGAAACCGGTGTAACAGTGTTTTTCGCGTATTTGTTGTTGTGTGTATTAGTGGAAGTAGACTATTTTTCCAATAAATCCGTTTTTCTTTGTCTGAAATGTGTTTCAACTATGAGATTTAACTAGCGATTCAAGATCAATCAGTTCCCGTCACTCCAGCAGCCAGCCGCAGCATCCCTTGGTAAGGATGTAGTGTACACACTGCTTCCGTTTATTTTTCGTTCCTGACGATGGCGTAGGTTTTATCGCTGAATATAACTTGAATCACTTGCAGCGGAGTAGTGCAACCCATAACAAAAAACTACAGGATAAAAATAGAATAGCCTATTTCCACGTAAACTAACAAATTGTAGACCGGTTTCGGTTGTTGAACCATCATCAGTGTCGTGGTATCCTCCCAGAACCACAACCTTACACTGTGAAATTAAGATCTCGCAAAATAAACCTAGAAGTGGGGACGGAAGACGCAGGAGAGCCGAGGGACAACCTGGGGATCCCCACCATCCTCCACTAGCTGGATGATGGAGGGAGGCGGCCTCCAGGCCTATAAAAACTCGCCTCCTTCGCCTTTCTAACCATTCTACCCTCTCCTGTAGTCGCTGACTAGCTCCTCATCTCTCTCCTTAACCTAAAAGATCCTGGGCATGGTGGTAGTTCGCCTATAACCAAACCGGACAAAACATCCAAAAAGATCCCGGGCATGGTGGTGGTCCGCCCATAACCAAACCGGGCACATCCTCCTTCAACGCCTCTCGTGGTGGATGTGCGCAACATATACATCCATCACAATCAGTACACAATAGATTTCTATTGTGTACCGTAATATATTGTGTAATAGATTTCTATTGTGTACCGATGATGGTTTAACAACCGAAACCGGTCTACAGTTTGTTAGTTTACGTGGAAATAGTCTATTCTATTTTTATCCTGTAGTTTTTTGGTTTATTATTCTGTGAATAATACACCTATGTATTCGCTCAGCAAAAAATTTTTATAACACCCCCTCAAACTTTTTTCTTTTACGTTTCAAGGTGCATAGATTCCAAAAATGCAATGTCCGTCCGCCGTACGCCGTCCGCCGTCCGCCGTATCACGTGTACAGGCTTCATTTTCGGTCTAAAAAAATCGTTCTTTCGCACACATGCTCCATTTGGGCCCTAGTTGTGTCCCGAAACTTTTCAGCCCGATCGGAATATACCCAGGGGTGTTATGAGTGAAAATGTGTGTAAAAATAGGTACTTTTGGTTTATTATTCTGTGAATAATACACCTATGTAATCGCTCAGCAAAAAATTTTTATAACACCCCCTCAAAATTTTTTCTTTTCCGTTTCAAGGTACGTAGATTCCAAAAATGCAATGTCCGTCCGCCGTACGCCGTCCGCCGTATCACGTGTACAGGCTTCATTTTCGGTCTAAAAAATTCGTTCTTTCGCACACATGCTCCATTTGGGCCCTAGTTGTGTCCCGAAACTTTTCAGCCCGATCGGAATATACCCAGGGGTGTTATGAGTGAAAATGTGTATAAAAATAGGTACTTTTTGCGTTTTAGCAACATGTTAGTAACATGAGCTTTTAAGGTATCGTTTTTCATGTTTTTGGGGACGAGAAGACCGAATATGAAGTCGATTTTGACCAAAGAATAGAAAATTGAGGTTCTACCAGATGTTCAGCTCCCGAAATTGATTTTTTATGAGTCAAAAACCTGGGAAATCGTTTGAAATCACCATCAACTTGTATAATAACACTGGAAAAAGTGTCAGCAGGTGGATCAAGACGATTAAATGGTACTATCAATGATCAGAGATAATTTATTTTAAAAAAAGGAGCGTAGTTTATTCGAGTTTTGGGGGCCAAAATTGGTGGAAACCACCAGAGATAGCTATTTCAATTATTTTATATGAAAGAAACAATAAATAAACAGCCAACATCTCTGTAGGTAGGTATGTCCAATGGAATAGTAAACCCATGTGACAAGGACTTTGCAGCGTTTTTTTCAATCGCTGAAACCTCTGTACGACATTTTTATTGTCATCGTGGGTAGGTGTAGCTATAGTTTACCGAACCGTATGTAGTACACCAAGAATCAAGTGCAAGTTACGGTGTAGGCACTCGCATCACCTACCATTCCTTTTATTCAGCTCCTTGCGGCGTTCTGTTTAGGAAAAAATATCGATGGAGTATTCTTTCAAAGAATCATTATTGCTATTATTTTGTTGGCCTGTGTGAGCGTTCGTCTCTGACTGAAAATTAAGACGCGAGTGTTACTCAACTGATAATTATTGTCAGGTAGACGCTAATGACTGGTACAACGACGTGTGGATGTGTGCGTCTAATAATACTCGCAGTTGAGAAGAAAAAAAAAGAAAACAAAAGGATGTGACGCTATCAAAGAAACACAATGCTATCAACTTTTTTCATTCAAACGTTGACGTGGAGAAGATTCTGTAAGGTCATTCATCTTGGAGGGTACGGAGTTTAGGTGCTTTTGTTATTCCTCCGACGTTCGGCCCTCACCTCGTTTGAGTTGATGAGTTTAATAAATAATATAAATCCAGTGAGTATATATTATAAATGTTGCAGGTACAAGTTATTTGAAAATATTAATTTAATCGGTACATGTAGGGTTTCTGCGTCGTCAAAGTGTGCATTTGTTTGATCGAGCCTAAATATTTATAAATATTAAAAATAGTATATCAAAAAGTGTTTGTTCAAAGTTCGATCCACTTGAATACAGAACGAATGTCAAATTTCGCGGTTCTTAGGAGTGTTCCTCCCACGTAGTCGTTGTGCCATCCGGCAAACAACCTCGCATTACAGTTAAACCCGCCTGAACTAATATTTGTCGTTCGTCTAATTATATCAGTATCAGAATGGTATAGAGAAATATATAAATAGTACGCAGTATGACATACGTCTAGCGGTATTGGAATAAGTGTTCGAGAATAACTGTTTTCATCATCGGAAGTTCGGTTATCTCTATACCTCTCCATTTATTATGTCAGGGGTTCAATGTCAAAAGGGTCTATATCCATTTCTCTAAACTTTTCAGTTTTCACAAAAAACATTTCCTGAAAACAGTTATCTAAGGATCTCGATGAAACCTTATCCTAATTTTTGTTATTATTTCACTGATGCTAATGAAAGTTCAAAATTAATCATCAGCACTATAATAAAGGCGTAATTTACCTTTGAAGTTTGGACGTAGGCCCTTTTGGCATGAATATGTGGATATACCTAGGTGACGCCATAAACATATAGGCCCCTTTGATACGACCAGGTGCAAATGGAACGATACTCGTGTAGACAGAAATATAGCAGGTACTTATTTTTTAAATAAGCTTTGAACAAGTTTTTTCTCATCCTATTGAAATGTTTCATTTACTTGATAAGAAAAATACAAAAAAAAGGAATCCAAAAACCAATTGCACAAATACAAGCAAATTCACACTCTCGGCGCAATATCGTCTTCATGGCCCTCGCAAAGTTCATTGTCTGAATCTTCATCATTGGCCACTACGGTTATTAGTGACTGATGAAAATTGCGCTCCCCAAGTTGTTGCCATTCACTACCAAAGTGCTTATCCAGCAGTTTTTTTCACATCCTTCATTTTTTCTGTTTTAATTGGGACGCCACGCGCCACTTGGAATCTCTGCCGGTTTTTCGAGTAATGAAAGTTTCACACCGTTTTGCTTCCTCACTACCTAAGGTAGAGAAGCCTTGGATTCGTGGTTGAGTAAAAAAAAAATGTATGTCTTCCAAAATGAAAATTTCCACTTCCACTTTGCGTTTCAGACATCGAGGAACATTTTTGGTTCCGTCAAAATTGGTGGAAATCATCAAAAATAGCCATTTAAATAATTGCACATGAAAGAAACAATAAATGAACAGCCAGCATATCTGTATGTCCAGTAGAATAATAAACCCATGTGACAAGGGCTTTGCAGCGTTTTGGGACGGCTTGGGAGGGCTTTGACGGCTATCGAAAACGAAACAGATTTATGTTGACGAGCCTGCGTTATAGGCTGTACAGACTGTCTAGTTTTGTGTACGGAGTAATTTGTGGTGCATCCCATCATGTTGTCTGACAACCCTGAAGCCCTGTGCAGTACTGAAGGGGGAGTGCAGTGAATCCGACCTACACTGATGCCGACGATATTTACCTAATCAGTATAACTCTGACGTAATCCGATTTTTATCTCCACTTCGCGAAAATTGACTGTAACCGAAAACCTTCTTCTAACTGTTGGTTACTTCCAATTTCAAAAACGTCGGTTTAGTTTACACAAAAAAAAAAGTTTCTTGAAAAAGTTCAGCTTCCCAACACGGAACTTTTAATAATATCGCCACTCGAATCCCCCCCCCCCCCCCCTTCACTGGAAATATCACTTCTTTCTTTAAGAAGAAATATAAAGAAGGACGAGAAAGAAGCTGGGATATGTTAAACCTCCCTTCGAGGGCTTTATATATTGATAAGTTCCGGCGATGGTCCGAAGGGGGGAAATAAGTTGTTTTTTCCCTCTGGAAGCTGTAGAGGGTGGTTTTCCTCAAGAACTGAGGGTACCCATCTGCCAAGGGGAGGTCTAACAGATATTAGAGTTAATCTCGGCTTTACTTCCACTATGTTTCCTACCGTTTTGTCTCTTTCGTATATCACGTTGGGGCTTTCCGTTTGGAATGAGTTTGGTATTTGGGTACAGAGCTGTAGTTATCAAACTCATCCAGTTTCTTCTACTTATATTAAATGTGGAGGAAAAGGAACGTGGAGTAAGGCGGAAGAGGGTTGGGATTTGGCGGTTGTCGCAGAACTCGGGTGCTAAGTGTGTATTACCTGAGGCTAGAAGATACCAGTGAGGAGTAGCGGTGCGTGGGGTCCGAAAACGGTGGGGCCTATTCACTAAAAGATATAGTGAACATAGGTTATCTATTTTGAAAATCTGCGAGAGATAGTCTCCCTCGGGGGATAGTCTCTTCAAGTGTCTCCCAGGTTCGTATATTTTACTGAATAGCCCTTAACCCGTACTTACTTTGACGGTTTTACTCATTATCGATAATATGTATATATTTTTATTGAACAATTGACTTACCTTTAAGAGATTAAAAAAAACATAAATAAAATGACTGATATGGTTGCCGATGAACGAAGGACGACACATGATCAAACAAACGAGATATGAGAAAGGGGCTGTCTCATGAACCAATTATTCGATTTAATCGATTACAGTTTGTCGATTGTGAGATCGATGTCATAATCGATTATTGGCCTTCGATTTTTCATCCCTACTGTCTCTTTCGAGAAAAGACACAGATAGAGGTGTCTCTCTGAAAGAGATCGAAAATGCCAACATGGCCGCCAACTCTCCCTTTTAGAAGTTACTGAATAACCCTGTCATGGATACTATAAAAATCTCTTCTGCCAAAAGAGAGAGTCGGACCGAAAAGAGATGTCTCTTTGACTTAGTGAATAGGCCCCCAGAACACAAAACCAACAACAAAATACACCAAGTCAACAACACCCTTCCCTTATTTACTGATAGCAGTGATATTCAGCAAAGCTTATCTCTTTTAAATCAACACTCTATCGTCGTATGAAAACGTCGACAATTTCTACTGCAAATTGGCCACCAAATTCATGTGTTACAAAAATATAGTAAACTAAAATACAACAAAACATTGACTCGGTACCTACTTGAATGGATAAGCTATTGATTAGGAGCTAGATAGCCAATAAATCCACAAACAGCAAACAGGGCCAAACGCACGTAGGTACCACAAATGCAAATCTATCATCGGAAACGGACCGGACGCAAAATTTGACGCAAAAAAGTTGAAAACTGACGGACAAAGCGAATGTGATTCAGTGGAGTGGAGTGGAGGTTCTCAGCTTAGTTGTCATCTGTAGATGTCGGACATAAGCCGATGTCGGACATGTGATTCAGAGACAACAAAAAACAAATCAGAAGAAGAAGAAGCATCTCGTATCGAGATGACAAATTGAATCGAAGGGATCGGATCGATGATGAAATGAAGTATTTTGGGGTTGAAATCAGGTTATGGGGCCGGGGCCCAAAGTGGGCGTGGTGAACAAAATTTTTAGTCGACTGAGCATACGCGGATAGACAGGCCACTGTTATCGGTTGCCATGGCGACACTAGGTCCCAGGACCCAGAACCTACCTTCCAGTTTCAGGAGCCTTGGTTTCGATTTCGATTGCAGGACATCGATTACTTTCGCTTTATTCCGATAACATGCTCGGTCTATGGAGCTAACATTAAGGAACCACCATGGATGCTCTTCTAGAATTATGAATATCCATAGCCAGCGAACTCTGGCGTGTGACTGGTGAACGTGTGAAAAATGCTAGGTAGGTAGGTACAGTGTATGGAGGGAAGTTCACATGCCAACTGAGCAACGGTTGGTCTTTTTTACTCTAGCGTTTTTGTGTTTTTGGGTGCCGGGGCAGTGGCCCAGGTGGCCTTATGGACGCAACGCCCCTGCGCAGTGAGCTATTGGAACCGTTCGTCAAACACACGTTCTTTAAGAAAACCCATAGATGTCTGTCAGACACTGCACACGAAGGGCGGATGGAGAGGTGACATGCTTCAAGTTAGGGTTCTCTCACCGACCCATAACGTTAGACAGAGTTAAACTCATTGTGATACACAACACATCCCTAGCAAAGAAGTTAGAAAAGATAAATTAATAGAGAAAGCATTGGCTCTCCAGCAGTTTTCCCAATCATTGTGGTTTTCCACAGCGCTATTATAGGTAGGTAGGAATGCATTCAAGATGAAATATTGTAGCCCCCGCGCTCACTGGGAATGTCACTTCTTTCGTGAGAAGAAATCTGATTGGTGTGGATTTCCTTTTCTGGTGTATGAGGGTGACAAGGAGAGGTTGACTTCAGAGTGAATTCGGTACTCGTAATCTACTGACATCTGAACGTTTCAAATGGTCCATTGCGGACGACTGTTGGAATAGTTTCTCGAATGAAAATGATGATACACTGAAGACCGGTGTTCACGTCATTATCGAGAAAGACAGTTGCAATTGTCCAGAAACAGGATGTTTGGACGGGATCTTCCTCTTTCTTTATTGCATCCAATTTCAGAAATGCGGAGTAGTTTGGCGAAACCTTACCCGACATCCAGTAGATATTAGATCATTTCAGAAATCTTGAATGTTTTACTCATCTTTCACTCACAATAGCTACCACTTCTTTTTCTAGAAGAAAGCTGATTTGGGCAGATTTCCCTTTTTTTGACGTAATATTCCCTCCGTAAATGCGTAAAGGAGATATTGATGATGATGATGGTGGGGGGGGGGGGGGGGTCGAGTCAGTATTAAATTCGGTACCTACATTTGGTAAGAACTTTGCGATTAAAATAAGCTGTGATGAGTGACTGTTTGATTGCTCACTCGAGTGCAAATAATTACGATTCCCTGAAGACTACTGATGTTCGGAAGGTCGTCTGTACAGTGACAGTTCCAAGGATTTATGTCCAGGAACGTCCTGTCTGAACACATACCTGTCCTCTCGACCGATCTGGGTCTTTCCAACTCGACCCATTTAAACAGGCTATTCCAAGTTCCAGGACACACATTATTGCTTTCATTCTCTGTAATTTCTGTTTTCAGTCTGTAAGCCCAAAACAGATTTCACAAGTCGAAAAAGTAATCAATCCCCGACCAGCATGACACTTGGGATGTCTACAGTGGAACCTCTAGTGAGAATCGCAAGGGAACCTGTTGTTTTTTTTTTCTTTTTTCTTTTTTTTTTCTCACTACCCCAGGTTTCTCAGTACCCAAGTTTTCTCAGTAGCCGAGGTGACCAGACAATAATTCTCACTACCCCAGGTAGTTGGTGCAACATTGAAAAAATTAAAGAGTTTGCATTAAAAACGAATTTATTTACTTAGAGAATTAGCCACCAGTAAGTCGTACGCATGAGTATGTATGTATGTTTTAGCTGCACTTCCTGAAGCAGTTCGCCACCGTCGTCGATTTTAAGTCATTCCAAGATTGTGATGTCGACTGTTTCGGAATTTTCAATTTTCTGAAGAATTAGCTTCACCACTTCCGTTCTCTACAGATGTTTAAAGTTTTTTATTATGCCTTGATCCATCGGCTGCAGCCTACTTGTGGTGTTGGATGGGAGAAAAGTTATTCTCACGTGCTCGAATTCCGGAAGAACTGTGCGTGCTGAGCAATTGTCTATAAAGAACAACATTTTCCGTTTGTTCAACTTCATTTTCATGTCGATCATCCGTAACCAGTCAGTGAAGAGATCCCGAGTCATCCACGCTTTTTGGTTATTTTTGTAGCTCGCAGGCAATGTGCGCACTCCTTTAAACAGCGAGGCTTCTTTGACTTGCCAATCATCAGCAGTGGTAACTTTTCCGAACCACTCATATTGGCTGCTAGCAACAGCTTAACCCGTTCTTTACTTAGTTCCCCTCCGCCTTTTAACGTGAAGTAGAGCAGTTTCTGCATTGAAGGTGTCGTCGGGTGAGTACTGATGTAAAACATTGATAAATCCGTAACCCATTGATTACAACAATCATCATCAACGGCATTACTCTGCACAAATCTTTTGAACACCAAACCATTCCTCTTCTTGAAGCCTTCCAACCAACCATTGCTACCCGTAAAGTCGATGATATCCAGTTCAGCAGCAAAACTGAGGCCTTTTTGTTTAATTAGAGCTCCACTTACCGGAATGTTTCCAGCACGACGATCTTTTATCAATTCCATCAAACACTTTTCCAATTGAGGGAATTCTCCGGTACACACTCGCTTTTGTTTTCCTTGGCCAGCCTCACACTCCGGCTCAACCTTGGATTTGTCCTTATTGACGATTCGGCGCACTGTGGAGACTGGCACGTTAGCGGCTCTGCTTACTTCTGCCACCGATTTTCTACTTTTCAACGTCGCGGATTAATTTCAATTTGTCACTTGCCGAGAGGAACTCACTTTTCTTTTAGGCATGACTGATTCAACAGGTGAAAAGGAATAAACGATGACAAACAAGATCATGAAACTAATTGTCTGCAGAGGTAAGAAGCTTTCTAGTCTCAGTAGCAGAAGTAGGAGGAGGAGATCTTCTCACTAGCAGAGGTAAAAATGGCAGAAATCTATTCTCTACCAGAAGTAACACTATTCTCAATATCGCAGGTTTTGGGGCTGAAAACGAAGGGATCGAATTTTTTTCTCATTAGCAGAGGATTCTCAGTACCCCAGTGTCTCACTAAAGAGGTTCCACTCTGTAAAGATCTTCCCTACACTGCAATTTCATATCCGTATTCTAAGGGCCGGTTTATCAATTCTCTAGTTAAAACTCTGATTAGCTAGTCACTGATTAACGTTAATAAGATATTTTAACTAATCAGAGCTGAGGATGCGTTTATCAATGACTGCATGGATACTAAATAACAGCTAGTTAGCTTGTCAGAGTTTTAACGAGAGAAAACAACGCCACCAGTACAATAACGTGAAAATCCCATAAAAGTAAGGTGCAACATTGCGAGTTGGCGTTTCCATGGTAATGTTATCGTTATCATCACATTCCTCGCCAAACGCGGCCAAATTGTAACTGTGCTCCTCGGGTCCTTTGAATATTTGTAATACATTTTTATTTGTACGTATGTACCATTGTATTTTCTTTTTGGTTCCGCGGCGGCTTCTGCTGTTCCTCACCGACTTCGGTTTATTTTTTCTTGACTTATGTGATCGTGTGGAATCAGCATCATTCGCGCTCGGTTCTGTATTTTCGCGAGTTCCGTCGTATCTCTGTATTTTCGTAGTTATGTGCTTTCCCGAGAACAACGTTTAAATGTCTCAGCATTTCAATACGTATTTGATCTCTATTTTATGCTATATTTCAATCGAACGTAGAGAAATTCACCTCCTGTAGTGATCAATGTACCTATTCGTACGTGGGTTTGGCATGTTGCAAAGGTTGTTACCTGCTTGATTTCAGTGTACCTAATCAGTGAAGTGTACCCATGAAATATTTCTTTTTGGTAGGATTTCAGTATAAGATTTCAATGTGCCTAATCAATGGGAAACCCATGAAATATTCTTTTCTGTTTGGAGGAATCAAATGCGGGTCTTTTTGTTTTTCAAATTGCAATGGTGCACGAAAAAATATTCCTTCAAGTGTTTCCGATATAGTTCCCGATAACGAACAAAATAAATGAATAAAGAACAAAAAGTGTAGTTTATTTGCGGATAGGAGGAACCTGGAATGGAAATCCACGTCGTCCTGTCTCTCAAAATACGGTATTTTCCCTGCCAAACCAAGTATTTCGTACCCATTCAAGGTAGGTACCAGGTAGGTACTTATCATCCATTTCTATGTCAGAATCCATGAAAAAAACGAATCAAAGCACTCGCTACTCGCCAAGTTTGGGCACAAATAGGAACAGAAAAAACGAAAATGCAATATGGCTGCCAGACTTAAGACTTAGGGCCGGTTTCACCACTAAACCATGAACTCGGTTTATCGGAAACCTAGTTCATCGTAACCGGTGGATTGATCTCAGTTTAAAAAGTTTTTGGTTTCACGAAGTTAAACGAGTTTCTAGGATCGGAGTTCATGTTGAACTAAGATCAACGAAAACCAAGTTCGAGCTGCTGTTGATCCGCAGTTTGAACTCTGATTTGGAAGGCAGGGGTTCGATTATTCGATGATTTGATGATACGATCAGGTGATAACGAGGTAAAATTGGGGGTGTCAGCTGTTTTGATAAACGTGGGAACGAGAAGCCCAGCTAACCATTTCTGTTTTTGCTTTCCCTACCTACACGTTGTTTTTCCCCGTTTTTTTTCTCGCTAAACATAGTTGTTTTTCTGTGTTTTGTGTCCCGTTTTCCTGATTCCTAATGGAACCAAAACGAGTCAAGAGAGAACCGATCTTCACAGCCAGTGAGCGCGAGATTCCCTGCGACCTAGTAGAAAGCCACTGGGAGATATTCGACACTGTTTTGAATCTCTTCCACCAGTTCCTACGCATTCATTTTCGTCACCAAATTTGCATTTATGACAAATATTACATTTGGTGATTACTTGAACCTTCAGAAAGTGACAAAGTTCCTTATATCACTTGCTTAAATGGCGAGCATGTGATTATTTTGACCGCTAACTGTAGACAGAAAATAAAATAAACGCTATAATTCAATGTCTCGACTACTTATGGAATCATTGAATTTTTATCCTATTTTCCCATTACGTCGGCTTTTCCTCTCTGCAAAATACGTTTCCTGGTTTGTGCAGTGGAGTAGACCACACAGCTTGCGTAGTCTCATTGAATTCTTATCATCAGCTCTTTGAATAATAATTGATGCACACCGAAAACGTGATTATGAATGTCAGTTTGGGTTTGTCTGCTGATACATTCACTATACATTGTATTTACCTATTTTTCGTAGATTCTTTCGAGAGTCTGTATCTCGACAGAAAAGTCACTCATCAAGATGTTCAAAATGTCCTGCCTTCTGGCGGAATTACCTCGGGCGGCGAATTATAATATTGTTGAGTTCATCACTTTCATCTTCGTCGAAAATCATGTTAACAAATCGCACTAGTGATCGAGACATTGTTGATGTGAATGGATAAGCGGGAGGGAAAAGTAGGCTTGAACCGAGTTTATCACTGCTGATCGGCCAAAATCGAGCGTTCAGCGCTGAACTCCCGTTGAACTGAGTTCAGGGTTAAACGCCCGTGGCCCGCGATTTGAACTGAGATCAACACCTTCGTTTACGTTGGTGAAACCGGCCCTTAATCGGGGTTGCAAATTTGATTGATAAACCGGCCCTAAGACCTTGGTTTTTTGTAAAGTACCGAGGAACTGAACGATTAAAATAGCCCGTGGTGAATGTTGGTGTGGTGCGAATCGAATTAAATTGGCGATGCACTGAAGTAGCAGTGTTCCACGAGGTCATCAGTACGAAGGACATTTTCGAGCTTGTGACTGACTGTCGACAGATATTGGCTGAAACCGCGACTCACTCCGTCTCTGACACTGGAAAGCAATACTCCGCCTCTCTTCTATCTCTCAATGTTTTTGTGACCCCCCCCACCCATTGTTTTCCCTTGTATTATACTAATGTCGGATGTCACCTTATCGTCGACCCCGTACCTGCTACCTCCGCGCCCTTTCCATTATTAACTTGACACGACCAACCAACCAACCATTTTCCCTCATCTAACAACGGCGGTTGTTTAACACCTCTCGATATATTTCAATTCGCAACAATGCTTTTACACCCCCCACCAGGCGTTTCCGCACGTTTTCAACGCTTCGCGAGGCCCCGTCCCATTTCACGCTGCCTTCAGTACAACGGGTTAGCATTTCCACCTAACGACCCCACCCGTTTTACCTCTAATCTGGATTTATTCTACCTATCGTTCCGCGTGAAACCCTCTCCTTTCTTATTCGCCTCTGGCTAAATAATCCCAACCTATTTATGGCACTCTCAACTCCACATTCGTCTTCATCTTTCATTTCCTTCTTCACTCGGAATCCTTAAATAAATCAGAAATTGTTGTGTACTGTGATTAAACGCAACGGTACGAGGGATCGTGGTTAATCGTCTCCAACAGAACTCTGTAGCTAACCCACTGGTGTGTCCCTGAGAGGACCCAAACTTGGAGCTTGTCCTTTCCCTGAGTTCCTAGCTACGAATTTTCACTCCAAAACGTTTTTGAGGTTTCTCATATTCGTAAAACAAGATTTTAAATTTTCTTAGTTAATATGCTTGGAACATAATTACGTACGAATGCTGCACGTAGACACATTGAGGTGGGGAACTGTGGCAGCGTTGTGTCCCTTTCTTTTAGCTGTTGGTTTATTATTCTGTGAATATTACACCTATGTATTCGCTCAGCAAAAAATTTTTATTACACCCCCTCAAACTTTTTTCTTCTCCGTTTCAAGGTGCGTAGATTCCAAAAATACAATGTCCGTCCGCCGTATCACGTGTACCGGCCTCATTTTCGGTCTAAAAAATTCGTTCTTTCGCACACATGCTCCATTTTGGCCCTAGTTGTGTCCCGAAACTTTTCAGCCAGATCGGAATATACCGAGGGGTGTTATGAGTGAAAATGTCCCTAAAAATAGGTACTTTCTGTATTTTAGTAACATGTTAGTAACATGAGCTTTTGAGGTGTCGTTTTCCATGTTTTTGGGGACGAGAAGACTGAATATGAAGTCGATTTTGACCAAAGTGTGGAAAATCGAGGTTCTACCAAATCCCAAAATTGATTTTTTACGAGTCAAAAACGTGGGAAATCGTCTGAAATCACCATCAATTTGTATAATAATACTGGAGGTAGAATCAAAACGTGGATCAAGACGATTAAATGGCACCATCTTTAACAATGATAAAAGATAATTTAAAAAAAAAAGAAAAAAAGGAGCGTACCTACCTAATTTGTGTTTTGGGGCCAGAATTGGTGGAAACCACCAGAAATAGCTATTTGAATTATTTTACATGAAAGAAACAATAAGTGAACAGCCAACATTTCTGTACGTATGTCCAGTAGAATAATAAACCCATGTGACAAGGACTTTGCAGCGTTTTTTAAACATTGAAAAACGTATACTCTGTCCACTTTTTTTTCCAAACTCCATTTGGCTCAAGTTACAACAAACCCATTTGCCATCAGAAATTACTAAATCAATTTACATAGGTGTTAAAGAAAGTACGAAATAGAGTTACTAATATGACTGAAATGCTGCACATGTTTCGTGCTATGTCTCAATCTGCGCTAATTCCAAAAAATTGATAAGTTTTTTGTAATCAGTCATCATTTTGCTTTTGAAATGGTCGTTGAACTGTTTTCTCTAAGCAGTTCACTGATCATCAACCGTCTCGTCGTAGCATGCACACTCAGCAGTGACGTGTTCCATATCCTCGAGCACCCCGCAATTTGTACGTAGCTGGTCCTCCGTAAAATCAAAAAGGTAGAGGGTCCTCCTTTTCGTATTCCACATTTTCCAAATTTTTTCCTTTTCCTATTCCACATTTTCCTGTTGTCATCCCTATTGTATTACTTTATTCTTATATTCACACTAGGTACTTATTAAGCAGGTACCTACTTTTTAATTACTTATTACATTTCAGCGTCCTGCTAATGACGCATGCGTAATCCCAACATGGAACCTGATTGCATCACGGTTTCCTCTGCAAAAGGTAAACTTCCGGGAGCTCGATATTATCAAAACGTCTCTAATGACACCCCCCCCTAGCACAACCTTCAACCACTCACCTGAACCGCTGAAACACACAGATTAATAAAAGAACAACCTACTACGACTACTGTTCTTTTACTCTCCTAATGCCCTCTAGTTTTTCGCCTAACGAATCCTTCTCTCAGATTAAATATTCAACTTATTGGCCAACCGGTATTTTTTCCCATCATTAAATTAAAGTATGACCCATTCCCATCTCATTCCCTCCCCTTTCCTTCTACTTTTCCGTTTATGAATAATAAATTTCGAATGTTTTTTTTTGTCCCTTTCCAAGACCTATAAAAAGGACTGTTTAATGAGGGAGCGATAAATTATTTGAGTAACTCGAAAAAACCCTTACTTATACCAATTTTCCAAAAAGTAATTTCCAATTCAACGTCTCTGCCGACAAGGTCAAATACTTGAGCTTTACTCCGGGCGATTAAAGCGCTCATTTATAATAAATATTATTCTTAATCAAGAGATCTCACAGTCATGCAAAACTTTTCAGTGTTTTCTGGGTCGTAAAATTACGTTAATATTGAGCGTCTTCTTTCAATATTAACGTCAGAGTTGTTACATTAGTCTTTACGGAGATGAATATTAAAGTCGAAACTGAGCTTGAAAAAATTATTTACTGGTTCAGACCAAATTGATCTGCTTAGGGCTGATGTTTGTTAGAATGACATGACCGAACATCACAACGGCACCTCCCGGAGTCAATTTTGAATTTACCTATGTTCCTTCACCTGAAATTGCTCATTACCTGCAGAAATCCAAAAGAAAACATCGAAAATTCTCCTTTTCCTCTTGGAACTGAACGAACCGGTTTTCGATGGAGAGAAAGATTAAGACAATCAAATTCGGCTGTGTAGCCTTAATTTTTTTGGCTATTTCAAAACTGGCCTATACGTTCTTTCAGCGAAAATTTCCCTATAAGCGTAGAGCGTAGTATAGTTTTTGATGACGTGACTATGCAGGAGCTTTTCAAGTTTTCCTACCCTTGAGGGTACGAGAGAAAAGGGTTTTTACAACACCCTGTAACAGAGTGGGTAATATTATTTTTACCTCGACTCTGCTCGGATTGGGCCACTCTCCTAAATTGCACTAATAAAATAATTTGTTTTGAATTATGTGCTAATGTAGGAGAAGGGAAGATAATATATTAAGAATACAACGATTCTGCTCTGACTCGATACCATTTATTGGTTAATTAAGGAATAAAGCTCCAAGAAGTTTGTTTAAGGGGAGAATTAAGGGGAATTTATCCGGGGGGGTGGATTAATATATTTCTCGAATAGTGCCAATTTCAAGGGATGACCAATCGGGCAACCGCAGAATTGTTAAAAGTATGAAATGGTTTAAATATCGAGTGATATAAATACAAATGAGGGAAGGCAGGAAACGGATTGATTGCTCTCCTTCCTATCATTGGGACGGGTAGCACCGTTCCTGAGTAACGGTTCAGCGTGCTCATGCATTAGGAACTGTTACAACCCGAAAAACGTTCATATTGTGACGACGCCGTTGAAGTGCGTAAATGGGTTAAGCAGGTGTGTACTTCTCAGTTCGCCTAAGTAGGTGGTAGGTGAGTCATTCAGTTTTTCCTGTCAATTATTATCATCGCAATATTGACGTCTAAAAAATAAAACGG
Organism: Leptopterna dolabrata; assembly: GCA_954871275.1. NCBI lineage: Eukaryota > Metazoa > Arthropoda > Insecta > Hemiptera > Miridae > Leptopterna > Leptopterna dolabrata. The sequence goes on from OX940985.1 coordinate 36,329,112, forward strand.
CTAATTTTGACTTATTTCCACTACTAAATCAAAATTTCCGGTTTGGAGATTGCCACACAATACTTCCATGTTGTTCATAATAGTATGGATACAAGTTTGACGGCAGGGGCCTATACTGGCCGCCCATTTGAGCCTGATAGGCGGACGATAATGATGACAGTGTAGGTACTGAACATGGAACTTAAAAACGCTGCAAAGTCCTTGTCACATGGGTTTATTATTCTATTGGACACAGCTACAGAAATGTTGGCTGTTCATTTATTGCTTCTTTCATGCGTAATAATCGAAATAGCTATTTCTGATGGTTTCCATTAATTTTGGGCCCTAAATCACAAATTAGGTACGTTTTTTTTTTTTTTTTTTAACTATCTCTGATCATTGGTAGTGCCATTTAATCGTCTTGATCCACGTGTTGACACTTTTTCCAGTGTTATTCTACAAACTGATGGTGATTTCAAACGATTTCGCAGGTTTTTCACCCATAAAAAATCAATTTTGGGAGCTGAACATTTGGTAGAACTCAATTTTCTCCTCTTTGGTCAAAATCGACTTCATATTCGGTCTTCTCGTCCAAAAAAACATGGAAACCGATACCTCAAAAGCTCATGTTACCAACATGTTGCTAAAACGCAAAAAGTACCTATTTTTACACACATTTTCACTCATAACACTCCTGGGTATATTCCGATCGGACTGAAAAGTTTCGGGACACAACTAGGGCCCAAATGGAGCATGTGTGCGAAACAACGACTTTTTTAGACCGAAAATGAAGCCGGTACACGTGATACGGCGGACGTCGTACGGCGGACGGCGGACGGACATTGCATTTTTTGAATCTACGCACCTTGAAACGGAAAACAAAAAATTTTGAGGGGGTGTTATAAAAATTTTTTGCTGACCGAATACATAGGTGTATTATTCACAGAATAATAAACCAAAACGCTGCAAAGTCCTTGTCACATGGGTTTATTATTCTATTGGACATACCTACCTACAGAGATGTTGGCTGTTTATTTATTGTTTCTTTCATATAAAATAATTGAAATAGCTATCTCTGGTGGTTTCCACCAATTTTGGCCCCCAAAACTCGAATAAAGTACGCTCCTTTTGGTTTATTATTCTCTGAATAATACACCTATGTAATCGCTCAGCAAAAAATTTTTATAACCCCCCCTCAAACTTTTTTCTTTTCCGTTTCAAGGTGCGTAGATTCAAAAAATGCAAAATCCGTCCGCCGTCCGCCGTATCACGTGTACAGGCTTCATTTGCGGTCTAAAAAAGTCGTTCTTTCGCACACATGCTCCATTTGGGCCCTAGTTGTGTCCCGAAACTTTTCAGCCCGATCGGAATATACCCAGGGGTGTTGTGAGTGAAAATGTGTGTAAAAATAGGTACTTTTTGCGTTTTAGCAACATGTTGGTAACATGAGCTTTTGAGGTATCGTTTTCCATGTTTTTGGGGACGAGAAGATCGAATATGAGGTCGATTTTGGCCAAGGAGTGGAAAATTGAGGTTGTACCAGATGTTCAGCTCCCAAAATTGATTTTGTATGAGTCAAAAACCTGCGAAATCGTTTGAAATCACCATCAGTTTGTAGAATAACACTAGAAAAAGTGTCAACACGTGGATCAAGACGATTAAATGGCACTACCAATGATCAAAGTTAATTTGAAAAAAAAAAAAGATCGTACCTACCTAATTTGTGTTTTGGGGGCCAAAATTGGTGGAAACCATCAGAAATAGCTATTTCAATTATTTCACATGAAACAAACAATAAATGTACAGCCAACATTTCTGTAGAATAATAAACCCCATGTGACAAGGACTTTGCAGCGTTTTTTTAAAAATAAATTATCTCTGATCATTGATAGTACCATTTAATCGTCTTGATCCACCTGTTGACACTTTTTCCAGTGTTATTATACAAATTGATGGTGATTTCAAACGATTTCCCAGGTTTTTGACTCATAAAAAATCAATTTCGGGAGCTGAACATCTGGTAGAACCTCAATTTTCTATTCTTTGGTCAAAATCGACTTCATATTCGGTCTTCTCGTCCCCAAAAACATGAAAAACGATACCTTAAAAGCTCATGTTACCAACATGTTGCTAGAACGCAAAAAGTACCTATTTTTATACACATTTTCACTCATAACACTCCTGGGTATATTCCGATCGGGCTGAAAAGTTTCGGGACACAACTAGGGCCCAAATGGAGCATGTGTGCGAAAGAACGATTTTTTTAGACCGAAAATGAAGCCTGTACACGTGATACGGCGGACGGCGTACGGCGGACGGACATTGCATTTTTGGGATCACGCACCTTGAAACGGAAAAGAAAAAATTTTGAGGGGGTGTTACAAAAATTTTTTGCTGAGCGAATACATAGGTGTATTATTCACGGTATAATAAACCAAAAGTTTGAGGGGGTGTTATAAAAATTTTTTGCTGAGCGAATACATAGGTGTATTATTCACAGAATAACAAACCACAATGTGCTTGCATAGAATTCTCAATTTCCACCAATTTCTGACACCACACCGACGTCATTTAGCTCAGTAAACCTGGAAAATGTTGGACCCATTGACACATTTTTTGCTGTCAGTTAGTCAAATCAAATTCGATCAAGCTCAAAATCGATAGGCATGATCCAGACATCCTAACGGACATTTGGTACCAATCGCACCAGTTTTGGTTCATTCTTACGGCAGTTTTCGTTGAAAATAGAATTTTTTTTAAAACCGTCGTAACTCCCCCATTTTCCCATCTAGAAAGCTCATTCTCATCTCAAATTGAAGAGTTATACGAGCTGAACGGAACCCATAAAGCACATCTGAAAACGACCGTATTTTTCGAGGAAGTTATGACTATTTGAAATTCCAACGTACTTACATACTTATGGAGAGACATCAAGCGGTAAACCGTCAAGAAACTCGTTTTGAGCCCTTCTGAACAAGATTCCATGGTTTTCTCGAACAGATATTTCTGACGGTACCACCGTAATTCCATTCCTGTGTAATAGGAACTTGGAAGTAACTGGCGTTCCCGTACCACTGTAGTAGTACCCCATTGTCAGTTTCTATTGGTACCTTCGTACATCGCCTTATTATTTTCTCGGCATTAACAGAAAACGCTGCAAAGTCCTCGTCACATGTGTGTATTATTCTACTGGACATACCTACAGAAATGTTGGCTGTTCATTTATTGTTTATTTCATGTGCAATGATTGAAATGGCTATTTTTGGCGGTTTCCACCAATTTTGGCCCCCCAAAACAGGAATTAGGCTCGGTTTTTTTAAAAAGATTATTTTGATCATTGATAGTCATTTAATTGTCTCGATTCACCTGTTGATACTACTTCTAGTGTTATACAAATTTATAGTGATTTCAGACAATTTCCCATGTTTTTGACTAATAAAAAATGAATTTCGGGAGCTTAACCTTCGTTACAACCTCAGTTCTTCACTCTTTGGTCAAAATCAACTTCATATTCGGTCTTCTCGCCCTAGAAAATACCTCACAAGCTCATATTCACGTTCACTAAAACCTCAAAAATCCCTCGAAAACCCCTATTTTTACACCCATTTTTCTCCCATAACACCCCTGGGTGTATGCCGATCGGGCTGCCGTGTTTCGGAGCTCAACTGGGACCAAAATGTGTTCCCAAATGGGGAACCAAACTGTGTGCGGAAGAACGACGATTTTACACCAAAATGTAACGTAAATTTAAGGCTGGAACCTCAGTTTTCCACTCTTTGGCCAAAATCGACTTCATATTCGGTCTTCTCGTCCCAAGAACATGGAAAACGAAACCTCAAAAGCTCATTTTACTAACATGTTACTAAAACACAAAAAGTACCTGTTTTTATACACATTTTCACTCATAACACCCCTGGGTATATTCCGATCGGGCTGTAAAGTTTCGGGACCCAACTAGGGCTCAGACGGGCTGTGTTAAAGAAAGAACGACTTTTTTAGACAGAAAATGAAGCCGGTACACGTGATACGGCGGACGGCTTACGGACATTGCATTTTTGGAATCTACGCACCTTGAAACGTAAAATAAAAAAATTTGAGGGGGTGTTATAAACATACGAACTAAATCACTCGCGAAGAAATCGTGGATACCCATTTCAAACAAAAATGGAGTTATTGAAAAAATAGTCGATTTCCACTGATACACGAAAAACGCAAAAAACACTGTTATACCCGTTTCGGTGATCAAACCATCGTCAGTAACACACAATAACTGTTAAAAGGGAGTTATTGTGTGTTACTGACGATGGTTTGATCACCGAAACCGGTATAACAGTGTCTTTTGCGCTTTTCGTGTATTAGTGGAAATAGACTATTTTTTCAATAACTCCGTTTTTCTTTGTTATAAACATTTTTTGCTGAGCGATTACATAACTAGGTGTATCATTCACAGAATAATAAACCAAAATCAAGCGAAATAAAACATTCTGACCCACTTGCGCGGAACGCTACACTCCCGAAGTGGATACCGGGAAAAGTCACCAGGAAATTAGGTCTCTCCGCGCCGGAAGCTATCAACACTATTATTACACCATGTTAATAGATTAGAGAAAATGACAGTTCTACAACATCCAAAGGCAACAATAGACGGTCGGTCGACCGGAAACTCCTTCTGCCCTGGGACTTGGATAGCGAGGAAGATGCCAACAGTAATTAGAAACCCCGGCCAACGAGAACATGCCCATTCCGCGGACCTAACGCGACTTCATTTTTCTAATTAAAAAAATTTAAAAAAAATAAAATTAAAAAAATGGAAAATTGCGTCTTAATAAATATTAGTTATGATGGACATTGAAAGGAAACCGGTTTATTAAGGCCACGGCGTACTACGGTCACAACATTTACTTAATCATTATTGTTATTATTGTTATTATAATGATGACTGAAGATTAGGTTCACTGTTTCGGTCGAGCGGACGCAGTAACAGTTTTAATGGTCACACAGACGGTTTTCCAGGTTCTTGTTTCAATGCTGCAACATGTTTCTTCGGAGACCGGCAGTAACTTTACCCGTTCTCGCCTTGAATATTATTATTCTGGTAATTTTTTCTTAGTTATTTTCTAGACGAGGGGGCGTTTAGGTCTTAGATGAAGGGGCGCCCTATTGTTATCGTTTCGGTGAATTGTTTTTAACGTGAGGTGGCCAACTCGATGCCGTTCGAATCCCGTTTCCGACTAAAATTTTAATTCCTGTCGTGCTGCATGATTATGACAACTTTTGTATTCATGTCATTGTTCACCTTATAACTTTACAGTTTCGTCAGTCTAACCAGGTAAATATGGGGAATGTTAGCTGTTTTCACTTACCTACCACGTTTTCAGCACTGCTGGAAAAGGGTACATTTTTGGAAAAAAAACATGTTATTGCTCTATGTTTGTAGGAAACTGAGTACCCACTATACACATAACTTAAAATTGCCTTTCGCCTAAAATAATTTTCAAAAACTTGCAAACCATCGTAGTTTGCACATTTCTACCAATCAAACTAATTTTCGAAAAGAAAAGTTGAAGACTGTCTACGTTAAACAAGACCTGGGGGCCTATTCACTAAGCCAAAGATACATTTCTTTTCGGTCGACTATTCGCTTTTGGCAAAATCGATTTTTATAGTATCCATGACAGTGTTATTCAGTAAAAGAGAGAGTTGGCCGCCATCTTGGCATTTTCGATCTCTTTCAGAGAGACACCTAATTAGGTGTATTTTCTCGAAAGAGACAGCCCCGTTCTCATTTCTCGTTTTTGTTTGATAGTGATGAGTCGTCCTTCGTTCATCGGCTACCACATCGGTCATTTTGATTTATGTTTTTTCATCTCTTAAAGGTAAGTCTATTGTTTATTAAAAATATATAAATTTTACGAGTAAAAAAGTTCTAGTAGGTACGGGTTGAGAGCTGTTCAATAAAATAGACGAACCTGGGAGACACTGGAAGAGACTGTCCCCCGAGGGAGATTATCTCTCGCAGGAGATTTTCAAAATAGATAACCTATTTTCACTATCTCTTTTAGTGAATAGGCCCCCAGCTCGAGCTCTCCAGCACGTAAACATATTTTTTGATGATTTTCGGAGTGTTGTATGTTTTCTCATATGGAGATCCTCAGAAAACTTCGAAACGTCACCAAAATCGGTGGTTACAAAGCTGAGAACTTCGAAAAGTCACCAAAATCGATGGTTACAAAGCTGGAGAACTTCGAAAAGTCACCAAAATCAATAGTTACAAAGCTGGAGAACTCGAAATGGCATTACGAGTATACGCAGTTCTATAGTATTCAGTGTTTTTGGTTTATTATTTTCAATAATCAACCATTGGAATCGAGCATGAAAAAAAAAAAAACTCTAACCCCCCCATCAAATGTTGATGGTTTACGTTTCAAGGTACGTAGAATCCGAAAATGCAATAAAAAAAGTCTGTCTGTCCGCCGTACGCCGTATTTCTATTTGAAACTGTTCGAAAATCAATTTGGTTGATGCAGATTTGCCAAACAACGAATTTTGGCCATTTAAAAAAATAAAATTGCAGCTATGTTAGATGTTCTCTGATGTATCCAGAATCAGCCTTAAATTTCTCATTTTAGCATTGGAATTTAGAATATGAGGAGTTTTGTTCCTTTTGAGCGCGCTGTGCGTCGTTCAAATCATACCTATTATGTAATAATAAATTGATAAATCGTTATAACTGTATTCCATTTGTGTTCTTTTGCCAACCCATTTTCACGACAGTCAGTGTTTTAAGCCCAAAATTTAATACCCGAGCCTGCGCCGTTGCGTTTTTCCTACCACGTAGTTACACGTCCTCCTTGTCCAATATCCGGTCCATTACCGTCCATTATAACCAATAGAATAATAGGATAAACCACGGCTATAATCCTAGCCAATAATTTCCTATCGCAATCGCCCGATCGGTTTCTCCAAGGTCCGTTGTGTGGGAAAAAACCAGCTACCTCCAACTATAGGTGGGCGCTCCACTTTTTTTCACTCTCATTTTTTTTTCTCTTACCTCTCGAACAATTAATCACGGGTTTAATTATACTTCGTGAAATGACATACCTAAAAAGAACTCTCGCTGTATATAATATATGATGGAGCAACGATACATCACAAAAGAAGTTAAAAAGTATAGTTAGGATTTATGAGTGGAGAAAACCGTTCGATGTGCTACCCCGGCAATTATAGCCTACCACCCGTCCTTGAAAAAAGTTCAATTCATACTTTTTTCTACCAATTATATCATGATTAGTTGAATTGTATTGGGTATTATTATGTTATACCTATTAGTTTGATAAAGTATGAAGTTTGGGATTATATTTGAATGGTGGTTTTGTGGGCATGTGTATTGTTCTCGTTGAGGCACCTGTCTAGCCCTGAGGTATTCGCAACGTCCTACCTGCAATGCATGTTGAGAATGAATCAACTATAATCAACTTATCGTTTGGGAGAAATGTGAATGGAACAGAGGTATAAGTGGTGAAAAAAATCAATGGGTAAACTACCTGAGTTTTTACCCCATAGACCTGCATGAAGTACGTAAGTCGACTCCAGGTTGAATTATCGTTCATTCAAGGCTGGTCTGAAGTGGAAGAAAATAATTCATTTTACCAAATTTTCGATGAAAACAAGCTGTTGTACGAGGTCAATTATATTATAATTATTATATACATTATACCTTCAAAATTTGCTCATACGGTATTGCTGCGTGACTGGAACTTCTTTTTGAAAGTTTACTAATTTCAATAATGAACCTTTGGAATCGAGCATGAAAAAAGAAGTTAACCCCCCACAAAATTTGATGGTTTACGTTTCAAGGTATCGATGCCCCCTTTTGCGTAGATATTATAATGAACCCTTGCGTAATAATTTACCGTTGTGTAATAATTTACCGCATAATACTTCAACGTTTGTTCAAGTTGCAAAAGTAGGTACCTATTAACGAAACCAAAACAGCCATCATTTTTCAAATGGAATAACATCACGGAACAACCAACTCGACTTCATACAGCCATCGATGATATCTGGGCTGAATGTATACAATTTGATTCACCCTCCTGTTGGTTTCGGGGCCTTACTGTGAAGGAACGGCTGGACGTACAATGCTCCGGGCGGTCTCAAAAAAGTCCCAAGTTCAAGAACTATTTAAAAACGTAGGTAAAGGCGTCGTGGAGATTTCAACCCCTATTTTTCACCCCTTAGAGATAGATGACTGACATCAACGCCGAGCTTCGAGGGTCAACTAGACCCTAAGTGGGACCTACAAACCAAATTTCATCAATTTTGGTTCATGGTAACTAAGGAAAGTGCGAGTTGTAAATTGAGAAAATCGTCGCTGCCAGATCAGCTGTGTGGAAAATGAAGTTCTTTGATCAGTTGAGTCAAAAAGTGAGCTCCCAGGTCAGCAGAGTCGGAAATTTAGCTTTTAGATCAGCTAATAATTCCCGGCGTTCACAGGTTAAAATCGGGTAAAATCAACTGACTTTTGCAGAACAATGTTAAGGTTCTGTGGTAAACGAGGTTCGAAAGCCAAACTTCATTTCGAGGTTCCTAGATCAGCTAATAATTCCCGGCAATCAACAGGTTAAGATTAAAACCGGGTAAAAATCAACCGAATTTCAAAAGTCAAAAGCTCCCGATCTTGACCCTTGTACCCAAAATCCTGGAAACGAGAATCCGACGGCAACAGTCAATTTAGAAAAATTCTGAAAATGGATTTGTATTCTCTAGAGTCCAATGCAAGTGCCTATTAAGCCACTTTTTAAAAATGTTCAAAATTTGAACAAATATTTTTTGGAACAGTGGGCAAAAAATTTTTGAACACTTTCTAAACCAATTACCCAGAATTCTATGTGAATATTGATGAGAGATCCATTTTCCGAATTGAAATATCTCGCTTCGTTCTCAAATGAGAAGTAGAATAAAATTGATTTGTGTGATGAATTTAAATTTATCATCACGGTGGCGTGAAGGAGTGAATAGATGAGAGCGAGGGGAATTTCACCTAGGCGGCGGTAATCCACCGATGTAGGTGAGAGGAAGGAAATTCACCCAGGCGGCGGATATCCACCGATGTGAGTGAAGGGAGGAATCTCGTCTAGGCGGCGGTAATCCACCGATGTAGGCGAGAGGAAGGAAATTCACCCAGGCGGCGGTAATCCACCGATGTGGGTGAAGGAAGGAAGGTGCTTGTCTAGGCGGCGGTAATCCACCGATGTAGACAAGAGGAGAAGGTAGGAGGTGAATTCCCAGAGCGGCGGATACCACCAGGCATCTGGGAGGAGGAAGGTAGAGAGAGAAGAGAGAGCTGGTTAGAGGAAGTGTCGAATGAAGCTAAAGCTCCAGGATCCGGGATTATATAGGACTTGAAGTCCTCTCCCTCCAGCTCCCTGCTGGGAGCTGGTAGTGGGGCACCAGGTTGTGTCCCCCGGATTCTGTCGCCTGTCTCCCCACTCAGATGTTTATTGACGGAAGGTAATTTCTACATCGGAATATTGGTGAGAGCTTTAAGGTTGTAGTGGAGTGTTCCCGGGAGGGACTCACGACAGAGGTCCCCCCAGTTCGAACCAATGATTGAGGTAGCTGAAGGCTCAAGTTGACAGTGGCTGAGGGCTGCGGAAACAAAAAGGGGAGCTGAAGGCGCAAGGATACAGGAGCTGAAGGCTGAAACAAACAATGGTAGTGCTGAAGGCAGAAGAGTGATTGGAGGTGTCTTAAAGCTAGGGTGACATACAATTGGTAGAATAAGTAGGCATAAGTTGACATAAGTAGACATAAGGAGACTTAAGTAGCTAAGTAGATGTAAGTAGATGTAAGTAGATGTAAGACATAAGTAGGTGTAAGACATAAGTAGATGTAAGTAGATGTGGGACATAAGTAGATGTAAGACGATGGTGGGAAGCATATGTACAAAGAGGGTGGGATGAAAAATTTGATGAGGTGACAATATTTACAAGGTGGTGAGGTCGATGATGATGAGGACAGTATGTTAGGTATTTACATTAGATATTTACAAGTATTTACAGGTACGTATGGACAGGTGTTTACAGGTATGTACAAATTTCTGGTATGGTGTCAGGGGAGACAAAATTGAGCGGGGTTGCGAGATCCGCCGTTCCCTGGGTGTGGGTTGTGGGTGGTTTAGTGTAGTGAGTGTGTGTGTGCTGTGCAAAGGTGGGTGTAGTGTGTGGATGGGTGTTGATGGGGCCCGCTGCGACGGAGTGGCCACGGCGGGGCTGTGAGGTTCGGCACAGTGTCTGTGGGATAATGGAACACATACACTGTCCCGAAATCTCAAGGCCCCGCCGTGATTTCTCAGAGCGGGGCAGGGGACTTGGCCGCCGGGACGCGGGGCGAGGGACGCTCCCGTCGTCTGTTGCGGCGCCCGGACCTTTTCGTCCCGGCGGAGGCTATTGCGGATATCCCCGGCGGCGGTGGGGGAAGAGGGGGTGTTGTAGGTTTGGCGGGCTGGGGTGGTCGTGGGGTTGAATTTAAAATTGGGGGGTCGAAAATGGAGAAAAACGGGGGAGTGAGAGGGGGCTGAAATTTGGGGGGCGGGGGTTGTTGAAATTTGGGGGGTGGGGGTTGTTGAAATGTGGGGGGCGGGGGATTTGGAAGGGGTGGTGGGGGTGGCATAAGCAGGGCTAAATGAAGTTGGTGGAGGAGTGGATCGATAAGGGGGTCGGACGGGACGTAGGGGGGATGTACCCCGGTGGCATTTGCTGCGCGAAATTCGCGCAGTATGCGCCACTGGGGGTACTTCCACCGCCGGGGCCGGGGAGGAAGTCCGGAAATCCTTCGCGGGAAAAACCGAAGCGATGCAGTAGGTCCGGGCGAAGGGGGTAGGGGGGAGAGCGGGTCCGGGACGTACACGTCCCGGAGTATCGCCGCCATTTCCGGATCCGAATCGAAATCCGGAAACGGCGACGGGGGAGACAGATTCGGAGGAGAGAGGTGTTGCATTGCAAACAGACGGCGGGAGACTGATAGTGGATGTAGGTTGAGGGAGAACAGGGGCGGGCTTGCAGCGGGCGAAAGGGACGGTGTGGGGTTTCCCGTCCATTAGCAGGGTCGCGGTGGTCGGTGTTGTGCGGATGACTTGAAAGGGCCCGGCATAAAGGGGCTGAAAGGTTTTATGCATGCCGGGCTCTTTCAAGTACATATGCGTGGAAGTGTAAAAGCGTTTTGGGTAAGTGGTGTCGTTTGTCGGTGTTGAGGTGTGTAACGGTTCCCTGTTAATGGACGGGGTGTTGTGTGGAGGGAAAATGTCGGCCGGCAACCGAATGGGGTCTTTAAATGCGTGTTGTGCGGGACTTGTGTTGTCTGAAGGACGGGCGGAAGTGCGGAGGCTAAGTAGAACGTAGGGGAGGGTTTTGGTCCATGAAGGGGAAGTGGCTGATGTGGAGATGGCTTGCTTGAGGACCGAGTGCCACCGCTCTATTTTCCCGTTGGATTGGGGGTGATAGGGAGTGGTGCGGATTTTCTGAATCCCGAGGGAACGGAGGAGGTCGGCAAAGTGGGCTGATTCAAATTGCCTCCCCTGATCGACCGTGAGTGTCCGCGGACAACCGTAGCGGCTGATCCATTGAGTGAGGAAGGCCGCGGCGACGGCGTCCGCGGTAATGTGGGCGAGTGGGATACACTCTACCCAATTTGTCGCACGGTCGATCATGGTGAGGCAATACCTCTTCCCCTCGGAGGGGGGAAGGGGGCCGACCAGATCCATGTGGACGTGTTCCCACGGGAGAGAATCGGGGATAGGTTGAGGAGGTACATGCGGGTGAGCCGAGACCTTGAATTGCTGGCACTTCTGGCACCCTAGAACCCAGGTACGTATATCCGTGTTCATATGGGGCCAGAAGTACCGCGTTTTGATGAGGTCCCGGCTTGCCCGGATGCCGGGATGATGGAGGGAGTGGTAGTGTAGGAACAACTGCCTCCTCAGCTCCGGCGGGACGTACGGGCGCGGTGTGTCGGCCGATACGTCGCACCAGAGGTCTAGGGGAGGCAGCTGTTCCAATTTTGAGGCGGAGATGAGATGGGAAAGAGCGGGATCGGAGGTAGGAGTTTGATGGTTTTTGAGGGTTTGCGGGGAGGGAAAGGGCAGTAGCTCCGCCACCGGCGCAGGGGTGGGGCGGGAGAGGGCGTCGGCAACGCAGTTGTCGGCCCCCGGCAAATAACGAATATCGGACGTGAATTGTCCGATAAATTCGAGTTGCCGGAGGCGACGGGGGGAGGCTGATTTCCGATTTTGGAGGAGGGCGTGGGTGAGGGGCTTGTGGTCGGTTATGACAGAGAACTGCCTGCCCTCCACGAAGTCACGAAAGTGTTTGATGGCTTCGTGGATGGCGAGGAGTTCTCTGTCAAAGGTGGAGTAATTTTTTTGTGTGGGGGACAGAGTTTTGGAGAAAAAGCCGAGAGGTTGGGGGGGTGGCGCCGTTGTGTTGGTGGAGTACTGCCCCGATGGCCCAGTCGGACGCATCTGTGGTGATGGAGAGTGGGGCGTGGGGATCGGGATGGGCCAATAGAGCGGCGTCAACTAGGTCCTGTTTGCATTGGTGGAAGGCGGTAGTGAGGGCGGGGGTCCATGAAATGGGGCGTTTATCGTTTTTTTTAGCCGGTTGTGGGATAGCGTGTATGAGTGGTTGTTGGTGTTGTGCCGCGTGTTTGATGTGTCTACGGTAAAAGTTCAGCATACCCAGGAAACGGCGGAGTTCTGAGACAGTGTTGGGACGTGGGAAATCGGTGAGGGTGTGAACCTTGTCTGGTAGGGGTTTTATTCCTTCGGACGAGACCTGGTGGCCGAGGCAGCGGACGGAGGGCTGGGCGAGGACGCACTTTGGAGTGTTAATTGTGAGGCCCTCGGCCGCGAAGATGTCAAGTACTTGTGTCAGGTGTGCGAGGTGTTCGGTTGGGTTTCGGGAAGCGATCAGTACGTCGTCCAAAAAACAGAAGACGAAGGGCAGGCCTCGTAGTATGTTATCCATGTAACGCTGCCATGTTTGGGCAGCGTTACGGAGGCCGAAACCCATTTTGACATACTCGAACAGGCCGAAAGGGGTGATGATAGCTGTTTTAGGAACGTCAGGGGGGTAGATGTGAATGTGATGGAAGGCACGGGAGATGTCGAGTGTAGAAAAGATGGTGGTGTTGTGCAGGTGGGAGGAGAAATCCCTGAGGTGCGGGACGTTGTAAAGGTCTGGGGTTGTACGGGCATTGAGGCGGCGGTAGTCGCCGCATGGGCGGATATCCCCGTTAGGCTTCTGCACAATATGTAGTGGAGAAGCCCACGGGGATTTGGAGGGACGGATAATGCCGTCCTTGATGAGGAGGTCGAAATGTTTGCGGGCCTGTGAGAGTTGGAGGGGGTGGAGGCGTCGGGCTTTCGCGGATATTGGGGGGCCAGAGGTTTCGATGAAGTGTTGGGTCTGTGAGATGTGGGCTGAGGGGCGGCGCTGGGGTTTGTAGTTGAGGAGGAGCTGTTCAAATTTGGAGGGGGGTCGGTCCACCGCATGTATGAACCCGGGGATGGGTTTCTGGGTGGAGGGGTCGAGCAGGCGCGCGTTACGGACGTCTACCTGGAGGCCGAAATATGCGAGGAAATCGGCCCCCAGGATAGCTTTCTCTACGTCCGCCACGGTGAATTCCCACTCGTACGCGAGCCCGCTCATATGAATTGATGAGCGGTACGTCCCGTACGAGGGGATGGTAGTACCGTTGGCGGCGTAGAGGAGTTGCCGGTAACAACGCGCCTGTCGCCGGAGTATGTTATTGGGGAAGATAGAGAGCGCCGCCCCTGTGTCAACGAGGAAGGGGACGTGCGTCTTGGAACACTTCAGAAACAGGCGTTGATGAGCTGGGGCGGAGTGAGGCAAAATTGGCGAGGTGTTGGAGTCCGTCGGAGGGGGGGGGCTTGGTTCGTCCGAGGTGATGGGTGGGTGCGATGGTGGTGGTTGTTCCCCCGCGAAGGAGACGCGGGGTGATTTTTTGCCGTTCCGGGGAGGGGGAACGGTAGTGGCGGCGCGAGTGGCGGCCGGAGGGGTGGATGTTTTGGGGGCGGGGTTGGAGGGGCCGTTCCGTGGTGGGGGAACGGTAGCGGCGGCGCTAGTGGCGGCCGGAGGGTTGGCTGCCCTGGAGGCGGGCTTGGAGGGGCCGTTCCGGGGTGGGGGAACGGTAGCGGCGGCGCTGGTGGCGGCCGGAGGGTTGGCTGCCCTGGAGGCGGGCTTGGTGGGGCCGTTCCGGGGTGGGGGAACGGGAGTGGCGGCGCAGGCGGCGGCCGGGGGGTTGGCTGCCCTGGAGGCGGGCTTGGAGGGGCCGTTCCGGGGTGGGGGAACGGGAGTGGCGGCGCAGGCGGCGGCCGGGGGGTTGGCTGCCCTGGAGGCGGGCTTGGAGGGGCCGTTCCGGGGTGGGGGAACGGGAGCGGCGGCGCTAGTGGTGGCCGGAAGGTTGGCAGCCGTGGCGGCGGCGTAGGAGGGGTAGCGAGGCGAGGTGGAGGTGGTGTGAATGCGGGCGGGGGGGGGTTGGTGGTGGTCCCCCCCGTGTTGGCGAGGAGGGGGGCCCGCCGGATTTACCGGCGGGCGTCCGCGTTTCCCTGCTTGGAGGAGTAGGAGCAGGGGGGCTGGCATTTGCGGGCCTCCCCACCGAAGTTCACATGGTAGAAACATCGGTGGGGGGGGTCCGCCGGGAGGTAGGTCCTGGTGGGGCGCGTGGAGTTGGAGTGGGGCGCCGTTTTTGGGGACCTCCCTCTCTGTTGCCGGGAGGGGGAGACGGTGCGGCGGTCGGCCGAGCGCTGGCGTCGGTGGTCGGAGGAGGGGATCGGCCGGCGATCGGCGGAGAGGGAGCGGCGCCGGTGGAGGGAGGGGGGCCGGCGGCGCTCTTCAGATGGCGACCGGTCCCTGCGTGGGGTGGGGAAGCGGGGTGCGGCGACCTCCGTGACGCTGGCGGCTGCGGCGAGGTCGTAGACCGTGTCGGCCAGACGGAGAAGCGGCTCGTCCGGTCCGTCGAGGTGGCTGGCGAGCGCCATCTGGATGGGGTGGGGGAGGGCTCGCAGCCAAAACGTCCGAGCGATGTCGGCCGTCACGACGTCGTGTAGTTGATGACGTAGGCGACAGTACAGGTGGGAAGGTTTCAAATCGCCGAGGTGTTGGGGCTGGGACAGCGCTGCGACACGTGCGATCTTGGAGGGCTGGTATAAGTTGATGAGGCGGCTGCGGAGGTCGTCGTAGGCGGCCGTGGCGTCGGGGGAGATGTCAGAAGTCTGCAGGAGGATCTCATATGGTAACAGGGAGATGATGCGTGAGTAGCGGGTACGCTGGCTGCGGATGTTGGCGGCAGAAAACGCAGCGTCGACCTGGAAGAACCAGAGTGCGGGGTCGTGCGTGTAGAAGGGGGGTAGCGACAGCGGGAACGACGCAGAGGCCGTCGTGACGTCGGCGGCGGCGTGTGCGGCAGCTGCAGCGGCGGCGGCAGCGGCGGCGGCGGATGCGGTGGAGCCGGGTGGTGAGAGGCTTGTGAAGGGGTTGTCGGTTGCGTCAGAAGTCGCAGTGGTCGGCGGCTGCAGTAGGGACGGCCGGAGGAGCGGCGGTGATGGCGAGTTCGGGTCCATGGTGGCTGTGAACAAAATTCAAATTTGAGCGGTTGAATTTGAAAATTCGCAATGAGCGGCGGCGGGGTTGGATGCGGCGGATAGTTGTGTGGTTGCGAGTGGGCCAAAAATTGCGAATTTAAACTGACTATTTGAAATGTGAATTTAAAATGCGGGACACCGAACTAGACTGGGGCGACACATGAGGTGGTAAGAAGGTAGAAGGTAGAAGGTTGGATGAACGTCGGGTTCACCACTGTGATGAATTTAAATTTATCATCACGGTGGCGTGAAGGAGTGAATAGATGAGAGCGAGGGGAATTTCACCTAGGCGGCGGTAATCCACCGATGTAGGTGAGAGGAAGGAAATTCACCCAGGCGGCGGATATCCACCGATGTGAGTGAAGGGAGGAATCTCGTCTAGGCGGCGGTAATCCACCGATGTAGGCGAGAGGAAGGAAATTCACCCAGGCGGCGGTAATCCACCGATGTGGGTGAAGGAAGGAAGGTGCTTGTCTAGGCGGCGGTAATCCACCGATGTAGACAAGAGGAGAAGGTAGGAGGTGAATTCCCAGAGCGGCGGATACCACCAGGCATCTGGGAGGAGGAAGGTAGAGAGAGAAGAGAGAGCTGGTTAGAGGAAGTGTCGAATGAAGCTAAAGCTCCAGGATCCGGGATTATATAGGACTTGAAGTCCTCTCCCTCCAGCTCCCTGCTGGGAGCTGGTAGTGGGGCACCAGGTTGTGTCCCCCGGATTCTGTCGCCTGTCTCCCCACTCAGATGTTTATTGACGGAAGGTAATTTCTACATCGGAATATTGGTGAGAGCTTTAAGGTTGTAGTGGAGTGTTCCCGGGAGGGACTCACGACAATTTGTTTTGGTGCTGCCACGTGGTGGCGGATTTTGCAACTAAAGTCGTTGCATTTAGCCTTAAGGTTCCGTGATTTCAGCTTCATTTCGAGGCTCGTAGATCAACTAATAATGATTCCCGACGATCAATACCCTGTTTCTTTCTCCCCAGTATATGTCTGGTAGTACCTAATGAAGTGATGTATTATATTTCTCAATCACTATTATTTAATTGGTGCTATTTTCCAAGATGATATATCAAGAGATATAAAGGTAGGTAGGATCAGCAGAGCTGTAAAGAGGTAGAGGGTCAGAGATTATCAGGGATTATAAACACTAAGGCATATCCAAAATCAAATATTTCTCCCATAAGAAAGAAATTTCCTCGTTCTTCAAAACTTCGCTAAATTTTGTTGAAGGGAGGAATGAAGTTATCTGGTAGCTATAAACAAAATAGTACGCAGCAAAGTCTCAAGTAACACTGTGTTTCAAAGTAATAGTAGTAAATAATAATCTAATAATTTTAATAATAATATAACTGTTACCTAATAATAATCCAATGAGTAATAATCTATTGAGGGGAGGATGAAGTTATCTGGTAGCTATAAACAAAATAGTACGCAGCTAAGTCTTAAGTAATACTATGTCTCAAATATACACTCCCCGAATGACCACCGCTGGAAACTCGAAAACGGTTATTAGGTCAACTCTACGAAACTTCTCCAAAAAACTATGTTCACAAGCACCGCACAGCTACTTGTGCTATTATGAACAAGCGATTTCGGATTCTTAATTGCACCCTCGGGAACTCAACTAGTATAGAACAATTGAAGTATACAACGAAATATTAGTTTTATGGAAATATTACATGATTTTAGGTGGGTCATGTGCTCCTAAAAAGCCTTCAGTAGTTGACGCTGTGTAGTAAAATGAGTTCGTAATCACCCACACCCGATCCTGTTGTACATGAGTGGTGCAAGCTAATGGACGGTTGGCTACAACAGCTATTTGTAAATTCGGATTTCCATAGTCGCTTGGACAACATTAATTGCTTATCCAACAACTTGCAAAATACCGTAGAATGAATACGACTTCTGCAGAAGGTTCAAGGCCACCATTAACACCGGTGATTGGAGACTTGTCATTTCAGATTTCATTATTCAAACAACTCATTTTTTAATATTTGCACGTCATGTTTATTTCTTTAAACACTTCTCACCATAAATCACAGAGGTCAACCGGTTGGTTGTGACAGAGGGGAAAATAATTAATAACGTTAAATTTATATCCCAAGACGGATACCGAAAATACTTCTGAGGAGACCCTCCCATATTCCCCCAAGCAAGTTACACTCATTCTTGCGTTATACTAATTACGTAGAAGTAATTAATATAACCCAAGAATGAGTGTAACTTCATAGCGGCCAACAACTTTAGCGCATTATCGAAGGAATTTAAGCAGTAGCACGTCGAAGTGCTTACATGAGTGTTTGAAAACTGTTTCGATTCTTTCCGTTTCAGAGCATTCTGAATCCATCCCTACATTTTAACAAATATTGTATTTAGATATATTGTATGCACAGTAGTTATGTATTGAAATGCGCAGTCGGTTTAAACGGTTTATTAACAAGCACAAGAACGAGCGCAGTCTTGACAACGCAGATTCAATTCCCTATATACAAGCAACTCATGCAAAGCAATCAAACACCTGTCCAGCAACACTCAAAACCACTCATAACAACTGTAGTCAATACTGGCACCGCCTAACAGTATACAGGCGGGACCGTTTCAATAGTCAAACATATTTTTTGTCGAAAAAATTGGTCCAAATTGATTTTGGGGGTTGGAATCCCTAAATAGCTAAAAATCACTACCCACTGTTGAAAACTGGCTCTTTTGGTCGTGCTTTTGGCTCTTTTACGCGATCTATTAACTGTGGTTTCTTCAAATGACTGTATTTTTCGGTTACACAATTTTGTTTGTTCCGCATTATGTTTCCCGAAATATGCGACGAAATTCACAGTATTGGGGGTTGGAATCCCTAAATAGCTAAAAATCACTACCCACTGTTGAAAACTGGTTCTTTTGGTCGTGCTTTTGGCTCTTTTACTCGAACTATTAACTGTGGTTTCTTCAAATGGCTGTATTTTTCGGTTACACAAATTTGTTTGTTCCGCATTATGTTTCCCGAAATATGCGACGAAATTCACAATACTCGCGAGTTCAATAACGTCCTTCTATCGAAACCCCGAAAATGATGTGGTTTGGTCTCAAGACGTTTGTTTTTCAGACTGTGATCGAATTGAAAACATTTTATGGATTAAGGGACAATATTATTCTTCAAATTTTATTAAGGGACAATATTATTATTCTTAGTTACAAATTTTTCATCAAATTCTTATCTGTAGTTTTATCCTTAAATTAATGTGATATTCGTGGTCCCCCCACAATTTTTAGAAGTCGATGATTCACAAATTTTTGAATCTTTAGGTAGGTAATTTTCAGCCTGAAAAAGTGCGGTTTAAAGTCCACTAAAGCTAAGGCTCATTAGTGACGAACTTGAATATTTATATTAATTTAAGTTGTATACCAATAACCTCATTTTTTTGTCCCGTGTTCTTTAACATTTAATAAGGACCAGTAATAATGTGCGAAAAGATGAGAAAAGTCTGTTTTTGAAACTAATTTCCCTCAGTAAGGGAAGTAATGTTTTTCACCCTATGAATGAACAGTATTTTCTTGTGAATGATCCCAGACATTCCAGTTAATGACCATTCCTGGGCACTTTCCGGCACATTCCTACAAGGTAGTTTCTTTTGGGTCTTCGATAAGTACCTGTCGTCACTCAGGCAATACAAAACCTACATTCGATCTAAGACTGTACGAAATAACCTTCCAACCAGCGAATGTACGGTCGTTCGTTCGCTGGTTGTGTATCTGTATATTAGCTCTCAGTGCATAGGCACCCCAAAACTCTCATCAAATTCGGAAACATTTTCCACTCAATCATTTCGCTCAAGAAAAACGTATCAGCAACAAGAATACAGCACAGTATTGACTAATATTTAGCATTTTACTCAGCTCCAAACAGTAATCCCCATACAGCGGCGAAATGGCGATCTTGCATCATCAGCTGGTCTAGGGAGGCTGACCTGTTAGTCGATTCAGGTGTGGCGATTCTGGATGTCTGGGCTTTAACCTGCCATCTATGAGCTGTTGGTGGAACTAAAGGAAAAAAACGCTGCAAATTATTACAGAACGGTTTATTATTTACCTGTATAGCTGCCCCTTCTGCGTGGATCACTGTTTTCTGTGGTCAATACCCTCGAGCTCCCCCCAGGAAAGCCCTAAATCGAGTACTGGAGCCGGCCCAGGAATTACAGTTTCATAAAATGCAGTAACTGTGTAAAATCGCAAAATTGAGGTGTAGTTCCTGAGGTAAATTGTTGATGTGTAGCACACTGAGCTACAGGGTCACACGGGTAAGAGGCTTGTGATGTGCGATCTCAATCCAGGTTGAGGTCCCAAAAATTCAGGAAAAAAATCGAACTTTAAAATGCGAGAAAACCCACACCGCAAAATACAGTTTTCCGAGTTGGTGATACTCTGGATATTTCAACCACTATTTTTCACCCTTTAGAATTGACTGACAGGAACGCCGAACTTCGAGGACCAACTCGGAATTAGGAATATTGTTATTTGTAGTGGGATACAGACCGGACGTCCATATAAATGGACATTCTATTTTTATTTTTTTAAGGATATGAAAATTTTAAGGAAATTGAAATTTTCAACAAGTTGGAATATTTTTATGTTATTTCAGAAATCGAAAAATGTAGAAAAATTAATAAAATTGTTGTCCATGCAAGCTCAGGTCAGTAGAGGATATACCAAATTTCGTGCATTTTGATTCATGGGCGCTAAGGAAAAAGCCGTGTACGGCGGACGGACGGAAATTTTTTTACTGGATATCCGTATCCTACGTCCCTTGAAACGTAAACCATGAGCTTTTGAGGTAGAGGGGGGTTAATTTTTTAATTTTTTTTTCTCATTGTCGATCCCAAAGGTTTAAACAGAAAACCGGTTCTACTAGCGTTCCCCTAGATATCATCCCCAAATAATCTCTTACTGTTCATTCACTGGGGGGGGGGGGGGGGTTAATTCACCGAACCAGTCACCCGTGTATTTCAGCCAGGCTGGGATTAATTTTATTGAATCTCAAGAGGTACCGACGTTACATCAAAACCATATCCATTAAGCATAGCGTGAGCGTAAGCATTGAACATAACAATCATTGTATTACAAATACTTTGACCCGTAATTCTCGTCTGAAGTAAAATTGATAAATTTTGCAGTTATAACTGTGAAATACTTCAAACTAAGTAGGTGTCTGTACTTATTTTGAAAATCCTCACTTGTGGAAGCTTGAAGGGGTCTGAACCTCCCCATCGCCCTTTTAGTGCAGTTAGGAATGGTGTTTCCTCTAAAACCTTCCGGCTGAACTCGAGCACACTCCGGAGTTAATTTAAAGAGTATTATATTATAATAATATTAATTGGATCTTCTAGGAAGGGGAATTAGAGAAGTTGGCGTCGAACTTTGGGAAACAGGAAACCAAACTCGCGAGGTCCGATGACACGTTGTCTCCAGACCGTGATTTAAGTTACTCCGGTTTAATTTGAACGAGGATTTCCAGCCGATTGGTCAGTGCATGGCCCATTCGGTTATCAGAGTGTAATAAACCTTGTGATACATCTTGGATGTTGAATTGGAACGTTGCAGCAACACCGGGGTGAGCTGTTTACCGAAGGTACCAAAATCTCCGCTCTTTGAGCTCCTCAGCTCAAACGTTTTAATTTGTCTTTGCGTTAGGGGTATAATTGGATGTTATCATTTTTACTCATTTATAGGGTAAATTTTGCAGAAGAAAACCCTAAATGGATAATTGGAAAAACGCTAAATGTCGCCAATCGCCAAGTGTGGGTAACATATGAATTGTTACGGATTTGAAACGTAAATAAATAAAACCTAAAAATCACCAAAAGCAGTGTAAAGTAAACAAAATTGGTTGAAGCGGTACCCAGTTTTACTCAGTAAAAAACTTAATTGCAAAAAACGTTTTGCAGCAAAAGGGTCTTCGAATTTGTGGACAAAACCATGGGAAACGCTCGATAGTTTGAATATATCCTTTGAATATTTTCGCTCTCACTGTCATGCTGCATAGTACCTTTTCCTTTTCCTTTTCTTTTTTGCATATATGTGTGGCGAATAGCTGTTCGTTCATTGACCTATTTTTATTCCTTTTCAAGTAAGTTGCATTTCCATAACTCCCTTAGAATAATTCTGTGGTTCCTTAGAATAATCCTGTGGGTTCCTTACAATAATCCTATGGTTTTCTGTGGTACATCTAGGAAAACATGTTCCAGTATCAATTTTTCACACTTTTGCTGCTGAGCTTTTAGGAATAATTACCTAACTATATTATTATTGTAAAATTTTCTAAAGGTGAGTCGAAGTTTAGCTTCAAGGGTGACTTTAACTAAAAGTAGTTTTGACGAACGTTTATAGACGTTCACAATGTATAAGAATCAACTGTCCAATTATTTAGACCAGAAATAGTCTCCGTAAGCTGTATAATAACGGAGTAACAATAAAATAATAGAGGGGGAAAAAACACGTATAGTTGATTCAATGAAGCTTGTCAAGCTCGGGTGAAACGGTCCGTCCCGTATCCGCCATATGCTATTGTTAGTTCCCTGACGTGGGAAACATATGACATTATTACAGAAGGGCAATTCTCAATTATTCAGAGGAAAAGTGAGCTCGGTTTTGTTGTGGTAATTGTTTTTCAATTGTAAACGAAGTTTAAAAAAAATTAGCTGTACTTCCAGTGTTCTAAGCCAGATGGCTTGTTTTCTTCCATTACTCTTGAAACATACCAATTTATTTCATAATGAGCGGAGAAATACTTAAGACTTCGTTTTTTAAAGAAAAAGTAGGTAATTTTAATATGCAAGTAAGCTATTGTAATACGCTAAAAATTAATATTACAATAGTAGACGTAAGTAGACACTTGCATTTTTGGGAAACCTTTTGCTTCCACACTACCGAAGGTAGGGAAGCCTGGTATTCGTGATTGAGTAAAAAAATGCATGTTCTCCAAAATAGAAATTTCAACTACCATTTTACGTTTCAGACATCGAGGAACGTATTTGGTTCCGTGTCCGTCCGTCCGTCCGTCCGTCTGTCTGTCTGTCTGTGGTAATTCCTTGTAACACCCATAACTACCCGAAATAATGGTCGAAATCGACTGAAATTCGGAGGGTAGGTGCGGGTTGGGTCACACATGGTCCCATACAAAAATGATCGAAAAATTACCGTAACTTTCGTCTGCGTATGCGCAAACGTGAAATTCTTGAAACGTCCATAACAACCCTAAATATCGTTGAAATGAGTTCAGACTTGAAGTGTCGGTCAGGCATAATGCTTAGACAGTTCCAAATGAATTTCGTTGGAATCGTAATGTAACTTTTATCTGCGCATGCGCAAACATGAAATGTTGACCATTACCCAATAATTTTAAGAGTATGAACAATTTGAAAAGTTATAAAAAAGATATTAAAAAATTTGTACTGAAGGAATTCTTGGGGAGTTTGTAAAGAAAAATTTATTTTAATAGAATACCTACTTATTGTTTTCGTGCATCAGTACTCGTTTCTTTACCTTTGTTAGTTTGTGTATGATTTTTCTAAGTTTGATTGATTTTTCAATAATTATTTAGTTAGCGACTCCGCTCCTCAGCACAAGTGTTTCACTTAAGGAGGGGCTTAAGGGGGGTACGCTATTCATTTTGTACCTATGTATTTGCCTTTTGTATTTCTTAATAAAAGCGATTTAAAAAAAAAAGGAAAAAAAATTTCCTTGTAACGCTTCTAACTACGCGATAAATAGTCATAGAGAGCCGAAATGTTGAGCGTACACGCGGGTTGGATCGCAGATGGTCCCGTTCCAAAATCATGGAAATCAAAATTCAAAATTACGTTCGAAATTTTTCTTCTCCGTTACACCTCAGAGCATGAATACATGAAACATGCCTAGGACATGAATACATTAAATATACCTAATTTCGCCAAGACATGTTTGTGATGGTAGGTTCGAAGATTATCAATTTTCAGTAACAATAATTGGGAATAATTTGAGTTTTCCTGTGTTCAAAAGTGGATTAAAAAGTCGATAAAAATTAACATAATTGATATAAACTCATTGAATGGTGGTGTTTCGAAACAGAAAATACTGTGTCAGTAGTTACAAATATTATTTTCTGTAGAAAAGTAGGTCAGATTGGAGCAGTGATGTGTGTCACAGAGTATTAGATTCCTATAATAAATGGTATATATTAATATTCGAGATCAGTGAGTAAAATCCCGAAGTGTTCAATGGATGGGACTTCGCTGAATGGTTTGGTCAGCCATGAGGGTACCCCACGTCGAGGGGGCATGTTGGAGGAAAGTTAACAACCGAGACAGGGTTTTCAAGTCCGTATTATTATTTCAGTTAAATTTCTACTTGCCCACAGTGAAATCGCGTGACTCAAGTCGCTTTTTCAGTGCGCCTAACCTCTAACGCAATAATTGCGGTAAGCAATTTGTCGTATCCTCATTGGAAAGAACCGCTACTCGCCCCCATCCCACCGCCCGTCACAACTAAAATTATATTAGTTTAATGTCACGCGTGCTCTTTTGTACAATTCAACGTTGTTTGTGTGGTATCCCTCGTGTGAGTCGCGGTCTCGAAAGGAAACAATTTTTTTTTCGTGTGTGACATCAGTAGTTTTGTTGTTGGTTCTAGGATATAGACGTTGTTTTGAAACCGAAGCTCGTGTGAACGACTCCGGCCGAGCTTATTATACAGTTATTATGGCCTTGCGCATTGTCAGGAGCCGAGTTCACACACCCGGATTTATACGTAAAGTCTACGGTACCTGAACATGAAGCCGTCTTCATAAAAATGCTGCAAAGTCCTTGTCACGTGGGTTTATTATTCTATTAGACATACGTACACAAATGTTGGCTGTTCATTTATTGTTTATTTCATGCGCAATAATTGAAACAAATATTTTAGATGGTTTCCACAAATTTTGGCCCCTAAAAACACGAGCTCGGCTCCTTCCCCCCCCCCCCCCCCAGATTATCTTTGACCATTCATAGTGCTATTTAATTGTCTTGATTCACCTGCTAATACTACTTCTAGTGTTATTATACAAATTTATAGTGATTTCAGACAAATTCCCAGGTTTTTGACTCATAAAAAATGAGTTTTGGGAGCTTAACCTTCGTTACAACCTCAATTCTTCACTCTTTGGTCAAAATCAACCTAATATTCGGTCTTCTCGCCCTACAAAACATGGAAAACGATACCTCACAAGCTCGTGTACACTAAAACCTCAAAAAACCCTAGAAAACTCCTATTTTTACACCCATTTTTCTCCCATAACACCCCTACGTGTATTTTGATCGGGCTGCCGAGCTTCGGAGCACAACTAGGACCCAAATGTGTTCCCAAATGGGGACACAAACCGTTTGCGGAAGAACAACGATTTTATACCAAAATTTAACGTAAATTTAAGGCTGAAACTTCGGTAGAACCTCAATTTTCCACTCTTTGGTCAAAATCGACTTCATATTCGGTCTTCTTGTCCTAATAAACATGGAAAACGGTACCTCAAAAGCTCGTGTTAGTTAAACACAAATAACAAAAAAATACCTTCTTTTATACCCATTTTTCGCTCACAGCACCCTTGGGTATATTCCGATCTGGCTGCAAATGGAGCATGTGTGCGAAATAACGACTTTTTTAGACCTAAATGAAGCCGGTACACGGTATACGCCGGACGGAAATCGCATTTTTGGAATCTACGCACCTTGAAACGTAAAACAAGAAATGTTGAGGGATGTTATAAAATTGTTTTGCTGAGCGATTACATAGGTGTATTATTCGCAGAATAATAAACTAAAAGTGCCAGCAAGTGAATCAAGAAAATTTGTAATTTGTTAAAAAAAAAAAAAAAAAAAGCTCACCTAATTTGTGTTTTGGGTGCGAAAATTGGTGGAAACCATCAGAAATATCCATTTCAATATTTGCACATGAAAAACAATAAATGAATAGCCAGCATTTCTGTACGTATGTCCAATAATAATAAACCCATCTGACAAGGACTTTGCAGCTTTTTTGTCAATTTTCTTCATATTAAAAACTGTGCTGTTTCGGTTTTTTTAAAATTCGCCTTATAATCCAAATTGTAGCGTACTACTGATGTACACTTGGTGGGATGTAGGCCCTTTTGTAAGTACATATAAATGAATAAAAAAACGTCTTGTCAATTCGAGTAGGCAGTACAGCTTCCTCACTTGAATCACATGAACGTATAAAATAGTTGGGTAGGTTCATTTCGATATGGGAGCACCTCCGATACAACCCGCGTGTACCCTGAAAATTTCAGCTCTCTACGACTATTTATCGCGTAGTTAGAAGCGTTACAAGGAAATGGTCAATATTTCAGGTCCGCGCATGCGCGGACGAAAGTTCGAGTACGATTCCAATGAAACTCATATGGAGCTATCGAAGTATTATTCCCGATCGACCCTCCACATCTGAACTCATTTCAACGATATTTAAGGTAGTTATGGGCGTTACAAGTATTTCACGTTTGCGCATGCGCAGGTGAAGTAAGATTTCAGTGATTTTGATAAGGGACCATCGGCGACCCAACCCGCGTATACCCTCAAAATGTCAGCTCTCTACAACTATTTTTCGTGTAGTTAGAAGCGTTACAAGATAATGGTCAACAGTTCATGTTCGCGAATGCGCAGACGAAAGTTACAGTACTTTTTCAATCATTTTTGTATGGGACGATCTGTGACCCGACCCCCACCTACCCTCCGAATATCAGTCGATTTCGACCATATTTCGGATAGTTATGGGCGTTACAAGGAATTACCACAGACAGACAGACAGACATGGAACCAAAAATGGTCCTCTTGTCAGAAACGCAAAATGGAAGCAGAAATTTTAATTTGGGGGGACATACATTTTTTTTACTCAATCAAGAATCTAAGGCTTCCCTACCTTGGGTAGGGATGAAGCAAAATAATACCAATAAATAAATAATAGCGGAATGACTGTGGTCTGCTCAAAGGGTCTCACAGTTTTCTGCTATGAAAAACTCTGGAGTATTGAACTGAGAGTTTGTAGCTGTTGCAGTTGTTGGTCGCAACAAGCCAGGCCTGAGATGGGTCAGCCCTTCTGCGTATTCAGCTTCTTGAAAGAGCAAAAGTCAGTTAAGGCCCTGTGGGGAAGGGAGGAGCCCCTGTTTGTTTTTAGAGTTTTTTTTCAAACGGTTGTTTTCAACCGTTTTTTCAAAGTCATACGACCTGATAATACGAATCCCAGCGCAGGTGGCCCATCAAATTCCGAGTAGACCAGGAAGGCCTACCTACCGTCCCAACGATCCCTTCATTGTCTGGAACTGGTAAGAACAGGAAATGGCGCAGCAAAAGTAAAAAAATAAAATAAAATAAAAAATAAAAATATGTCTACCTGTCCGGTTGCCAAGGGTTCGCCATCACCCAGCCAGGCCATTCCCAGTACCAGATCAGTTCCTTTCCATCACTGGTGATGGATGGTAGGGCTGTGGTGGTTTCTCTTCAAAATTCACCAATTTCTGGTCTAAATTACGTATGTACGTACCCGCGTGTTGGTGTTTTCTCCTTGAATCTTCTCGGTTTCAATGGTTTTTACAACTCAACGGCCTCCACACCTGGGATCATCCTCTAGTGAAGGTACGTTCTGCTTTGTTAATTGCGTTAATTTAAATTATACCAAACCACATTTTCTGTTTGGGAAATGAGTGTGGGGAATCAGCAACCTACAAGCAACAATTCACCTGTTATGTACAACTACGAATCCACATCAGTCTCACATCAGGATACCTATTTCATAATTGTACAGGTGGTATGGTGTCACTCCAGACGATATCTGTCCTTGGGTGCACGGTAAGAACTCCAAATTTCGCCAAAACGTACGTATTGCCAAACAAAAGGATGAGTTCGAAGATGAGCAATTTTCAAAAATTCTAACTGGGGTCAAAAATCGGTAAACACAGCTAAAACCGCGAATAATTTATATAAAATCACTGAAAGTGGTATGAAAGGGTGAGTAAAGACAGAAAAATGCCATTATAGCCGTTTTCCATATAGAATAGGTTTCAAATTTGGATTGTTGAGGGTGACAAATTCGTACTAAGGGGTAAAATCAATATTGAGAGAGAGAGAAATTGCTTTATTCTTTAAAACATTTTACAGACAAGTTTTCAAATATACATTTATACTAAGTTTAATAAAAAGTTCGTTTTAGCGAATTTTCGAAGAAAAGGAAGCTATTGTTCTCTGTCCAAAATTTTTAAAACTCGAATTTCCGAAAGATTTTTATACCAAAATCCGTTTCAGACCATCCTGAATTCCCTGCCGAAAGACGCCAAAAATTATATGTATATATATATATATATATATATATTTATATATTTATATATATATTTACATATGTATGTGTCATTCCAGACGATAACTCTCGAAAGAATTGAGATAAAAAGTTCAAATTTGCACGAAAAATCTGTCTTGGCAATCGACAGGCTAAGTTCGAGGATGGGCAGAATCGGGTCACCCTAAGGGGGAGTTTTGGGGAGTTTTAGGGGGGGAGGAAATTACCCATAAATTCCCAAAATGAAAAAGTCTGACAAGTGACACCTCATTTTAAAGGTTTTTGTACGCTGAACACGATGGTGAAATCAGAATTGCGATATCTCATTCCATTCTCAAACTGGAACACTTTGAAGATGAAGGAACGTGGTTATTTCTTGAGATGTTCTTCCTGGTTCGTCTGCTCTAATCTGATAACGGAATGGGATATCGCAATTCTGACTTCACCATCGTGTTCAGCGTTGGAAAATCTACAAACCGAGGTGTTACTCGGCAAAAAATGGAACAAAAAATTTGTTACGTACCCAATACCTACTCTTCTGGTATTCAAAACATTTTTGATTTCCCCCTCCCCCTCCTTCCACCCCAAATATTACTTTGCGTAAAACTACTCCTGTTTTAATTTTGTATGGTATCAAGTTGGGAAAATATTGGCCGAAAATTAATGTTCAGAAAATTTTAGGCGGAGGAGGAAGATGCCGAAAACTTCGAAAATTCGCTCTTATAGCCATGCTGCATGACTGTGGTTTTTTTTTTTGGTTTATTATTTTGAATAATAAATCTTTGAAATCGAGCATGAAAAAAATTTTTTTTAAACCCCCCTTAAAATTTGATGGTTTACGTTTCAAGGTATGTAGAATCCGAGAATGCACTAAAAAAAATTCTGTCCGTCCGCCGTACGCCGCACTTAGCAATTTTCTTAGTTACCATGAACCAAAATTGATGAAATTTGGGTAGCTCGAAAACATTCAATGGAAGAGTAGGTATGGTTTTTAAAATTGATCTTGAACTAAAGAATTTTTTGAGGCCGACCAGCCGTTCGTTTGCACCGAAAAGCTTCGTCAACATGATCGAGAATCAAACGGTATAAATCCTGCCCAGATATCATTGCTAGGGAGCACCTGATATAATCACGGATGGCTGTACGAAGTCCAGTTGGTTGTTCTGTGAAAAATGATGGCTCTTTTGGATTTGTTGATAGGTACTTTTGCAACTTGAACAACCGGTGAAGTATTATTGGTGGTAAAATTATTACACAGTGGTTCATTATACTATCTACGTAGAAGGGGCACCTATAGGTACAGGTAAATTAGTACACAACGGTTTATTATTTGCCTTATGCTTCATGAATAAGTACAAAATAATTAATGATTGAATTACTGAATCCCGCGGATTTGTAGGAAACTTTAATTCCGGGGCCGGCTCCAGTACTCGATTTAGGGCTTTCCTGGGGAGAGCTAGAGGGTACTGACCACAGAAAACCGTGATCTACGCAGAAGGGGCATCTATACAGGTTAATAATAAACCGTTTTGTAATAATTTGCAGCGTCTTTTGAGTTTTAGTAACATGAGCTTTTGGGGTATCGTTTTCCATGTTTTTTGGGACAAGAAGACCGAATATGAAGTCGATTTTGACCAATGAGTGGAAAATTGAGGTTCTAACGAAGGTTAAGCCTTAAATTTACGTTTTAGCTCCAAAATTCATTTTTTTTCATTAGTCAAAAACCTCGGAAAACTGTCTGAAATGACCATCAATTTCTATAATAACACTAGAAAAAGTGTCAGCTGGTGAATCAAGATAATTAAATGGCACTACCATGATCAAAGATGAAAAAAAGCGTGATTTGTGTTTTTGGGAGCTAAAATTGGTGGAAACCATCACAAATAGCTATTTAAAATACGGCAGTTGGAAGAAACAATAAATGAACAGCCAGAATTTCTGTAGATATGTCCAGTAGAATAATAAACCCATGTGACAAGGACTTTGCAGCGTTTTCTTTTCCGTTTCAAGGTGTGTAGATTCCAAAAATGCAATGTCCGTCCGCCGTATCACGTGTACCGGCTTCATTTTCAGTCTAAAAAATAAATTCGTTCTTTCGCAAACGCATTTGGGCCCTAGTTGTGTCCCGAAACTTTGCAGCCCGTTCGGAATATACCTGGGGGTGTTATGAGTGAAAATGTGTGTAAAAATAGGTACGTTTTGTGTTTTAGTAACATGTTAGTAATATTTGCTTTTGAGGTATTGTTTTCCATGTTTTTGGGACGAGAAGACCGAATATGAAGTCGGTTTTGACCAAAGAGTGGAAAATTGAGGTTCTACCAAATGTCTAGCTCCCAAAATTGATTTTTTATGAGTCAAAAACCCGGGAAATCGTCTGAAATCACCATCGGTTTTTATGATAACACTAGAAAAAGTGTCAAGACAACATTAAATGGCACTACCCGTCTTGTAATTGGCACAGCCGTGCCGTTTAATTTAATAAATAAATAAATAAATAAGCAGCCAATGATCAAAGATAATTTGAAAAAAAAGTACCTAATTCGTGTTTTGGGGGCCAAAATTGGTGGAAACCATCAGAAATAGCTATTTCAATTGTTTCAGATGACGGAAACAATAAATGAGCTGCTGACATTTCTGTAGGTATGTCCAGTAGAATAATAAACCCATGTGACAAGGACTTTGCAGCGTTTATACAAGTAGAAGGCTATGCTTCTACTCCAAAAGTAAGAGGTTCTGCTCAAAATTATTATGAATACGAGGAGAAGGATTTCCTTCACATTTCTGAAGTGTAAGAATATCCTTTTCTTTATGAATGCGGCCCATGGCATCGGAGGAACCAAGTGAAATGAAGGCCCCTTTACCCTCGGCCGCCTCCAAACCAGCTGACCCCTGTCATATCGCCGAATAAATACTCAACACCGAAGCGTGCGGTAGAGTTATAATTCGACTGTACGACGAGCAAAAGCCAACAAGACGCGTACGATAAACGTTCGAATATGTCGCAGCAAATCGGATTAATGGTCCATCAAACCAGCGGTCCCAGAGACGTGGGTAGGTTAATTCACTTAGGCGAAGGGGCTAAACTAATTCCGTATTATAGAAACAGGTATTGTCAAAGGGTTTCGACGCCGTGTAGCCGTCTGGCCTCTTGATAGACCAATCAAAGTATGGTAATGCACAGGCGCGGCGGACCGATATGTGATCCCGCCATCCAGCTCCAAATCGTAAACTCGTCTCCCTTCGAACTGTACAGACCGATGCGGTCTTGTGTCCTGTAAATTATGAGCATGTGTTATGTCCTCGACCATTCCAGAATATTATCTTATGTTGTTCAGTAAACCATTGTACCCTAAAAGGCACAATATCCGTTAGCTCCATTTTTTTCGATTTTGAGTTATTGTAACCGTTGGATTCGACTTAAAACTAAAGAATTGGCTGTTAATTTATTGTTTCTTTCATGTGAACTAATTGAAATGGCTATTTCTGGTTGTTTCCACCAATTTTGGCGCCCAAAACACTAATTAGGTAGGGACGCTCTTTTTTTTTCTTTTTTTTTTCTTCAAATTATCATTGATCATTCGTTGTGCCATTTGGTGGCTGTCTTGATTCACCTGTTGACAAATTGATGGTGATTTCAGACAATTTCTCAGGTTTTTGACCCATAAAAAATCAATTTTGGGAGCAGAACCTCTGGTAGAACCTCAACTTTGCACTCTTTGGTCAAAATTGACTTCATATTCGCTCTTCTCGCCCTGAAAAACATGGAAAGCAATACATCACAAGCTCGTAGTCACTAAAGCCTCAAAAAAGCCTGGAAAACCCCTATTTTTACCCAATTTTTCTCCCATAACTGCCCTTGGTGTATTACGATCGGGCTTTGCAGCACAACTAGGACCCAAATGGGGACCCAACTATGTGCGGAAAAACGAAGATCTTATACCAAAATTTAACGTAAATTTAAGGCTGAAACTTCGTTAGAACCTCGATTTTCCACTCAGATCAAAATCGACTTCATATTCGACCTTCTCGTCCCAAAAAACATGGAAAACGATACATCAAACGCTCATTTTACCAAAACAGGACCTATTTTTATACCCATTTTTCACTAATAACACCCCTGGATGTATTCCGACCTGGCTGCGAAGTTTCGGGACACAACTAGGGCCTAAATAATGGAGCCTGCGTGCGAAAGAACGAATTTTTTAGACCGAAAATGAAGCCGGCATGCGTGATATGGCGGACGGACATTTTCTGAATCTACGCACCTTGAAACGTAAAAGAAAAAATTTGACAGGGTGTTATAAAAATTTTTTGCTGAGCGATTACGTAGGTGTATTATTCACAGAATAATAAACCAAAAGCGATGCTATTCTGCTGCTTATCGTAAGCGACGTACGTCTCTAAGGCATTCAAAAACAGCCTCAATGTTCCCGAATCATAGCCACCAATTCAGTAATCAGAACGTTAGCACCACATGTCGAATGTAAATGCCGTGGTGAAAATTGTCCTATTTCGTAAGTGCCTCATTGCCACTGTCACTTGCGATAAAATGACAGTATGTTAATATTATGCCCTCTACCGTAAGCGCCAGGGAGCAGCGTATCTTATGCACCTATCGAATTTGAGCAAATATCGTAAGCGCCCCTTCCCGACTGCGCGCGAGTGATATTTCCAAATAATTCTTTTCCAGCAAGACATCAAGAATATCTAAGGGCCGAAATGTGTATCTATTGACAACTGTTTTCCCAGTTGTTCGAAATAGGAAGAACAACGTAAGCGCCTTTTTCTCGAAAAAGTAATACTTCCCCGGGCTTTTATGCAATTTTTTAAAAAATCGACAGAAACGGTCCAGTTTACGCTAAAGTATCATGTTTTAACGGGTTAGGCGATAAAAACGATCCTTCCAGATTAGTTCGACTCTCGTGTAAAATTCGGAAAATGGCGCTTACGATATTCTGCCTTTCAGGGGCGTGACAGAGTGTGACAGTGGGGGTGGACCCTCGAAAGTCCCCCTCCGAGACCAGCGAGATTATCACCGGTTAAGAAGGGATATCGATTAGGCTGCCCCAAACCGATCCCGTCTCCACTGGACCAAATAACGACTCGAGAACAGCCGCACTGTCACACTCCTCTCCATATGACATACTTCTGGATAGCAGAAGTATGAGAGGGAAAAGGGGGAATGAAAAGTAGTATTAAGTTCTGGTTCAGGAAAAGACATCTGAACAACTTTAATGGTACTAACTCATTAATATTTACTGGTGGAGAACAAAGCTCCTACATACGTGTATTGGCAGATAATATTGTCAGAGGTTGTTGTCCAGTGAATTGTGCTCATCTGGTGATCAACCTCCATCGTTGGGATGGAACAACTATTGGGACTTGTCAATTGGGGGATGGGATCAATCGCCTTCTAATGAGCGTAGTATATCTTACTTAGTATAAGTAAAATAGGTAGGTAGGACAGATTGTTAGTAAAGGAATCCTTCTGGGAACCGCAAAAAGAGTGGATGGAGTATGCTTAGTTGCTCAGCGCATACTACCAAACCACGCTCTGCTACCATGTGACAGAGTGTAACAGTGGGGGTGGACCCTCGAGAGTCCCCTCCTAACCAGAGATATTTTCGCCGTTAAAGAAGGGACTCGATTAGGCTTCCGCTCACCGATCCCGTCTCCAGCGGAACAAAAAACGACTCGAGAACAGCCGCACTGTTGCAGGGGACGATACACAGTCCGCGTAATATACATGCAGGTTTCATCATGTAGCTCCATCTCACAATTCTCTCACAGTTATTGCAAATGGATCGCAGTTTTCCTGTCCTACAGAAAGTTTTAGTAAATAGTGCCACGAAAAAACAAGTTGAAAACGTTATTCACGCTTTAAAACTTCTCTGTTGGTACCCCCCTTTATGTATAGTCGTATTTACGAATGATTCCTTCTACATTCCCACATTAAGGTACCTATCGGTAATTTTGCGCAAAATACGGCTACTTCTGTTGTTTTGGTCAATATAAGTGCTTCAGTTTCGGGGGCAAATTAGCATTGTTGTTTGGTACCTACTCAATGGACGCAGAATTTAATTGACTACTTTATATTAAAATCCTGTTCTTTAAGCATTTACACGCCCACTTTTGTTACACGCACTTCTAATTTCATGTAATGATTCATTGATGAATTTGGCATGCACGTGTTTCAATGAAAGCTCCTGTTGGTAATATTTTCAATAACTCACTGATTTCCTGATATACGACGTACACAAGGTTCCTCTAAAAAAAATCCGTCTTCAACCGCACGAGCTGTGTCGAGCAGGTAATTTCTCTTCGTCACTTTTATCCTTATTGCGCACGATTGTTATATTATCTTTGCTCCGAAAAACGTGTACGACGCACATTAAAATAAAAACAACTCGAGGGAGACGAGAATTTTTTCTCGAGCCAGTGATTAATTGAGTTCAGTTGCGAGAGTTGGGGGGGCCTTCAGTTCTCCCGGTTTATTCATATGAATGTAAATATGGAATGAGAACTATTTAACATAATGACATTTCATTAGATCGAGATGAATTAGTCTCGACATGCTATGCGGCCCTCCGTGCTCCGAGCGTTGATTACTGACTTACATGTGTTATTTAAATTTAATTATGTAATTATTTCGATACGTAATTCTATCCGTTTCGAGACTTAAAAAGAAAAATTCTCCGTTCGTTAAAAACCAGAAAACACCGCAAGCGGTGTATCTCGTTTGTGGTCGTCCCGTGCGAAAAAAGCACCGCGAAGAGGTCAATTCGGTGGAATTTACATATCAAAATATTTAATATGATAGTAAATGAATAATTATTTGGGAGGAATTCAAAATAATTGTGGTTTGGCATGAAGGCGGTGGCGTTTAAACGGGAATTCTGTTAAGTAAAGACATGCAAATCGAACTTGTACTCCGGGCGAGAGGTGTTGTGCTCACTGGAAGCGTTGCTGTTATTTTTTTCATGTAAACACGTCAGCTAGAATGATTGTTGGTGTAAAGTAGAATAGAATCGACGTTACTAGGAATGCCCCGGTTTTTTATTAATGTTTTGTTTTTATTGCACAACCTTGACAAGGTATTGCAACGTCATGACACACAAGTAAGAATACAATTTTTACTACGTACACAATTTAAAAAAATTAATTTAAAAGTACAGTTTAAAAAAATTCATAAATACACAACAATAAACAAGTACAATTTAAAAAAACATTCAATAACGCTAGGAACTTAGGTACATACTTCTATAATAGAGTATTGTTACCCAAAGATGGCAAAATAGTCCTCGATAACTCCTCACTGATGTAACAGTGTGGGCTGTTCTCGATACATTTTTTCTTCCGGTGGAGACGGGATCGGTTTGGGGAAGCCTAATCGATATCCGTTCTTAACCGGTGACAATCTCGCTGGTCTAGGAGGGGGACTATCGAGGGTCCACCCCCACCGTCACACTATGTCACACTGATCATATCCTTCACCTTGCGACGGAAAATTGTGGAGGAAGCTTCCTGACATCGTGTGGTAGGGCGTGAAAGAACCTGATGCCAAATTGAACCGGGTCACAAGTATGGGACTTGGTCAGTCTTACAGCTGGAGGGCACAAATTATGTCTGGGTCGAGTTTAATAATTATGGATCTGGTTCCTTTTCATGAGCGATCCCAAATTCTCATTGGCTTAAAATTAGGATTGACATATAAACAGACCATAAACCGTTAAGGCACCTTGAAGGCAGCTTCTTGAAGTAGGAGCGGCAAGACTCACTAGGATTGAGTCCGAAAATTGCCCACAGTATCCTCTTTTGCAACCTGGATATGGTCTCAGTATGGGACGAGCCTCCCCACAGAAGGATTCCATAACTGAGGCGACTTTCCACTTACGCAAAGTAAGCGCTTTTGCATGCTACTACACCTGTTCATGCGTCTCACAACAGATAATCACTATATCACACCAGTTTCACCTCGGTCTTCGCTTTCAGGTAGAAAAAAATCTTGGAAATAGTTGGGTCATTTGTTATTAGTAGGTACAAATTCTGAATAATATATGTGGTACCTACAATACAATTAATTTACATACTTTTCAGCGATGATTCATCGTCAAAAATAGGAGTCACCTGTGAAGTATGTTCACATGTTGAAGATTTGGAAGGAGTAAGAAAAATATGTGGTAGTGGCTTGCGGGAGGGCTCCTGCATTAATACATAGAATAACAATGAATTGCTAAAAAGGTAGCAGTGGAATGGGGGGGGGGGGGGTGATGTTTAAAAGATATATTCAATAGTGCTCTGCCGCCGATAGTACGAATTTGAATGCATTATTTTTTTCTTCATGTCCAGACACCTTATCGTTACACGGTGAAGTGCGTAGTAGAACAAGTTCAAGGAACTCATCGCTGAACATATTGCTTGGTATCAGTTCTTTCGTGGTCGTCCCTAGTTGTATTGAAGTGGGTGAAGGTATTTTTTATAAGTGTCGCTAACATTTAAGGGTCTGGCTAAGGGTCTAAATTTTTTCAGGGAGAGAAGAAGAAGAAGAAGAAGTATTTATTGGCATTTAGAAATTTAAAAAAGGGAAGAGAGGGGAGGTAAGTGAATCAAACTGATACAGCGATCAGACCAAGTCAAAATGCATCTTGTGATACCGAAATTGGTCCAAGGAAACCTGCAAATTTGTACCAGCCCTCTTCCTATCTTTATGATTTAGCCGCGATGCGTTAAATTGGTGTTCGCTACGTTGGCTTTTGTTGGATACTTGTTACGTGCATAAGGGCTTTGCCATCGTCTGGACGTACACACATTTCACTTGCCACCACAGTAGTATGTAACTAGCATAGTTACAGACTACAGAGCTCTAGTGCGTTTGAATCCAACGCTGTGTACTTCGATGGACGGTGCATCGTTTGTTGGGATATTTATCCGTTAATCCCTCGAAAAAAATGCCCTATACGAATGGGTCTTGATAACTTGACGTTATGCTAGCGTATTATAATAGTGTAACAGTGTGGCTGTTCTCGAGCTATTTTTTCTTCCGGTGGAGATGGGGTCGCTTGGGGAAGCCTAATCGATATCCATTCTTAACCGGTGATAATCTCTCTGGTTAGGAGGGGGACTCTCGAGGGTCCACCCCCACTGTCACACTCTGTCACATGGTAGCAGAGCGTGGTTTGGTAGTATGCGCTGAGCAACTCACCATAATCCATCCACTTTTTGTGGGCTTACCAGAAGGATAAGCCCAAAGGTTTCCCAGAAGGGTTCCTTTACAAGCATCCTGTCCCTTTGATAATACATACAGCTATTGGCTTCCCCACCCCCTTTCCCTCCTTTAGAGTGTCAGTATAACTAAACTATACAGAGCTCATTTTACGGCGAGCAATGCCATGTCCAAATTTATAAGTTCCAATAGTTGTTCCATCCTAACGATGGAGGTTGATCACCTAGAGCTGGCCCAGATGAGCACAATTCACTGGACAACAACCTCTGACAACATTATCCGCCAATACTCGTATTTATGAGCTTTGTTCTCCACCAGTA
Organism: Leptopterna dolabrata; assembly: GCA_954871275.1. Taxonomy (NCBI): domain Eukaryota; kingdom Metazoa; phylum Arthropoda; class Insecta; order Hemiptera; family Miridae; genus Leptopterna; species Leptopterna dolabrata. The sequence continues at coordinate 36,366,639 of OX940985.1, forward strand.
AAATATTGAAGAGGTAGCACCATTACGATGGAGGTTAGTCACCTTGAAGTTGTTCAGATGTCTTTTCCTGAACCAGAACTTAGTACTACTTTTCATTCCCCCTTTTACCTCTCATACTTCTACTACCCAGAAGTATGTCATGTGGGGAGGAGTGTAACAGTGTGGGCTGTTCTCGATACGTTTTTTAGTCCGGTGGAGACGGGGTCGCTTGGCGGAAGCCTAATCGATATCCCTTCTTAACCGGTGATAACTCGCTGGTCTAGAAGGGGGACTCTCGAGGGTCCACCCCCACTGTCACACTCTGTCACAATAGTCATCACTACTACTAATGGGCCATAGTAATGCTAATAATAATACCAATACTAATACTAATGGGCCATACTAATGCTAATGGGTCATACTAATGCTAATACTATTATGGGCCGGGGTATCCGAGCGGGCTAGAGCGTCCGATATTATATAGCAGAGGGATAGAAGTTCGCGGTGTCTCTGGTTCTCGTCTTCGGCGAGCACCAATACAAGCTTTGAAAAGCTTGCATGTCCTTAACCGACCAGCGATTTGCTCTCACCTGTGATAATAATCATGAGAAACCTAAAGGGGCTGAAAGATGGAAATCAACATTCGAGTAAAAAGTCCCTCATTGGTGGGTGGGGGGGGGGGGTCCCAGTGAGGTCATAAAATCCCTCCCCCCTACAGGTTACAAAAAGGTGGGGGATAATACTGACACCAATACTAATACTAATGCTAATACAAAAAACTGATACTAATACTTGTCATACTAATGGGCCAGTTAATCAGGAGTACGCGTGTACTATGCACGTTTCTTGAGAAAACATTACTATTAACCATAGGAAAATAGGGTCGAATTTAATGTTAACTATTTCATTTTCTTTCCACCATCTTTGCGTGAGAGGAGTTTTCCGGAGTGAAACCCCCTCCATGCGATAGTGAGGTTTCTAACAATAGTAGAAGCGCTGTCAATAATAAAAAGGGTGGCGGTTAATATTAAATCCGTCTTCCCTATAATATTTATGACGAATGACTCGAAAGCTCAACGGAGAGATGAGGGAATGACGAAGATCTCACCCTGCTGAGGCCCGCGCGGAACGCGAGGAAAAAGATGAACATTTTATCAGAAATAATATGAATATTGAAGAACGGGAAGGAGTTTCGTCGGTAGAAACCACGTTTCGGCTGTCTGGGGCCTTGCTCCCAGCGCTGCAAGGCTCACTCACTGGCAGATGCTGAAAAAGATACCGGGGAGTGTGGTTTAACAGGCGCACCTTGCAGAATTAAAATTAATTTTACATTTACATCCCTTCCAGGATTCTGCAAATAATGTATAAGGTTTTTTTCGGGTCGAGAAAAGGCAAAGTTGAGGACTGCAAGGAGGGTGGTGGGGGGGTTTGTCGAGAGGTGGTTTAAATATTTGATTGTGCCAGGAATGAGTGAATCCAGGTGTATGGCCTACAAGGGGAGTGGTGGAGGGGAAGAAAATGGTAACAGAAAGGGCCGTGCCCTGGGTGTCTGATTCATTTTATTATAGGATCTCTGCGTTAACACGAGGACGTGTCTGTGTGTATGTCTGTCAGGGTTTCATTTGTTGGTGCTAATTCATGCGGGCGTCCAACTTCCCTGTTGTGCTTCCTCCACATACTCATCATTATGCTCAACGCATACTTCGTCTCACAATTAAATCAATATACAGGCCGGAAAGCCCGTCGAGTAATGTTTTGGTTCAAACTATGCATCAAACACAGGGAAATGGCAAAACTCGGTATCCTTTACTTTCTCGTTTAATGAACGAATCTATTTTCACATTTTTTCGACGCAAATAATGAGAAGAATTTTTTTTTTTTTTACTGTTTCCCGACAATTCTTAAGCGTTAAACCACTTTTTTTTAAAAATTATCATGGCATTGATTACAATGAAATTTCTTTGGAAAGCTGAGACGCAGGAGATCGTTGTAGGTGATGATTTATCAGTGTAATGAGCCAATACTAGCATACTTGAAAACCGTAAGATGTTTTAACTTCTGCTTCCTCACTACCGAAGGTAGAGAAGCTTTGAATTCTTGATTGAGTGAAAAAAAAAAAAAAAGTTGTCTTCCAAAATGAAAATTTCCACTACCATTTTGCGTTTCGGACATCGAGGAACATTCTCTGTCATTGTCTGTCTGCCTGTGTTTCTGTCCGTCTGTGGTAAATTCCTTGTAACGCCCATAACTACTCGAAATAATGGTCGAAATGGGCTGAAATTTGAAGGGCAGTTGCGGGTTGGGTGACAGATGATCCCATACCAAAATCATTGAAAAAGTACTGTAACTTTCCTCTGCGAATGCGCAAACGTAAAATACTTGATAGTTCCACGTGAATTTCATTGGAAGCGTACTGTAACTTTCGTCTGCGCATGCGCGAACATGAAATACTGACCATTTCCTTGTACCGCTTCTAACTACGCGAAAAATAGTTGTAGAGAGCTGAAATTTTGAGAGATTACGCGGGTTGGGTCGCAGATGGTCCCTTATCAAAATCACTGAAATCTTACTTCATCTGCGCATGCGCAAACGTGAAATACTTGAAACGCCCATAACTACCTTAAATATCGTTGAAATGAGTTCAAACTTAGAGGGTCGATCAGGAATAGTACCTCGATAGTTCCTCATGACTTTCATTGGACTCGTACTGTAACTTTCGTCTGTGCATGCGCAAACATGAAATATTAAAAAATGTTGAAAAAAATGTTAAAAAATGTTTGATTCTGTTACGCATGTTAGGCAATTTATTACCACTATATTTATTACTGTTCACTCATTTTGACTCTTCATTTTTTTACCAACTGATTCTACACGTCCATGTTACAATAAGTGAGGAAGCTGTACCGCCCATCTAACTTGGCAGACGTTTTTTATTTGCTTATAGTTGAGCTTCTCAAACGGGCGTATTTATGAATGTCACCCAAAGCCTGTGGCTGTATCGTACATACAATTTCGCGTGGATCTGAAAAATGATACACGCAATGACCTTTACAGTTGGCAGCGTAGGAAATGCCAAGGGAGTAGGTTGATGATTTTGATTCATTTTATTTGAATTCGCGAGTGAATGTCCTTCAAATCAGCGTATTCCGGTTTTCGTGCAGAGTAGAACGGGAACACGAAATCCAACCTATGGCTATCGGTGTTGGCCGGCGGAAAACCAAATAAGACAATACAAATATTCACCGGAAACCCCCCGCGTTTCGCCAATTAATCTACTCAAATCAACCTTGCCATACAACTTGGATTTCACTAACCCTCGTACTGCCGTACTCCCCTCTCCGCACCTTTGAGCCCTTCGACCGTATTCTCACAAAATGGGGAGCAATAATTGTAAATCAACTTGCATTATTGACGCTTTGTACAAGTTAATTGCCGGGTTTCTGCTAATCGAGGAACAATAAGGGCCGTGATTGAGCTCACCTACCGGCTTCCCGAACTTGCCTATTCAAAATATCAACTCCGCCCTCGTCCGCGCTGTAGCGCTGGTGCAGCGCTGATGTCGAAACACGCTAAATACTGGCAGTGGTGTTTACACAACCTGCGTTGAGCCAAAATTCAACTGTTACATTTGCATTTCGAGAAATGGCCTCTGCTTTGCTTTCTGACAAGTCAATCTCATGTTTCTGACACAAAGTTGATGTAAAACGTAAAACATGGCAGTGCATCTTCTTTTGCGTCTTGTTCATAATCTGTGCTAAGATGGCAAAATGTCATGTCACTTTTTTTCTGAAATTTGGATTTTCATTTCCTCCAGTTTGTTATGGTATCTTTGATCACCTGCATAAAGACTGACCGTCTAAACTAGGCGGTTTCTTGAGAAACATCGTTGTCAGTTTACCATTCGTCCGAAAACCAAAAATTACAAGATGGAAAAAAATCATATGTTCGTTGTTCTTCCTTCAACTTTGGCATTTCACCGCTATTTGAAGATGGAAAATTGTCACATGTGTATATGATATTTTGCCATCGTCAACACCTTGATCTATTGGCTTGATCAGAGGAGCCCCCTGGAGGTTTGAATCAATATTGGATTTGAACAGAACTGAAACCATTGATTAAAGTGATTGATCAGAAGTTCCTTTTGCCTGGCCATACTCGCCTTGAGTGCGAAAGTGACCACGCAAGGACTGAGAGGGCCAAACGTATACGGACTAACCTAACTATAGTGAAGAGATCGATTTTTTGTGAGAAATGTAAACAGCAAAAGAGCAACAGCTTCCAAATGTATCCCTTGGGTGTGGAGGACTTTTTTGCCTTTTCCAGGCTATTTCAGAGAAGCGGTGTGCTTGTTAAACGGACAACATACTCTGATGGTCAATATGGTGGAATGGTTGAACATAAAGTGGGTATGATATTCAAAAGCGAAGAAAAACGGAGTTATTGAAAAAATAGTCCATTTCCACTAATACACGAATAACACTGTTATACCGGTTTCGGTGACCGAACCATCGTCAGTAACAAACAATAACTGGAGGCGCATTGGAGAGGTGACCTTATAAGTAGTCAGAAACAGAAATGTGGTCGATTGGGATTGGTTGTGAAGAAGAATGGTGAAGGGAACAAAGGAAGGGGGTTCGATTCTGATTGGCCCAGGAAGAGAATGCCAAAAAGTGAAAGGAATGTAAGGAGAAGGGAATGGATAGTTAGAGGGGAGGAACCAAGCTGTTACAGAAATGAACGCAATAATGGAGAAAAACTTGAAGGAAATACACATCATTCAAGGATTTACCCAACCTATCACTCTTAATAATTTCGATAATTCTCTTAATAATTTTCAGTTATTGTTTGTTACTGACGGTCACCGAAACCGGTAAAACAGTGTTTTTCGCGTTTTTTCGTGTAATAGTGGAAATAGACTATTTTTTCAATAACTCCGTTTTTCTTTGAAATGGGTTTCCACGATTTCTTCGCGAGTGATTTAGTTCATATTCAACAGCCTTCGGAGTCGTGGAGTTCAAGTACACCTTGGACGAAGAAACACCCTTCCGGCGCCTTGACCCACGAAGAAAACGTCGAATACCTGCATATCTACAGCAGCTAAAGTGCCGTTACAACGGACCTGGTGCCTATCAACCCATTAAAAAAACGAGATCTCCTTTCGATCCTTTCATTTACAGTTACAGTCCATGAATGTTATAAAAATCTGCCCACGACGACGGAAGCTGCCGAGTTCTACGAACTATCCTGTTCGGACGCTGGGCCTGACTATGACTGAATTGATGTTTGTTTTTTTCCCCTTCTATTCTTAACTATCTTCTATTTTTATTTATTATTTTAGAAGCGTTCCAAGCACAATGAATCTGAAAAAAAGCATAATCCTCTCTAGATTTTTAAAATGAATTTTAAATCTACCGGTTTCAGGGAAACGAGTGAGCAAGATAACTGTCAATATATGATCTTCAAGCAGAAATGGAAGATGGCAAAATCACATATGTCAGGAGTCTGCTTGGAAAATTGGAAAAATTCGTTCTAATTCCAAAGCTAAAAATAAAAACTTAACAATACGTCAAACGCAACCAGTTACTTGAAGTATTTTTCGATTTTTGAGGGCTAGTTGAACTTCAAAATTGCTCTGCTGAAAAATGTACAAATTGTGACATATGACATTTTGCCATCCTAGCACAGCACTATCGATTCTGCCGGAGTCGATGAAATGCGATCCCGACTTTCATAACTAACATAGTTTCCTTATTGATTGCCACTACAACTAGTTTGGTAGGATGAAGGTAGTCTGGGAGTGTGGGCTCGCCAGAATTAACCCATAAATCATCTTATTATTTATTGACTTTGACCGAGGGGAGGTGTATCCCTCCCAGTAGTTCGCTTCATAAATCCACCCCATTAAACTAACGGGGTGACGATACCAATGATGTGCCGGCAAGTATCATCAATATACCAAAACCCGTGGAAGCCCGTTTTGAACGCTCATTACTCCACGGGACTCTTTGTGTCCTCCGTTTTCTGTGCAGTCATAATAAATTATTTCTCCCACGTTTATTGTTATCAATGTATCCATTGTCACCGATGTTCGCTCAAGTTCGTTACAATTTATGTCGAACTCCGAGTATCCTGGGGAAGGTTCAACAAAGGTGCTTTCCATTCTGTCGATAAAGATCGCAGTAGGAATATTGTAGACGTGTAAAGAACGGATGTATTTATTTATTTATTTTTAAATTACACGGGAATTTTCTTCCCTTTTCTACATAAACATAAGTTTCCCGCATACTGGTCAAACAATTACGACATTAAAAGAAAAGCACATCAAAAATTCTTCTTCGTTTTTGAAAAATCAGTATCTAAGGTAACCTTATGCACGAACTCACAAGAAGCTAGTTTTAACTAGTTAAAACAGATCTGCAATTTGCATTTTCATTGGCGGAAAAATGCTGCAAATTTATTTACCTGAGTATAGATCTGCGTAGATCACTGTTTTCTGTGGTCAGTTCCTACCCTCTTGCTCCCCCCTAAATCGAGTACTGCAACCGGCCGAGGATTTACTTCCTCACAAATATGCGGTGGATTCAAATCCTTTTTTTTGTTATTCATTATTTTTTGTTATTCATTTTTTTGTTCATTATTTTTTGTTATTCATAATTTAAAAAAAAATTCAAACCCTATTTTTGTTATTCAGTATTTTTTGTGGATTCAAATCCTGTTTCTTTGTTATTCATGAAGCGTAACTTTCATTCTACTTACAAAAGTAGGTACCTATCAACAAAATCCAAAATAACCGTCATTTTTAATATCGCGGAAAAAACCAACTCGATTTCATGCAGCCATGCGTGATAACCAGCTGTTCCCTAGCAATGATTTCTGGGCCGGATTTATACCGTTTCGTTCTTGATCATGTTGACGAAACATGTCGGTGCAAACTTCAGGACCTAAACTACGTCTACACAGGTGGTGTCAAGAAAATCCCAAGTTTAAGATCAATTTAGAAACGTGAACAAATTCGAAATAAGGGCGTCGTGGAAATTTCTACCCTTTTTTTCACCCTTGAAGATTACTGACAGTAACGCCGAGCATCGAGGACCAACTGGACCCCAAATGGGACCCACAATCCAAATTTGATTAAGTTCTTTTTATGGTAAACTAAGGACGGACAGCAATTTTTTACTCCATTTTCGGATTCTAAGAAATCATCAGATTTGGGGGGGGTTTAAACTTTTTTTAATGATCGATTTCAAAGGTTCATTGAGTAATGAAAATAAAAAACCAAAACGCGTTTTAGGCCATTTTAAACAGGTTAGAGAAATAAGGTCATACATTTCCTGGGTAGGTATTCAGTCTTATATCGTACCTATACCGTTGCCGATGGCCGAATTAGGACAAAGAAAACTTGCTTTATCGTCTTGCGTGGTATCCATGCGCAGATCTAAATTAGACTCTCCCGAGATTCGAACCCCAGACCTCTGTAACAGCAGACAGATGCTCTACACGAGGCAGTCTGGTTTCTCATGAAGTCCTACCAGTAGTGAGTAGTGTACTACTCACGACTTTCGTCAAGGAGAACGGACACACTTCTGTTCAGGATCTCCACGTAATGTATTCTCGACTCTCCCGAGAAATTGTGCAAGCTCAAACATTCTGCAAAATTTCTTCAAAAACATTCTAAACATACCAAACTTAAATAACTCCTGCTGGCACTGAAATGTATACCGTTTATTGTTGCATTAACATTATTATTTATTGCTGATTATCTCGAAAACCATCAGACGTGAATCACTTAAACAAAAAAAGGAACACGGCGCAACGTTGAAATATGAGAAAGTCATTGAAATGATGACTCTCTTATTATTCAATTCCTCGCAGCTGCGCGCGTCTGTTTTTTGGGCCGAGAAAAACTTGGCAGCAGCCAATTTATGTTTTAACGAAGGTTCTATAATAAGAGTAAGTAATTCGAAGACACATTAGACCTGTGACACGTAGGCGGACAATGAAGAAATAGCGTGCCAGGCGATCAGCCAAATTCGAACAGACGACTCTCGTATTATAATTAAAATGGACATTCGAAATTATTGATTACCTAGTACTAGCTCATTCAGTTCAATGACTCAGTAGGACAATTACAATATTCTCTATCTTAGTTGTTTTTACAAAATATAGTTCAATTTTTAACCAGAAATATATAAAACTACCTATATTTTCGGATTTTTTATTAGTTTTTTCTCTGTCTACGATCCTGAACCTTTTTGTTCAAGCAATGTTTGACTATTTCCATTAATTTTGGGGGAAAAAGTCAGATTTGACTACAGTGTTTTAAAATGGCTGGTCTTTCAACATATTCTATTTTCTGAAATATACAAACTGTTTTTGAGCTCATTTTGCTTTTAAAACCTTACATCTCTGTTAATCGAGAATTTCCGCAAGTAGTGATTTTTATGAAAATACAAATTAGCAGGTACTGTAACTAGTTTCGAGGTGTCTGTTTTCAGGGTTTGATATTTAAAAACACAATCCCGGTAATTCCCTTCCGCTCGACGATCCTTAAACTTCCTCCCTCACATTCGAAAAGGCGCCTGTTTTTGTTTCGCGGCGTTAAAAAGAAATCTCGACCTTTACAAAAGAGCATACCCGGTACGAATCAGTGGGAATAAAATAAAAGTTAACGCCCCAACCCGTCTGTTGGACACTTGAAAGAATAGAAGTGGTGAGGGAGTTTTTGTTCGAGGAAATGTCATGACATTTTCACCAATTACTCCATCCGTTTTCCCAACTCATTGTACCTAATACCTCGGAATGGAAAGACGAAGCTGGTAGACAGCAATCGCGGAATAAGGCTTGACAGAAGGAAAATATGAGCCCAAGTTTGATATTTAAGAAGAGGCCGTGTGGGTTGAGGAAACCTGATGAGAAATAAATTCAAAGTTTTCATTGTTCACGCATGCGCAGACACTACTGTCATCGAAGGCCCAAACCTGCATGGTTGCACAAAAGTTTGGTCGAAATCGTTCAAAATCTTCAATCATTCAAGAATTCGTTTAAGAATTTTATGTTTGCGCATGCGCAGATACAGGGATGAACCTGGGTAATTTGTATTATATTGCACCTGGATGCTTGTATAAGTTTGTATTTTGACCTGGGTTTTGTTTCCAACGATTTTACTACAGAAAAAACGCTGGTAACCCAATTCTTTTTACACCACTTTAGATACAAACTGATACCGTTTTGAGGCGTGCCAATTCTGAGCTTTATAATAAATTAAACGAAGAAATGCTTGGGTGTGAAAAAATTGTTAGTCACCAGGGTTCAGGTAGTACATAAATATAAAATAATCGGTTTGCAAATTTTCTATAATTACTGTGGGATTTTGATGAAGTTCATCACTTTCCAGGGACCCAACCTCACATGCTTTGTACATTTTTAAGCTACATCGGATTGTTACCTATGTTTACAATATAATATAATGCTTACATATGAATTATCTACATTATATCGATTACTGACACACGTTTGATTGATTGCATATGTTTATTCACCTGTTGCAAATAGGACGTTTTGGTCCTCTCTACCTTTACAACAGGACTATGTTTACAATTATAATCAAAAAATAAACTAAATCAGTTAATACTAATTAAATTACATACAAAAATAAGAGAGTTTATTTTCTACTAATAAAAAAATTAATACATTGCATAGTGGTTTCGTAGGAAATATAATTCAAACCTTAGGTAGATATTAAATTCATACCGAAAGTATGTACTTACGATAGATATAAGTGAATAAGAAATGAGAGAAATATGAAATTATATGTACTTATAAGAGATATTATTTGTATTGTAAATTGTACAACACAGTGCCGCAATAATATTTCTTTGACCTTTTTTGAAATTTGATATGGACGTCGCGCTGTAATATGACTCCATGTACTCAGTATGAATTTGCGTTGCGAATATCCTAAATGACTGGGTATCAATTGAAGTTCTATGCAGTGTTGCAGATCTTATGTTTCTACCGTGTACACCAGGCATTAACAACGCCATTAACAACAAGTTAAGACATTAAAAACAAGTTAGCCGGATTTTTACTTTTCAAAAGTCGATGTAATAAAACTCCAGCTCGAAATTTTCTTCACTGTTTAATCTTTAGCCAACCTAGTTTTCGATAATGAGGCACACGATGTCTGAAACGCCAGAATATCGTTCGGTTGCTCTATTCAAACCGCAGATTATGAATTTGATTTGTCAGTTTCCCTTGTTATGCTGTAACTGCCTCATAATATCATCTGAATTGAGTGCAGCTATAAAAACGTGGAGAATAGAATAATATAGTAAAATGATGGTATGTTGAACAACCTATCTTGTAGCAATTGAATGTTGATTATCTACCACAGAAAGTAGGAACTAAAAATGTACAATCATTTTCGACTTAGATACAAAATCGGCTAGTAATCTATACAGAAGGCTGTGCAGAGTGTGACAGTGGGGGTGGACCCTCGAGAGTCCCTTTCCTATACCAGCGAGATTATCACCGGTTATATCGATTAGGCTTCCGCTCACCGATCCCGTCTCCACCGGACCAAAAAACTACTCGAGAACAGCCACACTGTTACAAGGGAAGGACGTAATAGGTTATTATTGTCGTTACCCCGTTCATGACTCGCATAACTACATAACTGTGTGTATTACTTGATTGATGAATAATGCGAAACTTATAGAAAATTACCCACCGTGATGAGGCGTCACTCGAATGAGTCGTCGATATTGTTAATTGCCGCCGGTGAGAGATTTTACCCAACTGTCCCTAACGCTTTGAAGAACGGAATACTTAGCTGATAACATCAATCCGTCCCACGTACGAGTCTCCCATCGCGAATACCTACCGATATCAATCGACTGACTCATCCAATTCGTCGGAAGATACTAATTGTGAAACGTTGAGTTATGAGTTTCAATTAAGTAACATTTTTGTTCATAATTTTCCAATTGAGTTGATTCCCCCCGTACCTGTTCCGCCGTCTGCAAGTGATTCTGTACCTAAGTAACCTTCAAGAGGGGTTCGGGACGTAATTTCTATTCCATCGACGCCGACGAGCTTGATTACTGTGAAGGACGTAGCAGGACAGAAAAGAAGACAAGTAAAACGATGTCTCGATACAGTTTTCCAGAGCATTTGAGAATATATCTGAGTATTGTCGACGATTAATGTTGGCTAGAACAATGTATGAACATGACATGTGGGTGTTAGACGTTATTCGATTATTAGATTTTTTATTATATTGTAAATATTTTGCTTCCGAATCCACCAAATCAGTGGAAGCCTTTTGATTTTCGTAATCCCAAATCTAAATTTCCACTCGAGTTTCATGGAATTGCCCCATTGAGTAGTTTGTTTAGGAGAAATAAACCACTACTGGTTTATTGCTCCATGTCTGCCGTCCTTGTGTGCGCAAATTCTTGCTAACTCCTACGGCTATACGATAACGTGGTCATTATAAAGTGAAATTTGAAAGGTATGCACCAGTGGGATCCCAAAAATGGTAGGTACCTCAAAAATTTCATCAGTGACGTGGAATGTGGTGGATGATAGCTGAAATTGGAGGTGTGATGGTTTGACTCATAAACTGCCCCTTAATATGAGTTTCATTGGTCGGTCACTTTGTTGTACGCATGCGCAAACGAGGTTCCTTCGAAACTCCCGGAAAATGGTCGAAAAGAGCCCAAATTTGGGGTTGTGTGGGTGCCATTTGATCAATTTTAGACTTACTTTCCTCGGCAAAATCTTTATCCCTGATGAGTTAGGTATTTATTATGCTGGCATGGATATGTCTTACCACTGAGGGTCAGCCAAATTTTGCGTGAGGCATTTTTGAGAGCAGAAAACGTAACGCCATTTGACATTTTACTACGTTCTTCACTTAAACCAACCCGTTGCTATGATTTATTTATCTAGTAGATTTATCTAGTATTTATCTTGTAGTTATATATTAATTTATTCAAAATTCATCGAGTTTTAAGCCAAGTTATAAATAGGTGTAAACAGTAGATCATGGATTTCTGTTGGAAAAAATTGTGGGAAATAAAGAAAGTGACCTATTTCATTTTTTAACGTGTTTTTTTTTACATTGTACATTTTTTACATGGGGAAAAATAAGAGATATCCATGTACCGATGTATCTGCATGTATTGTAGATACTCAACATCAGTTTACTGATATTTTTAGGAGTTTAGGTAACATATGTCTTGAGGATGAACCCATACGGGGCTTGAAACGTCGATGTTAAATATACAACAACGACAATACCTACAAAACAAACGTTTATTCTTCTTGTATTTGTAGTATTTATTTTTAATTTGCCCGAAGAAATAGATGTAGGTATGTGAGAGAAACATTGTGAAGCAGTACGTGCGGCGGATCGAAATGTTAAAGAGCACAATAAGTTTGCCATGGATGCATGTTGAACATAGCGATAAGGATAGCGTTCTCTAGTGTGTATATTCATATCAGGCAGTGCCCACTGCGTATCACCTAACCTGATGTTCGGTACTACAGTACGAATAAATTTATTTTCAGACAACAACCTCGGCCCTACACTTGGAATTACGTCGGAGTAGTTCTCATCTAGCGGAAAAATTAATATGAACGGACGATTCTCTGACGGAATCACACAAACAGACAAACACACTGTCCACCTCCCATGAAAGGATCCCTTATTTCGTGGAACTCTTCTGGAAATAGTCAACGCCATTTACTCTCTTAAAATATTTGTCCCAGATGATCAATTATGAACAGCTTCGGTTGAAGGCTGACCACGGAAAGGCCAGTGATTTTTAATATTTCTCGTTTTTACCGGAAAGGTTTGTTTGATTTCGTATTTTTTCCCTCGTTGTGGAGGAAGTAGAAAAAGGTAAATCCGCGAGAGAGCGCCTCCGGTATGGGGGATGAGAAATGCACGGTTATAAGAACCGAAGTTTTTTTTTTTTTTCATACGACGTAGCGGATGTGGAGGGGAAAAAAACATATAAGTTATTCAAGGACAAAGGTCGTGTTGATATGAGTCGGAAAAAAACATCCACACATAAAAATGTAAACAATCCGATAAAAAAAAGAAAAAAGAAATACAGGTTCCACCGGGAAGTAATCCCTTGGCTATCCATTAGGTAGGATTTCATTTATTTATGTAATATGTTTGGCTTTTATTGTACGTGGGTGGTTGGGGGGGGGGTTGAAAAAGGGACGTAATGCTTCATATGAGTTCTTGCGGTTGAGTGGAGGGAGAGTAGCGTGATTTCTTTCTGCAAGAGGAATTTTTAGACGGGAGCAAAAGGGAGAGTTTAATCCTTGTTGATCCATCGGGTACACATATCTTCATGGGAAAACCTTCTGGATGACAAACGGGTGGTGGGAGGGGAAAACTGTCGTGAAGAAGGTTTGAGGGTTGAAAAACAACCTTGGAGCAAACTTGAAAAACCTTGGGCTCGTGTAAATAAGTTGAAAAGGGGAACTGGAAAACGTCATTCGACGACGCGTATTTGTCCCTGCACGGTTATGATCAACTGGATTTGAAACGTCTTCAAGGTGTATCGAGTATAGAAAAATATTGGTCATCGCTCGGTACCTTATTGTCTCAGCCAAACCTGAACAATGAATTTGTCCATTTTCAGCTAAAAACGTCCGATAAAAAATACAATAATGAGTAAAGAATGTAGGTTTAGAATAATTCGTCAGATACCAAGTATTTTCTGTATGATACTTGGCCGTGTTTTTGGTTTATTATTTTCAATAATGATTCTTTGGAATCGAACGTGAAAAAAAACCCTCCCCAGGAACCAAAATTAATGACATTTGGTTTGTAGGACCTCGAAGCTCGACGTTACTGTCAGTCATCTCTAAGGACTGAAAAATAGGGGTTGAAATTTTCAGAACGCCATAGCTCGAAAACTTTCAGTACAAGAGTATGGTTTTTTTTACGTTTTAAAATTGATCTTGAACTAAAGAATTTTTTGAGACCACCCGGAGCATTGTACGTCCAGCCGTTCCTTTGCACCGAAAAGCATCGTCAACATGATCGAGAATCAAACGGTATAAATCCGGCCCAGTTATCATCGCTAGGGAGGGAGCACCTGGTTATAATCACGGATGGCTTTGTGAAGTCGAGTTGGTTGTTCTGTGATATTATTTCATTTGAAATGGTGGATCTTTTCAATTTTCTTGGTAGGTACCTACTTTTGCAACTTGAACAAACGTTGAAGTATTATTGGGTAAATTAGTACACAGCGGTAAATTATTACGCAACGGTAAATTATTACACAACGGTTTATTATACTATCTACGTAGAAGGGGCATCGATACAGGTGAATTATTACACAACGGTTTATTATTTACCTTATGCTTCATGAATAATTCTACAAATAATATTAATGATTGAATTACTGACTTATTGAATTTCTTGCATTTGTATGAACCTTTAATTCCGGGGCCGCCTCCAGTACTCCATTTAGGGCTTCCCGGGGGGGGGGGGGGGGGGGGGGGCTCGAGAGTATTGACCACAGAAAACAGTGATCTACGCGGAAGAGGCATCTATGCAGGTAAATAATAAACCGTTTTGTAATAATTTGCAGCGTTTTTAATTACTGTTATCGATACTTCGGCCAGTATCGTGAAAATGGATGGAGAAAATCAGTTCACATCGTGCCTATTCACTTTGCTTTTTTTCTCTATTCCTAGCGTCTTGACGACTAGTTACCCACTATACGAACCAGTGAAAAGTATTGAAATACTTTCCTATTCAACATTTGGAGCTAATTTTGGACATTCCCTCAAATTTGTCGGTTATACCACCCTTTACCTTTCCTAGGATGACTTCAAACCATAAAAACATTTCTCAACTTACAAGTAGGTATAACTTATAGATACAGTTCATATCGTTCACGCTACCGATGAATGTTTTCGTGTTCTGCCTCTAACACATGAAGATATTCTTTACTAATAGGATGTTTATTCTACCTCGAGTAACGGGGGTTTTCTACTATAAATTATTTACATAATCTTTGTTGTTCCCTATCCAACACTGACAGGTGACGTACGAATTGATATCGCCTTCACAGTTCCCCGATGAATAATATATAAACCGAGAATAAATAACGCCTCGAAAAACGTAGCCTCGACGAAAAAAATGACTATTTTGAATAGTGGGGCTTTGATTGAGGAGTTTTTTTTTTCTTCCCTTCCTGTTATATCGGAGGGGGTCATCTGTTTGGTTTCTATTGGAGAAGCTTTGAAAGACTGGGGCCTTGGGTGCATTAAGAGCGTCACGGACTATATATATAACGCGCCAGATGGGATTATCAATATGAGGGTGGGGGGGGGGGGCACTTGTGAAGAGCTGGTGGGGCGGTGGTAGAAAAGTATTGACCCGCGAGTTCTAAGTGGCAAAATAACAACTCAATAAGACCATTTTCCTGCTCTTAAGTCATGCGTACAGATGTGGTTAAAGTGGGATTTCTTTAACGCGGCCGGACGCCTTCAACTGCTTCAATGTATTTTCAGTAGAACCAGTTTACTTGATGGGCGCGGCGGAGTATGCAAACCCGCAAAACTCCTCCCTAACCTCCCCTCAACTCGGAACACTGTGAATCACACTTGGTGTGGAAGTGATTCACAGTTCGTTATTTCGTTCTCCGTGCCTTGGTCTGGTCGATCAAATTTTATAGCCGACTGTTTTTCTGCAGTTTTGAACTGTGGCTACGAACTTACGGGTTCTTACATCGATACATATGTTAGAACTGTTTCTTCTTTCTAACTACCTACTGTAGCTACTGTCTACTCAATGAGTTCTACTTTCTATCAGTTAAATCGCTTCGTATTGTGTGTTATCTTAGTATTCCGCATGCAAACATTAATAGAATTACTTAATTTATAAAAATGTTAGAGTATGAAGGAAAATACTTACTTAGAAACACCTACTGGGTTACGTGATAGACACATAGGTAAATTCGAATGAAGGGTGGGGCAAAATTTCCTTTTCCTTTTCAGGGGCCAGTGAACGCTTTTACTGGGAGAATGCGGATTTTTTTTCTCCAGTAATAATTAAGATGACAGTTTTAAAAATCGTAGGTTTTCAACAAAAAATCTGTTTAATGGCGGTCTTCATTTTCAAAATCGGTAGTCGTCCATTTATCGTTGTTTTTACGTCCATCCGGATGAGCTAAATTTGAATTGAGCTGGGGTTTGTGTTTATAGATTTCAGCCTTGAGATTACCCCAGAGAAAAAGTCACAAGGGATAGAGTTCTAACACATAGTGACAGAGGGATGTTGAACCCAAAAATTTTTTCATTTCCCCTGAATAGATAGCATCACATTCCAGGACAATCTGAAAGCCACGGCTGTCGAAAGCGTAGTAACTACTCAATTTCAAATATTCCTTTCTTCTCTCTAAATATGTTTCAATCAACTATGAGCCCTACGATGGCAACTTTCCAGTTACGCTCATTATATTATTGTAAGTGGCACAGCTGTGCCGTTTAATTTAATAAATAAATAAATAAATTTCATGGAATGGCAGTCGATTGACACAAGGTTCGTCGGGCTTGTCGAATTTGAAACGAAATAATGCGTAGTAGGTTACTATACGAACTATTTATATTATACTTAAAACGAAACAGAAGCCTGCCTCGCCGTATCCCTCAAGTTCTCACGTGTGTTCTGTATATGTTTATAAGTTTGTTAATAAATTGTGTCTCGTTCCAATACGATTTTAAAGAAAAACTGAAGGCTTAATTTATTAGAAGAAACCCATGTCGCGAGAGCTGAGATCGGTTTTTACTTGCGAGGCCTTGGGGCTTGAACCCTACCCTACTGCCCCTCATCTTGATCTATGCCAGGCCCCCGGAGCCTCTCCTTGTTGTTAATCTCAATAATTTTTTTCCTTTTCTTCCAACGGCGATCCGACGTCTATCAAACACGCCCTCGCTCGATAATGCGCACGATTTAGAAATTCGGTTCAGTAATATTTATGAAACGGCTTTTTTGTGTGATGAAATATCCTCCCTTGCACTCTCTTCGAAAGGTCAACGAACCCACTCGTTCGTTGCATCTAAACCACAGAGAACACGTCATTCAAGAATCGAAGAAAATTGTTTCTAAGATAGCAGCTGTTCTGTTATATTTAAATCAAAAATTTGAATGTGCATATTATCGAATTCTGAACAGAATTTGGGTTATAAAATCTTCTTACATATCATCTTTATATTGTTATCAGACCTGAAACCTCAATAGGAAGGATTAGGATGGTCAAGCCATTCTTCCACATTTGCTTTGTTCAAACTGTCTACCTTACTGTGTGTTCACAATAAGCGTTACAACAATTATAAATAATTTTTTTTTGGGTTGCGCTCCTTTTCAGGTATCTAGCATATATAACCAGTCACTTTACAGAGTTACAGAGTGTTGTAAAGTACTTCAAGTTAAGTCTAATCATACATAGCGATGATAATAATTAAGAATAATGCCAATAATGAACAACAAGACTGTTGATAATAATGAATAATAACATAGCAGGTTGGCGTCATGTTTCACAGCCGTATTCCGGCTTCCCTCATGAAGATAAGCAGCTGCTTTCGTTCAGACGTCGGAGAATTTATTAAAAAGTGAGCCAGATTTTCGGATGTTGGTGGGGCCCTCTTTGTAAAGGGGACAGTGCGAGACTTCGAAAACAAAACTAACTGAATGAATGAATGAATGAATTTTTTATTTGCACAATACATAACTTTACAAATTATTAATGAATAATTGAACAACTCTTCTTAGAATTTTACTAACCTAAATATAATTTTTTAATTAATATATAGTTCCTTATAATTATTCAACGAGTCGAGAAAAGGCCAAAAACTCTGCAGCTGCACCTCTCACGGAAAGAATTAGTCCAGCTCTTCAGACTGCGAACAGGCCGCGGTCAAATTAACAGACGTCGAAGTATGATTCGACTTTCAGAATCACCAAATTGTGCGTTCTGTGAGGACATCACAGAGGACATTGGCCATTAAGTCTCGCACTGGCCCAATGTCCAATGGCCAATGTCCTCTGTGATGTCCTCACAGAACGCACAATTTGGTGATTCTGAAAGTCGAATCATACTTCGACGTCTGTTAATTTTACCGTGGCCTGTTCGCAGTCTGAAGAGCTGGACTAATTCTTTCCGTGAGAGGTGTAGCTGCGGAGTTTTTGGCCTTTTCTCGACTCGTTGCATAATTATAAGGAACTATATATTAATTAAAGAATTATATTTATGTTAATAAAATTGTAAAACGAGAATTGTTTAATTCTAATTTGTGAAGTTATTTATTGCGCAAATAACAAATTCATTAATTCATTCAGTGAGTTTTATTGTTCGCACTGGTAAAAGAGCTTCGCAGATTTTGTTCAGTCAATTAATTATTTTCTGTAGTTCATATTTCTAACACTAATTTGATCCTAAACACGCTCGAACGTTATTTTGAGCCTTATTTTTGCTACTGCTAAAATGAAGTTGCATCTTCCTTATTTTCGAATGCTATTTACCTTTTTTGATGTTCAATCCACGCAGACTTCAACTTGCTTCAACTTACCAATACGCGTGACAGACAACGCGGTTTTCCGGTGTGAAAAAGCGTTCAGGAGCTATAAGAGGAGCTCTGGAAATCATTTTGCCCGTCCAGATCGTTGTTTAAGCCCACTGTGCGCCATCTTGGCTCCGATATGTGTACAGGAAATTCTGATAGTCCATAGAGTAGGACCTCAAAGAAAACTGTCGAAATTCATCAGACTCACTGCACTTGAACACAATACATACAATCCTCGGGCATTCAATGCGTAATTTTGATCTTGCACACTGATCTGGGATTTGCATTACTGAATAAAATAAATTTCGGAGGAAAGAGTCCAAAAATCTTAAAGTTGCATCTTACACATAAGAAAAATCATAAAGAAGCACCATAAAGTTGCATCTGACATTCTTGAGCAATCATGGCGTGAAACGAGCTACTCTCGCGCCTCGGTAGAAATCAACTTATCCTTGTTTCAAGTCCTTATAGGGTCATTTGCCTATCACATTAATAAATAAGTGTTCTAGAAAAAGTCGTGGAGCAGAGTTTCAACGTGTAATATGGGATTAACTGGAGGTTGTACCTACATGTACCAAAAAGTTGGCAAAATACTGTTGTCAGCTTAACATCAACTTAGTGGCATACCAACGCTGTTCAACATTTTTTATTCGTTTGATATGGTTGAGTGTAATTCAGATTTCATGAATTTCCCTATAGGTCGATACAATGAAATTGACAAATAATCAGCTAAATAAAAGACAAAAAGGTTGACAGGTAAATAAAACAAGACAGTCAGCTGCCCCACTTGCTGTCATTTCACATCGAAACAAGTGCAATGGGCAATTTTTGTGGGTTAGAAATTCACTGTTTTTTGGCCAAATTCTGTTCAGTAACGGAAATTAACTCTTATTCACCACATAGGTAATGATGTGTTGTACCTACAACCCTTGTACAGGGCCTTCAGGAGGAATGAAGAGGTTCGGGGAGTTGTGAACACGCCCATTCATTGAAATGCGAAGTTTTGCATAATGGATGGACGAAGTCAGACTGCAAGTTTCATTTCAACAAACGATGACTCAATTGCAACCATTCCAAGTCACCTGGGGCAATCCGGCGCTTGGCCCCTTCGCGTGGGAGGGAAGCTTTCAAAGTACAAAATAAGGGGAATTTGTGTCCGTGACTGAAAACTAGGTACGGAAATTATAATGACAGATGTAATAATACTCATCGCCAGCGATGGTTGAAAGGAATGATGAGAAAACCCGGTGAAGGGGGGAGTTATGGGAGGCATATGAGTTTGATGACGTGATAATATGGGCTGAGGATAAGCCGATGTGCGTCTTCCTTGTCGGATAACTATAATCACAACCCAAAGGTGGCTCTTGGAGGTTCTCCTACATGTGAAAGCAATCATATACCTACCAGCCAGTCACTCCTCTATGAGCTTCGATTCGGTGAGATTATATTGTTTTTATAACCCCGCTCTCCGAATTCCCTTCTCTATGGATGCAATAGGAGGGGGCCCCATTGTTTCGACGTTGAAAAAAAAAAGTCGAACCCAGAGTTGTTCACGTTATCGGAATCGATTTTCGACGAAACAATGGGGGTGTGGTGCCGTTGATAACTGAACGTGGCGAAGGACCTTCGAAAAACACCTAGCAGGCAGCTCGTGAAACTTTTTTTCTTTCATTTTGAGGACTAACCCATTTATTGCAGCCATCGTTTGAAAGTGTTCGTTAGAAATTCCTGAAAACAAAAATCACTAAAATTTCCTTGGTATTTCTAAATTTCCACTCAGTCTGATCTTCGCCCCATCGGCATTTTGCCTTTCCTGAGTAAGTTTTTTGAGCAAATTCTATTCATTCAGATGAATGCATTATCCGAGCGAAATTCCTTGCTCTGTAAGTTTCAGTCCGGATTTCGTAACTTCCATATCTGCGAAACTGCGCTACTTCGCGTGGTATAAGATGTCAGATTGGGGGTGGAAAACTCTAAATGTACTGCCGAAACGCTTTCGGTTCTGTTTCCCATCATCGACTGACAGGGAAACTCGAATTTTTCCATCATTATTACAACTCAGCTTGCAGTCTCATCCAGTCTTATATTTCTTCCAGAGTCCAACAGGGTTTTTTCTAACAGCACATTCTAACTTTTTACCCAATCTACCTGGCGTCCCGCAGGGGGCCGTTCTCGGGCCATATCTGTTTTCTAGCTTCATCAGTGATTTACCCGCTGTCTTAATTTACTGTAACTATCACCTTTTTTGCAGACGACTTCCAGTTGTACGCCTCCACAATACTCTCCACCATAGTTGAAGCAATCCATAAAATTAATGCCGATGTCTTCAGTTTGTACATGGACCACTCATAACGGCATTTCAATCAACCCTGCTAAATCTCAGGCTATTGTCATTTTCAAAGATAAAATACCTACCCACCCCAAACCCCCAGTTATTGTGAATGGGATTCCTATTCCTTACTCTGCCCCAGTCGTGAACCTCTTGGTCTGGCCTTGAGTTGTGATTTGACCTGGAACTCTCAAGTTCCTCAGATTAGTAGAAGGGTCTATGGCGGGTTGCACTCCCTGAAGAGGTTAGCCAAATTCACACCGGCTAAGTTAAAGAAAAAACTAGTAACAAGCCCTAATTAACCCCCGTTTTCTATATTGTGATTCGATATTTGCCCTTTCTTTATGTTCTTCTAACATGAATAAGCTCACGAGTTGCCCTCAACGCATGCCTTCAGTACATGTTCAACATTAAGCCCAGACATCCAGTGAACAGTGTCAAACTTTTCTTTCTGAATTTGATGAATTATCAAAAATTCCGTCTCCTGCTCCTTATCTTGGAGATAATTTTGAAGATAAGGAGTGGGTGACGGAATTTGTAATAATTCATCAAATTCAAATTCTCAAGGGTATTCCCCCCCCCCCCCCCCATATTTATCCACCCTTCTCCTCAAAGCGGCATCCCAGAGATCGAACGATCTCCTTATGGTTCGGCATCGAACCAAGGTTTTCGCCAGTTCCTTTGGCATAACAGCGGCAAGACTGTGGAATGGGCAAGACTGTGGAATGGCATACCCTCCAGGAGTCTTCCCACACTCACCAGATTCAAAAGTCAGTTATCGACACACCTTCAACAAACGGACTAGAACGCACCCTTCCCACAATTACTGTAAATACCTCTCCTTGTTGTGTCTTTCATTTAATTTACTTACATAAGTATTCACCCGCTACTTCCCTCTTATTTTGCTGTCAAATATTATACCAGATCTGAACTCATGTTATTCGCAGTACATATTATGGACCACCAGGTCTAAGTACAATAAAGCGTTTTTATTATTATTATTATTATTATTATTGCCTCATAACGATTCGAGTAGACCAGGAGTCTCGCATTCGGGTGTATTCTTCATAGGAGAAATTATATTAATATCAGCAGCGTTTCCATCAAGTAGCACCACGCCCGGCACCGCGACGCCGCATCCTGGCACCAGACTTGTTCAGTGGTTTCTGACGACCCATCGAGTAACCATCCTAAAATTCAAGCAGCAAGGCCCAGAATTAACTGCATTTAGCGAATTGCCCAAGGAAATACGTTATGTAGACTCTCAAATATGGGAAACAGTACCTATGGGTTTTCATTTGTCAAAAATCAATAAAAACCTGTGAAAACAGCTTAAAATTTTTGTAAAATTATTAAAATCGGTCAAGGATGGTGGTTAGCCACAATTACTTTCTGGTCATAAGAAACTAAAACTTGAGTTTATCAAATTTTAAATAAATTCTATAAAATTCACAAAAACAAGAGGCAGTTACAATTTAAAGCGAAACCGTTATTTAAAGAACTAAATCGTTTGGGGGGTCAAACACTTCTATTGTTAAAGCCATGGAAAAGGTTCGATTGTGTTCGATAATGTAGGAGTAGGTTGAAGGGTTGTTTTTTCTCGAAAATTTGCACAAATCGTCACGCTGCAGTACTGTTGTGTGCGCATTATTTGGTGCTCTTGCTATCACTGGCGTCTTCATGGTGCCATCGTTGCATCATAAACTATACAGCATATTCTGGAAGTATAATTGTAGAATCGCAGATTATCTGTTTTTATTTTTATTTTGCGACGCGTCTTTGTTTTTCTAATAAAAGTGAAATTATATTATAGAATAGAAATTCCACTATTATTTACTGCCATACAAGTTCATCTCGAATTAAATGTGATCCCGATGCGACCTGTATCGAATTTTCTCTATCTAATCCACTTAGGATATCCAATTTACGTTTTCCCCGGAGCTAAACCGTGTTTTGAACGAACGCCCCGCTACAACTTTTTCCCTTATTCCTTGCCATATTTTCGTCACATCTCACTTTTATAAAGAAATGACCCACTCCTACACCACTACCACCGATGCAAGGCCGCCCTTACCTGAGGCACCATCAATCTTTATATAACCTTACGCTTCCCCCTCTCCCTTACCGCCCACAACCCCGTTTCACCTCGATGCATTTTGTGATATATAAGCTAAATTAGATCATCCCCTAATTTCCTTATTGCTCACTTTCCAAGAAATTACTATATTTCCCTCCCTTCACCGCCAGAAATTCATCCTTCGGCGAATGTAGGTCAGACGATTCCTTCGATAAAATTCCAGTATCGCGGGTTCGAACGGGTGCGCCTTCGTTGCTATGTTCCATATAATAAACACCCGACTACGTAAACTGACCTACTTTTCTCCTATTCTTCTATCAATCTTCCATACAAAAAGAAGTTGGGAAACAAAGAAGTGTTTCAGTTCTGCAACGGTGGCTGTTCTCGGGCTGTTTTTTCTTCCGGTGGATACGGGGTCGCTTGGCGGAAGCCTAATCGATATCCCTTCTTAACCGGTGGTAATCTCGCTGGTCTAGGATGGGGACTGTCGAGGTCCACCACCACTGTCTGTCTGTCTGTTAAGAAGGGATATCGATTAGGGTTCCACCAAGCGACCCCGTCTCCACCGGAAGAAAAAATAGCTCGAGAACAGCCGCTGTCACAATTCCTAGCTCAACCGGTTGTATTAGCGTAATTCGATAAAGTTCTGTGTTTAATCAAATCCACTGTTATGAAGAACTGTGCGAACAAAACCGACAAGGAAAAATGTCTAGTACCTTTACAACTACATATTATTATCTAAACTGTATGATTCGTGTAGCCCTGATTGGCAATTAGACATATATTCCGGTAATTTCTAAACGAATTTCTATCTTAAATACATATACCCGCTTTAAAACATCTGTGTTACGCCTTGTGCGCTCCTCGTGTTCCATTGTTTTCAATAAACTTGTAGAATTCCGATGCTCAATAATTATCTAACCAGCGCATAATCTAATAATAAGCTTGTTATTTCATTGAGCGTGGGAAGGGGTTAAAATGACAATGCGAAGTCGGAGACAAATCAACCTAAAACATAAAATAACAGTAATTACATTGTGGTCTTTGCAGTGATAATTCAGTACCTTAACCTTGCAACTAACTCACAATTTGAAGGAAATAAGTCCTTTGCTGACTGTCAAAGGTTGGGTAATATTAATTAAAACAAAGCAGATACTCTGCTCAACCTCAGCGTATTTCAAAGCCTTATTGAGTTCCACAGATTAGCAATAACTCATTGGGAACGGATTCTACTTTACATAAAGTTCACAATGAAAGTCAAGCTGTGCAGTATAACATAATATCGACTGCAGGTTAAGATAATTACCGCAGAAGCAGAAGCTATGCAATTTTTAGTTCATAAATTTTAAATCATTCTTCTGTACCTACAAATCCGAAAAGCTGAAAATATTCAGAAATCTATGTAATAGCCCGAAAAGCGGCGTTGAAGATGGTCGAAACCGTATGGACAGTCAAAAATATGTTTTATGCTCACGAACTATGTAGATAAAGTTTGATTTTTTACTGGTGAAAATCGCTAAACATCGTCTGAAGTCACAAAAAATTCTACGAATTCATCATAACTGTTACATGATGATGATGACTCAAGGCAGAAAGGCTGTTACAAAAGTTAAAAATATTTTTCCCCCAAAATATTTACCTAGTAGAAAATACAGTGTTGTGGCTCAAAGATGCTACAAATTATTACACAACGGTTTATTATTTACCTGTATAGATGCCCCTTCTGCGTAGATCACTGTTTTCTGTGGTCAATACCCTCGTGCTCCCCCCAGGAATGCCCTAAGTCGAGTACTGGAGCCGGCCCGTTACAGTTTCATAAATCATGGAAAACGATGGCTCACAAGCTCATGTTCACGAACACCTCAAAAAAAGCCCTCGAAAACCCCTATTTTTACACCCATTTTTACCCATAACAGCACTGCATGTTTCCCCGATCGGGTTGCTGAGCTTCGGTGCACCACTAGGGCCCAAATGGAGCCTGTATGCGAAAAACGACGATTTTAGAGCAAAATTTAAGGTAAATTTAAGGAAAAAACATTGTTAAGACCTCAATTCTTCGCTCGTTGGTCAAAATCGACTTCCTTCATATTCGGTCTCCTCGCCTTAAAAAATGTTGTAAACCATACCTCACAACCTCATGTTACTAAAACCCTAAAATGTGTACACCCATTTTTCACCCACAACACCCTCGGGTATATTCCGATCGGACTGCAAAGTTTCGGGACAATGAGGGCCTAAATGGAGCCTGTATGCGAAAGAACAACGATTTTAGACCAAAATTTAAGGTAGATATGTTCGATACGCGCATGATGGACGGACCTCACATTTTTGGAATCTTCGCATTTTTGGAACGCATAATTTCAGTAAAATTGGCAATATCAGAGGAAGACCCAATTTGATCAAATCCGAGGACAAAAGAACCCGTGAAAAACGCCCGGAGATCGTTCAAGTGTTTCCATACCTGCGATTTGTCGAACATTCGCTCATACGGTCATGCTTCTTGTACTGGAACTTAGCTATTCAACTGAAATGGCTCTTCAACTCACTTCACGTACGATGTGTATGAAAACCCGTTAAGAAATCAGCGGTGTCATGAAAACAGATAAACAGCAGACTTTTTTGCAATGTTCAACTATAATATTATAATATATATGAAGCGTGGCATCTTCCATTTATTATGTTATCGGCAGCAGCTGGCGTCATCCGAGAGGCGAATTGTAAATAACAGGCGGGTGCCCAACTGGGAATACAATTGAGGAATTGAGCAGTTCATTACATCTCAAGGTCCCACTATTATACATAGTTTAGAGTTTACATATACAACGCGCCAGTTCAAACCAATTACGTTTTGCATTCATATATATAAGAGGCTTTTGTGGCTTGTACGGAGCGGGTCTAAAGAAGAGCTCGGATGTAGGTAATTAATACTGTGATGGTCTTAGTTAATGATACGCCAATGGTAGTAATTGAAGTGATGATGTTATCATTTCAATGGGGTCATTCTAATATTAATAAAGATAATTTTCCGCTGCTACTGGTAGTTGAGTAAGCATTTATGTGGCGGTTATTAGATATTAATGTGTGTAGTTCGAGATTGTGAATATTTTCCTTGACACATTTCTTTGAGCTCACCATCCTGTAGGTTTTGGTGATTTTGAAGGAGGTAGTTTTTGGGTTTTGGAGAAAACTATATTGCTATTTCCAGTGAAAATGTTTCTCCTCCTGCCAAATTCATACTTACTTTTCTCACTTTCTGCATAGATTTTGTTCAAAACAGTTGGAAATTGTCTGGGAAAACTATAGTTATGATTCAAAAAAGTTTGAATTTCACTGAACGCTATCCACCTACATTTTCAACAGCCCCCCCCCCCCCCCCCTGAAACGGTATTGTCGGTATTGAAATCGGTTCAGCGTCTGGGCGTGATGAATTTAATTCTTCAAAACGTGAACTGAACAGATGTGTCGCTTGTCAGTTTCACTCGAATCGCGCCATTCAGTCGAGAGAAATTCCAGCGATTGCTTATCAATAACAAATACCGCCATAAATAATCGCCAGTGCCGTTCCCACCGCAATATTGACATGTTTCCGTTTGAATGTTCCCTCTTAAAAAGTAATAAATAATAAATAAATAAAAATACAAAAACCCGGAGTATTCATATCAGAAAAATAAGGCAGAACTGCTCGTGGCGCCCCCATTAAAATAAATTGCGAAACATTCTCCGCTCGGCTGATACGGGCTGCTTATCAAAGATTGATAAAGCGGAGGCAGTGACTTGAAAAAACGAACAAAGGGAGGTGATTTTTAAAAAAACGTGATGCGAGACTGCTTTCATGTACTATTTATTACTTTTATGAAAGAATTGGGATTTTCACATACGTGTCATCTATTGCTTTCGTTGTAGGATCAGGGTTTTCGCTCCTCAACCATAGCTTGTGGAGGTTCGAATGGCTTATGTCTTCCAACATCAAAATGTTCACTCGCATTAAATGTTTCGGACATGGCTTAAATAGTTATGTTTCCCTGTCTGTCTGTACGCAATTCCTTGAATCCAACATATCGAAAGAACAAATCAGATTGTGCGCAAACACGAAAGCATTGTATTGGTTACCTGAGTATGCTCAGTTAAATCGACGTAGGAAACATTTTCAGGGATCGTGTAGGGCAGATTCCTCATGGTTCCTAACGAATTCCACAGTGATTGGTGGGTTTGGTGAAATATAGCATTTCCAAGTCAGATTCAAATTTTTCTATTTCAAATTCAACTTTTTCCAAGTCATATTCAAATTTTTCCATTTCAAATTCAACCTTCCCCGACTTCAGCAAAAAATATAAATTTGAATAAACTTAATTAATTTGATAACCCCGTTTTCTGTTGCATTATTTAAGGCCTAAATTGAACAACACTATTATAGTGGTTCAGTGCAGGTACTAGGTATGTGTGTTTTTATTTTATTTTTTTAATAAGATTTAAAATGTTCGTTTTGTGAACCTTCAACTGAAGTAAGAGCCATGACTTTGGTGTTCGCAAATTCTTCGTGTTGTACAAAGAAAATTACTTCTTTAATGCCTATTTCGTTGCCCATCAAACCTTCCGATTAATCGAACGCACCACATCTGATGTCATACGAAATAGCGAGGGAATTTACACTCGCTATTCGTATGACATCATGTGGTGCGTTCGATTAATCTAATCAGAAGGTTTGATGGGCAATGAAATCGGCATTAAAGAAGTAATTTTCTTTTTACAACATGAAGAATTTGCAAACACCAAAGTCATGTGTTGAAGGTTCACAAAGCAAACATTTTAAATTGTTATGAAAAAATATAAATAAAAAACACACATACTACCACCTGCACTGAACCACTATAGCGTTGTTTAATTTAAGCATTAAGTAATGCTACAAATAGTTAGTAATGGGGTTATCAAATTCAGTTTATTAAAATTTATATTTTTCGCTGAAGCCATTCCGTTGAATTTGAAATGGAAAAAGTTGAATTTGACTTGGAAAAAGTTGAATCTGAAAGGGAAAAAGTTTAATTTAACTTGGAAAAAGTTGAATTTGGTTTGGAAAAGGTGGAATTTGACTTGGAAATGCTGTATAATGGTAAGATGGTGGAAGTGTTCGATCGATTTTTATGGAGTTTTCTAGAACCAGTTTGGATGTCATGGCCAAGCCATCTCTAATGGATATGCGATTGGAGAAATGCTATATCCGCGCATGAGCAGACTTGATATCTCATTTCCGAATCTCAACTTGCAAATACCTCGTCCGTTTGTTGACCAATTTCGACAGATATGTTAGTTGATAGGTGTTACATCCTCACCGTAGCACTAATACAAAATAATACAAAACTAATACAAAATAATGCAATACAAATACAAAATCCACTAATACAAAATGTGTTGGTGATACAGAATTGAAAGCTGCGATTATGAATTTCATACAGCAGTATGTATTACAACTATTTCCAACATAACGTTATTATTGTTAGCGGATCTATCACTGTCTAGGTGATTCTATTATCTATCTAGGTGGGGTGAGCGCCAGAAAAAGCCTCCATAGACATTTGGGTAAATAAATATTTATTAGATTTATGCATATATATTTTTAATTTTTTTATTTTTTATTTACTGATTCCGGTATTTACGTCTTTAGATACTTAACTCGCCACCCGGCCGGGTCGCCAAGAATTTTTCTCTCGGGTGATTTCTCACGATTTATTATCGAAATTAACGAACCATCGCGAGGTACAGAAGTCGAAAAAATATAAAATTTGATTACTATTTCCTCCTTAAAACTGGTCTTGAGTTCCACCAAATTCATAATATGAAATAATATCTTGAATCACTCGGTCATTAAAAAAGTTCCAGTTTGCAGCATGACTTTTAAAGCGAATTTAACGCGACATTTAACGATTTTTGAAAGGTACTTTCCTGTTGAAACTCGATTTGTGTAGTTTAACCACGAAAACAATTTAAATTAGTATCTTAGTAAATGAATGCATAGGCACATATACCTACATTTATCAAAGGTCAAATTTAGATCAAATTTTAGGGCTCAGTAACTTTACCGAAAATTGAGAAAGTCACTTTCGGTCAAGGATGAAAAAGTCAGATTTTAGGACGTACCTCAGTGGTATGAGACGTCCTTATGTATTTTTTTATTTGGTCAGCAGAGGACAACACTCAGCCGAGAATGAAAAGAACCACATTCAAATTCGTTTCATATCATCCTGAATCCAAATCCGTGGCGTATGTCGGTGTGTGCGTGCGTGCGTGTGACGGAATCTTGTGTGCGCTGCCCAGGCCGCAGTTCTCAACCGATTTGCTTGGTCTTTTTTGTTCGATGCAGAAAGCTGCCTAGTTGTGCCTTACGTCGCCGGAATTTCGAAATTTATCTATGTGTGGGAAGGGGGGGTTGATGCGGAAAAAACGTGGGGTTTTCGGCTAAATCTTGAAAGAGCTGCCCAGGCTTAATTCTCAACTGATTTTTTTTTTTGATTTTTTTATTTTTTGACGCAGAAAACTGTCTAGTTGTGCCTTACGTTGCCGGAATTTCCACAATTATTTCTATATGGTAAGGGGGGGGGGGGGGGGGATAACGCGGGATTTTCTGCAAATCTTGTGTCCGCTGCCCGTCTCCCCTGGTGCATGGATCACTCCACCGTAATGCGTGCAATACTCTACGTCTACGGGATGTTTCAAACAGATTTTTTCCCCTAATAGTGGGTTCCCTAAGTAGTGGGTCCCTAATAGTGGGTTTGTGGAGGTAAAAATTCGGTATCAGTACTCACCAATTTCGAAAATTCCCTCATATGGTCATGCTACATGACTTGGTGAAACGTGAAACTTTCCGGGAATCGCATCAATTTGGGAAAAAAAACTTTCCGCTACATTTTGAAACACGCTAACTTTTGTTGACTTCAACTTTGTTTTTGGTTATTTTTGTAAGACGTGGCAGCTCTCGGAGAACAACCTTCGAAAAGCGCCAGAAAATTATGGAAAATCCGTAAAAATACCTGATCTGAAAAAGTGAACGATTTCTAATCTCGAAGGAAATTAACCTTCAGCTATTAACCTTCTCATTATCACTTGAGGCTTATCTCAAGAAAGAAAAATCGAGATCTTTCTTTGAATGATTCTGTTCAAATTACTTCTTCAGAAACTGCAACCCAAGTGGCTTGTAAGGGTGAAAAAGGGAAAAACTTGTTTGAAACCGCCAGGCCCACCACTTAAGGGGCGAAACGGCACTGGTTTTCTCGACTCAGACGCTGAAGGAAAACTTTTCTTGGTCTCTCGGCGTGAGGAGATGGTTTGAGCTTATTTTTGATTTATTTTTCGACCCCCCCCCCCCCCCCCCCCCTCCCTCCCCCTCAACATAGTCAGGGAGATTTATAAATAAATACCGAGCTATACAAATCAAAGATAAACATCAGTTATTAAAGTTGGTCGGATATTCGTGCTTGTCGCAGGGAGAATTGGGGTCGACCCCCCCCCCCCCCCCTCCATTTTGGAGAAATTATATTATTTGGTGTTTTACTCCGAAACAAGAAAAACTTCGCGAACTTTTGATTTTACGGTGCCATTTCTACCGCTTGGAGCACTGGCAACTCTGTTAACTACTCCTTCTTGTTTCTACATTGTTTCAGCGAGTTTTAAAGGACAAAATACGCTATTAAAATGTGTCCAAATTCGTTGTTATATGATTTTTTTGTATTATTTATCGTTATCCGTATCAGAGAGAGACAATTCTGAATCCCTAGATCTCAAAAAAATCTGCATGTGTTAAATGTGTACGCACGTATATTATTTATTCGTACTCACTGCATTTCAAGTTGCACAAAAATTGTTTACCACTCGTTGGTGAGATGATGGCATTTCAACTGAAAACCTCAAGTTTTCAGGAATCCCACCCCTGGACGTTACAGGCAATGCCTCTGTAACAGTGTTCTTGTTCTAACCTATTTGTAGCTAGAAAACACGGTCGACCGAGAATCCGAAGTTTTTCTCAAATTCTAGGTCGACCTAGAATTGGAAAGTTCTCTCCAAGTTCGAATCGCTCGAACAGTTCGCCTTATCGCTGGGTCAAACTGGTTATATGGGGTCTTAAGGTTCGATTCTTTGGATAGTCAGGAACAGAATGTCTAGGGCGAATAGAAAAGGCATCGATACGGAAGCTGACAGTTTTAAATTATATTCCGTGAACACCCCGTGTTTCCATGAACAACTATGTTCTTGGATAACGTGAAGTTGTGATATTATTCTACGCCACAGCTTGATACGGTCCGGTAGCGGGGCTGCAGAGCAGAGCCGTTAACGCATCCCTACGACAGCGTAACTAAATCACCAGCGATCTAAAGCATTATATATATAATAACCTGCCTCGTTTTATCCTGAAATGGCAGTGATCTAGAAATATCTGAAATATCGCCTCGATTCCGATCTTTCCTATTAGCTGTTATACCTATTTGTAAACTTACAATGACTTACAACAACAAAAAATATACTTATATGCATAATATTGTATACAGTAATAACCATTATATATTATGCTTATAAGATATAAACTTGTGCTGAGGGGTGGAGCCGCTTGTATCGATACATCATAATTATTATAAATTTACAGTTTCTTATAATTTTGTAATGATACTTAATATATTGCAAATTAATGTTCATTACTTAGGACTAACTTAAGCATAGCTTTTCTTACAAACCTCTTCGTTAAGAATAGTTTCTATGTTTACTGTCTTGCCTAGGTATTTTCGTACACCGTTAAATTGACTTTCTTTCTTGGCATATGATTTTTTTAAATTTTATACTTAAATATTATTTTTTTCCTGAACTTTTCCAAGTTCCAGTGGTACAGCGTTAAATAGTTTGCTCCTCTATAGTTGTAACTATTTTGTCCGCTAGTTGTCAGCCGTTTAGGCTACTACCAGCTATCGCAAACGATACCACACATTTCCGCAACACAATTTTTTATGTATTTCAATTAAGGTCAGCCGCTCTACCATGTCCCTTATGGTGTTCACTTTGAATTCCTCAAATAATTTTTCCGTAGAAGAACGTTTTCATTTTTTTTATAAGTATTTTTTACAGTGCTTTTTGTTGAATAAAAATAGACTCCATAAGTGAATCATTACAACCTTCCCATCCACTAACTCCATATATCACTAGTGATTGGGCCAGAGCAAAATATATCTTTCTTTTGTAGGTATTGTCAAAAAATTACGGATTTCTCTGAATAAATATATCAATTTCTCATTCTCGCTACCATATTTCCTACTTGTTTATCCCATTATAGCGTACATAACTTAGGAGGATATCACTCGTCTGCCCAGATTTATCTTTATATCTATGTATACGTCACAGTAGGTACTTTTTGTGTTTTAGTAACATGTTAGTAATATGAGCTTTTGAGGTTTCGTTTTCCATGTTATTGGGACGAGAAGACCGAATATGAAGTCGATTTTAACCAATGAGTGGAAAATTGAGGTTCTAACGAAGTTTCAGCCTTGAATTTACGTTAAATTTTGGTATAAAATCTCCGTTCTTCCGCACACAGTTTGGGAACACATTTGGGTCCTAGTTGTGCTCCGAAGCTCGGCACCCCGGTCGGAATACACCCAGGGGCGTTATGAGAGAAAAATGTGTTTAAAAAATAGGGGTTTTCAAAGGATTTTTGAGGTGTTAGTGAACACGAGCCTTTGAGGTATCGTTTTCCACGTTTTTTACGGCGAGAAGACCGAATATTAAGTTGAGTTTGACCGAAGATTGAAGAATTGAGGTTGTAACGAAGGTTAAGCTCCCGAAATTCATTTTTTATGAGTAAAAAACATGGAAAATTGTCTGAAATCACCATCAATTTGTATAATAACAGTAGAAGTAGTATCAGCAGGTGAATCAAGACAATTAAATGGTACTATCAATGATCAAAAATAATCAGTAAAAAAAGCCGAGCCTAATTCATGTTTTTGGGGGCCAAAATTGGTGGAAACCATAAAAAAAAGTCATTTCAGTAATTTATTGCTGATGAAAGAAACAATAAACGAACAGCCAAAATTTCTGTACGTATGTCCAGTAGAATAATAAACCCATGTGTCAAGGACTTTGCAGCGTTTTTCATTCAACATTATTCTATTTCTCAGTGGTCGATTTACCTATTTCATATTCTAACAGTCATTGCTTACTTTCCCTACCTTTAAAACACAATAAGTAGTAGATATCTATGCAAGCTCGTCGACCCTCCTCATAACCGCCTAACTCTGACTGACCCCATTAAATCCCAAATGCATCACACGTAACCTAAACCAATGCTTTTATGCATAAGCAGGTTCTCTGTATTTTGAATACGGCGGTTCTATTATTTTTAATGCACCCAGCTCTCTCGTCACCTATCGCGGACAGCCGCCTGCATTATCCTGCAAATGCGTTATCCGCCTCCAAATTAGCATTATAGTGTTCATGCACTCAGAATGCAAAAAATAATTTTTTTTTTTTCTCGAACGATTGAACCTACCTGGAACTCGTATTCCTAGCAAATGCTTTTACATTCGACGGGCTAACAAGGGTTTTGAGTCTTTATGGATTATGCGAATGGCTCCGGTGTACGATATTTTTATATAGTTATCAATGCAGTCGCAGTTCACTTGAACTGTGACATTATACGGTCTTGAATATGCATTTTGGATTATTATTTTCAATTATGAACCTTTGGAATCCGAGCTTAAAAAAAAGTTTAACCTCCCTTCAAAATTTGATGGTTTACGTTTCAAGGTATGTAGAATCCGAAATCGCAATAAAAACACTGCAAACTATTACACAAAAGTTTATTATTTACCCGTATAGGTTTTTCCTGCTGGTCTCGTAATAAGACACGAACTTCGGACAAATCAAGGTTTTGACAGTAAAACGTATTTTTACTGATAGAACACTCAGTTGAAATTTACGTTTGCCTCGATATCTACCACATCTCGAAGATGTGGCGTCCAAAAACTCCGACTATCTGCCATTTTTAAGCAAAAATTTCAAGGTACCGACCTCATTATGTTGTTAAAAATCAATTAACTACCACATAACGTTGTTTAAAAATCAGTTAACCACCTTATCATGCTTCAACAACATCTATCTACCTCAGTCAATAATAACTAATAACTATGGGAAAATATCCACCTTGAGGCCGGTTTATCAATCACATTCCTGACTAATGTATGACTAAGTCAAACCTGTGATAGTGTGATTATCTCTTGCTTACCCGCTTATCAACACATTTTAGCAGCTGATTATCGCTAATCGATGACTGTGTTTAACCGGCGACAAATATATTTGTTTATACGCCAAGCTGACAGTTGAGACAGCTGGCTGCTGTTATAAATAATATTGTTGTATTACACAATTTCTTTCGTAATTTATAGTTTTTTTGTCTGTGTGTTGCAGGTAAGTGCCACTTCCCATACTAGCACTGGAGTGTGTAAGTTTCAGTCCTCTTGTCACGCCGTCATTCTAACCTAACAAAGGTAAATACAAAAAAAAAAACCTTGTTGTTTATATGGATATTTACAACATATAATTACGTATTTTTTAAATTATAAAAAGTACGTAAGGCTTATAGCTATTTATATACAGTATGGAGATTGAAGGTTATTTTGTATTTTGTTGGTAGGTACGTAGGTACTTCCATAAATTAAACAAGCTTAACAACAAATAATTATAGGTAGAATTCTTGAACGCATATTTTTATGAAGCTATAATTGCCTGACCGGCTCCAGTATTCGATTTAGGGCTTTCCTCGAGGAAGCACTAGGGTAGGTGCTGAATACAGAAAACAGTGGTCTACGTAGAAGGGGCATCAATCCGTAATAGAGATAATAAACCTTTTGTAATAATTTGCAGCGTTTTCCATTCTAATTTTCTATTTTCTGTGTTTTTCACCAGTCGGTGCTTTATTAGGAGCAAATTTTTGGATGCACCCGTCTATTGCCTTAAGTTAGGCTAATACTCGTTGTTGTACTCTGCTGGGTAAAAAAAAAAATTTAACGGACTTCTTAAAAAACTGCTGTTTTTCGGTTTTGCGACATGAAATGTCGACGGTATAGTGTACTTGGTTTCTCGCTGAAGAGTCGGTTAAATGAAATAAAAGCGATTTTCCTAATGAAGAACTAAGCTGCGTCATGGACGTGACTGGCTATCTTCTCAGAAGGATCAGAATTTGATCCGATCATTTTTGTTATTCTCACCGCCCCACGATGGGTCGAGCGAGGGGGCGTTGGGAATCGAACTAACGAACCGCAGTCGAAAAAAATCGTCTCAAGTTAAAAATCGTTTGATTCCTACGAAAACACGGAATCCTAATTTGATCTTGGAAGTTCGTGCATCCTTAGAATTCTTTCGATTGAAAAAAAAACGCTGCAAATCCCTGCACAACGGTTTATTATTTTGTATAGAATACCCTTCTGTTACAGATCACAGCTCTATGTATAGATAACCCGTCTATATAATATGATAATGTACTATTCTATACATATTATGTAGATCGCAGACCCTCCGTAGGTTAGTACCTAACCCCGTACTCGTTACTAGGTACCTACCTAAATCACGAGTTAAATGTTTCTAAAATAATTCTGCCGATGACAAACAGTACCTAACAAAAAGAAACACACATAATGAAGTTCTGAAAAGAAATTGTTGATGAGGAGTGAAAAAATTTGCCATTGTGTAATAATTTACCCATCAATAATACTTCATCGGTTGTTCAAGTTGCAAAAGTACCTATCAACAAAATCCAGCCCCTTCTGGGTAGATGAGCCGTTGTGTAATAATTTGCCACTGTGTAATAATTTGCCATTGTGTAATAATTTACCCATCAATAATACTTCATCGGTTGTTCAAGTTGCAAAAGTACCTATCAACAAAATCCAGCCGGATCGCACACCCTCCGTAGGTTAATACCTAACCTCGTACTCGTTACTAGGTACCTACCTAAATCACGAGGTAAATGTTGCTAAAATAATTCTGTCGATTGCAAACAGTACCTAACAAAAAGAAACGCACATCATTTTTCAAATGAAATAATATCACAGAACAACCAACTCGACCTCTTAGGTACCCCACTAATAAAATCGGCGCGTCCCTGGTGACGAGATTTCGTCTGTTGTATACTATTTCATCCACACTGGAGTCGAAAATGCCTGTCGGTGCAAATTTCGGGGCCTTACTGTGAACGAACGGCTGGACGTACGGTGCTCCGGGTGGTCTTAAAAAACTCGTAAGTTCAAGAACTAATTAAAACCGTAAAAAGGTTCACGTAAAAAAAAGGTATAGGCGTTTTGAAAATTTCAACCCCTATTTTGAACCCCTTAGAGATGACTGACAGTAACGTCGAGCTTCGAGGACCAACTAGACCCCGAACGGAACCTATAACCCGAATTTCATCAATTTTTTTTCATGGTAACTAAGAAAAGTGGCCCGTACGGCGGACAGACAGAAATATTTTTATTGCAGTTTTGGATTCTACATACCTTGAAACGTAAACCATCAAATTTTGAGGGGGGGTAAGAATTTTTTTTTCATGCTCGATTCCAATGGTTCATTATTGAAAATAATAGACCAAAAAAATCATGGAACTCTTACAGCCCTGCTGCATGACTGGAATTTTAAAAACTGTTATCACTTCTTTATCTAATTTATTTTTGTGTGATATTTCTGAAACTGATTTGAGAGTAGGTGTACGTACTTACCTTATTTTTATTTTTTATAAAACGCTCGTTCCAAGATAAGTTCTTACTGGAAAACGTATCGTGAAAATATCTATGTATCGTGATATTTCAGTGGATACCAAGCCATTGCCACATCAACGGAAATGACAAATTTCTCCCTTAGTCGAAAAAACATCTGATCATGGATATGTCTGTTTTTACAGTAAGGGAGAAATTAAGTAATTTTCATAGAGTGGATAGATTATTAAAGTCGTGAAAAAATGTAAACTACACTGACAAAATATTATTTTTATTTATTCCAACCATGCACTACATGTAGG
This sequence comes from Leptopterna dolabrata, assembly GCA_954871275.1. NCBI lineage: Eukaryota > Metazoa > Arthropoda > Insecta > Hemiptera > Miridae > Leptopterna > Leptopterna dolabrata. The sequence continues at coordinate 36,403,662 of OX940985.1, forward strand.
GATTGATACATCAGTAATGCTGAGTAAAGGTTTGTGGTATGAAAAATATGAAATGTAATTCCTAGTTTGCATATACTCGATGTGGCGTGTGAAAACAGCATCAATACATGTGTTATACTCCTTGTTGTTGAAATTTCTGGAACGTTATTCAGTTCAAGGTTGAATGTTTCCTTCCTAAACTCAACAAACTTCACACCATCATTGAAAGAATTTTAGCTTTAGGTGCGACTCGGCTGATCTGGGGCCTGGGCAGTGTCAAGTTGAAGTCCTAAGGAGGCTGCATACCAGACTGCAGCTTCATAGAGTGAATAGCACAGAAATTAGCTGTAGGAGCAGCTCAGCTGATCTGGGGCCTGGGCAGTGTCAAGTTGAAGTCCTAAGGAGCCTACATACCAAATTACAGCTTCATAGAGTGAATAGCGTAGAAATTAGCTGTAGGAGCAGCTCAGCTGATCTGGGGCCTGGGCAGTGTCAAGTTGAAGTCCTAAGGAGGCTACATACCAGACTACAGGTTCATAGAGTCAATAGCATAGAAATTAGCAGTAGGAGCAGCTCAGCTGATCTGGGGCCTGGGCAGTGTCAAGTTGAAGTCCTAAGGAGCCTAAATACCAAATTACAGCTTCATAGAGTGAATAGCACAGAAATTAGCTGTAGGAGCAGCTCAGCTGATCTGGGGCCTGGGCAGTGTCAAGTTGAAGTCCTAAGGAGCCTAACTACCAAATTACAGCTTCATAGAGTGAATAGCACAGAAATTAGCTGTAGGAGCAGCTCAGCTGATCTGGGGCCTGGGCAGTGTCAAGTTGAAGTCCTAAGGAGCCTAAATACCAAATTACAGCTTCATAGAGTGAATAGCACAGAAATTAGCTGTAGGAGCAGCTGAGCTGATCTGGGGCCTGGGCAGTGTCAAGTTGAAGTCCTAAGGAGCCTAACTACCAAATTACAGCTTCATAGAGTGAATAGCACAGAAATTAGCTGTAGGAGCAGCTCAGCTGATCTGGGGCCTGGGCAGTGTCAAGTTGAAGTCCTAAGGAGCCTAAATACCAAATTACAGCTTCATAGAGTGAATAGCACAGAAATTAGCTGTAGGAGCAGCTCAGCTGATCTGGGGCCTGGGCAGTGTCAAGTTGAAGTCCTAAGGAGCCTAAATACCAAATTACAGCTTCATAGAGTGAATAGCACAGAAATTAGCTGTAGGAGCAGCTCAGCTGATCTGGGGCCTGGGCAGTGTCAAGTTGAAGTCCTAAGGAGGCTACATACCAGACTACAGCTTCATATAGTGAATAGCATAGGAATTAGCTGTAGGAGCAGCTGAGCTGATGTGGGGCCTGGGCAGTGTCAAGTTGAAGTCCTAAGGAGCCTACATACCAAATTACAGCTTCATAGAGTGAATAGCGTAGAAATTAGCTGTAGGAGCCACTCAGCTGGTCCGGGCCCTATGCTGATTAAATTGAGAGTCCTATGGAGGCTGCATGCCAAATTTCAAGTCTCTACCACCACGGGAGTTGCTCCAAAAAACGTCACATTTTTTTTTGTGTCACGCAACTTTTGGAATGACCCCCAGCCATAAGACATCATACATGCCAAAAAAGAAGCAAACATCGGAAAAATTATTGGGATTCCGGGGCGTTTCGCTGGTCAGTGCGAGGATTCGTTGCATCGTCGAGTAAGTTTCTTTCTCGAATAGGTTTTATTCTTAGATAAAGGTGTACGTACAGAGCGCGCACGGTACAAATATAGACAAGGCAACGTTCCAATGGGCGTTCCACGAGGTATTCCGCTTTTCCAGTGGTAATTACTCGTATTATTGCCCTCCACATCTTAAAGAACGACGGAGCCGATGCCACGACTCCTCCCCACTGTGAGCGTTCGTTTTTAACGAATATTTTTCTCGTGGAGCGACATATCGTTCTGAATTGCAATCGATTCGCCCGGAAAGGACTTCGCTCTTAAAACGCTGCTAAGTACCTTTCAATGTGAGATATCGATTACATTTCCTCGGTTGAGTTGTGGCGGAAAAAAATTCCTTTTTCTCCAATTCGACTCTCCTTATGTCTTGTCCTCCGATCGATCTTCTCCGTCTCCCTTGCCAGGACTCCCTCCCATCTCTCTCAACGCATTATTTTATTATTCCACTCAAATAACTTGATGAATTGCTCAACTCGATGGACGGCAAGTTGTTGTCTCTTTTATTCTCCCCGATCTGGTTATGGGAATCGCTAATATAAAAAATCGTTGAAAAGCCTTCTTACTGCTGTGGTCTGTCCATTATGAACAAGCAGTGATCATCTCATATAGTTGTCGCTTGACTCAACTCCCTCTCGTCCTAAGTTTGGTTTATTAATATTCAATAAAAATTCCCCCTTGAAATTTGTGACAGTGGGGCTGTTCTCGAGCTACTTTTTCTTCCGTTGGAGACGGGGTCGCTTGGCGGAAGCCTAATCGATATCCCTTCTTAACCGGCGATAATCGGCGCCTATCGAGGGTCACACTCTGTCACAAATTTGATGGTTTTTATTTCATGGTGAATATAGAAAATGAAATAATAAACGCTGCAAATTATTACACAATGGTTTATCACGTACTTACCTTTGTGAGGGGTGAGTTCTTGACCGAATTCTGAATATACGAGGTTATAGTATCTTGGGAGGCGGTCAGAATATAAACTTGTTTCTACGCCGACGTTTCGGCAAATTTATTTGCCATCTTCAGGGCTGTAAACCAACATGAATCCGAAAATGAATGACTATTTTGAAAGAACTTATAGTATATATAAGTATAGTATATATTTATAGTATATACAAGTTTATATTCTGGCCGCCTCCCAAGTTCCTATAGGTAACCTGATTATTACTTACCTGTATGGATGCTCCGTCTTAGATCACTGTTTTCTGTGATCAATACCGCTAGACTTGTGCCCCCCCAAGGAAAGCCCTAAATCGATTACGCCGGGCAATTACAATTTCATGAATATGCGATAAAATCCTATAAAACCCAAAATTACCATCATTCTTCAAATTAGTAAATATCACGGAACAGCCAATTCGATTTCACACAGCCATCCTTTCAGGTGATCCCTAGCGATGATATCTGGGCCCTGATTTATACCGTCTCGTTCACGATCATGTTGACGCAGCGATCGAACGGCTGGATGTACAGTGCTCCGGGTGGTCTCAAAAAATGCCCCAAGTTCGAGAACTATTTAAATACGTCAAAAAATTCGAGATAACGGCGCCCCGGGAGAATGTCACCACCCTCCCGTCACTGTTTTTCGCCCCCTTAGGCCCACTTGCACCAAAAATTTGAAACGAGTTTAACCCGGAAGAGGTTGCAAATTAACGGAGTTTACCGCTCATTCTCTTTCACCAGAGCTCTGTACGAGTTTAAACTTCCACTGAGGGGGCTCAAGTTTAAACGCCCGAAATCCGGCAAGTTAAAGTCGCTAATCTCCGTTATCCATGAGATCCCAATATGGCCGCCTAGCTCACAGCTGATTTTTGGTTCCGTTGTTATGAAGCTGTGAAATGAGTTAACGCAAGTTGGCATTGTATTGGTATTTACTCTATACCATGTGTTCCACAATGATATTATAGGTACCTTACCTCGTGACTGGAGTTGTCGTAAATCAGAAATCACTTTGGCAATTTACAGTTTATTATTACAGCGGAACAATGGAAGCGGGAACCGACATCTTCTTCTTCTTCTTTTTCCCAGTTAGGTGTCTTGGCCGCAGCCATACCAGACATAGGTTGGGGAATCGACATCATCTGAGTGGTGGTTGTTGTTGTTTTTACGAGTTTATAGTCCCCGCGCGTCATATTGTCCAACTTTTGCTTGGACATTTTAAACTTAACTCTGTTATTTCAAACTGGGTTTAACCGACATTTGGGTTGGTGAAAGACGTCAGCTGCCTTTCCAGGTTTAAACCTCGACGTTAATTTTAACGGAGTTTGGATAAGCTCCGTTAAATAATTTTCTGGTGAAAGAGGGCCCTAGAGATGAATGAGAGTAACGCCGAACTTCGCGGACCAACTACACCCCAAACGGGACTCAAAAACCAAATTTCATTCATTTTCGTTCATTATCGAACATGATAAATCAAAATGTATTTTCTCACGCCGGCGCCATACGCAGCACTTGTTAGTCACCATGAACCAAAATTAATTAAATTTGGTTTGTAGGTACCATTTTTGGGGTCTAGTTTGTACTGCTCGGCGCTTCTCTAACCGGTAAAAAATAGGGTATGAAATCATAACGCCATAACTAGAAAACTTTTAATAGATTCTTTGAGACCACCCGGTCACAGTTAGGCCGTGAAGTTTGAACCAAATAGCTTCGTCTCTGTGAGTGTGACGGTACCTTTGCATCCAGTCCAGCGATGAGCGTCTCAAGCCTGAAGCCATCGCATATGGAGACTCGAAAGCAAAAAATATTCCTAAGAAATCGCCTCCGTTCTGAGTCTGTTGTCTAATCATTTAAATCCATAATGGAAAAAGATTGATCACCCCATATAAATGTTGCTGACTCAACCGCCGTATCAACTTTCCGAACTGAACGCTTGATACAATTATTGATACGACCTGCTCCGATGTGCTCGTTTATTAGGAATGAACTGATCATAAAGTGTTCGAAACCCATCAATTGGCCACCGTCTAACCTCACATTCGGTTCAGCTTTGTCTCGTTTTTTGTGAAATATTCATGTACACGTAGTTTTGTTCAGCTCATTTGTGACTCTTCGATGACATTTGACCACAGTGGCGGAGGCTTTGAATTAACAAGGGATTTAATTCGAGGGGAATGAGAAATCGTATGATAACATAGTATTTTCGACAATGTCGTCATTCGTTTTTCTTAAGGCTCGGGCTTAATGATTCATTTGGCTTTTCCGTGATTTATTATTCAAACTGTAGAACCGACTGTTCTATATCGAGTGAGTGGTACTGATTGAAATGATTCGATTTTGTATGGCCGTTTCGTAGTGGGGTTTCTTGGTTTAACGAAAAGGCAGACAAAAAATGGGCGCCAATGGGGAATTGATCCCACGCACTCCGGACAAGCTCCTAATCCAACTCCGCCACTAAAGCACCATACGCATATTACGTACAGCATTTTTTTTCGTCATTTTCGTCACACACAAGAAAATAAACTATCCTATCTAAACGTAACAAATTGAAGTTGTAAAATTAATATAAATACTAAACAAGTTTATGGTAACAAATGTAGATCTATATAACCAAATAAATTCATAATAAATAGTAAAAAATTTCTAATGTGAGCTCACAAAACTGCCCCAGATCTAATAAAGGTTAAAATATTTATGTGAGTTACGTCCTTGTCACATGGGTTTGTTATTCTACTGGACTTATACCTACAGAAATGTGGTCTGTTCATTTATTGTTTCTTTAATGCGCAATAACTGAAATATCTATTTTCGATGGTTTCCACCAACCTTGGCCAAAAAGGAACGCAAAACACGAATTCGGTTCCTTTTTTTTACATGTAATCTGTTGTCTTGATTCACCTGTTGATACTACTTCATGTTATTCAACATATTATTTATGGTGATTTCAGACAATTTCCCAGGTTTTTTACTCGTAAAAAATGGATTTTGGGAGCTGAAGTTACGTTACAACCTCAATTCTTCACTTTTTAGTCAAAATAACCTTCATATTTGGTCTTCTGGCCTAAAAATATTGAAAGCGATACATCACAAGCTCGTGTTCACTAAAATCTTTTTTTTTAAACTCGACAAACCTCCTTTTTACACCCATTTTCTCCCCTTAACACCCCTGGGTGTATTCCAAACGGGCTGCCCAGCTTTGGAGCAACTAGGAGCTAAATGTGCTCCCAAATGAGGAACCAAATTGTGTGCGGATGAACGAGGATTGTAGACGAAAATTTAAAGTCAATTTAAGGGTGAAACTTCATAGGAATCCCTATTTTCCACTCTTTGGTCAAAATGAACTTCATATTCGGTCTCCTCGTTCTAAAAAACATGGAAAACGATACCTCAAGAGCTCATGTTACTGAAACAACTTGCAACAGCTGATGTTACAAAATAACAATTTCTCACCCATAACACCCTTGGGCGTATTCCGGGGTGCATAGTTTCGGGACACAACTAGGGCCCCAATGGAGCATGTGTGCGAAAGAACGAATTCTTTAGACCGAAAATAAAGTAGATATGAATGATTCGGTAGACTGCGGACGGATTCATTTTTCGAATCTACGCACCTTGAAACGTAAAACATAGAATTTTGAGGGGATGTTTTGCTGAGCGAATACGTAGGTATAGGTGCCTATTATTTGCAGAATAATAAACCAAACGAGTAGAACTCAGTCAGCACCTCCCTCAGGTACAGTACTTTGTATTGTATTCGATTTTCATCCCTGTACCCGTAGTCACTGCTCTAACCCGTTTCTCCAAGAACTGAACGAAGATTTTCTTCCAATTTTCATATATACACATAAATATTATACAGATACGAGTTCAGACACTGCTTCTCAATGAGAGCGAATTCTGGTCCGATTCATCCGATAAAAACTCCTTTTGAAGATATCTGATTTACGCCTCTCGAAAGCCTTCGTTTTCGAGAATAAAGATAAAACGAATCACTAAGTAACTCGAGAATAAACTCCGTCTGGATCTTGCTACAGTCGCCCGTCCAATATAAAATATGATTTACTTTCCCTCATTTAAAGCCTCTCCCACATTCTTCGATTCCTCAAGGCCTCGTTTGATTTACAAGTATGATGCTTTCAAGAGAGGCTTTCATATTTCTGTCCCTATCAATATTTCTGCATCATATACTTTCAAACTGTTGCGTTGCGGACGTGGAAATGCAAGACAAATTTCAATGGTGATAATTATAGATGTAATTCTTCCACACAATTGATTTAAAAAAAGCCTTAGAACGTAGTGCCAGATAACGATAGATATCCAACTGCCCCAGCCAAACATATTGCCATCTCAAAACACAATCCCGTAGTAGAAGATAATTGGAAAATTTGCTGTCTTGAACCAAATTTACAGAAACGTAGAATTAAGATAGTTGCGTACATGGTAAAAAATGAAGACAAAAACATAAATTTAAAGAGACATGTCAAGGGGTTGTCAACCGTTTACTCAAAACTACTTAAATAATATATAAAACTAAATTTCCCCACCAAAATTATTACCACATCTCATTTCATAGTTACATATTCATTTCTTGACATTATATACTGGTCACAATCATAACTATTTGAATATTCAACCATTGTCGGTTGCATAACCTCTCATTCCATAGCTTAAAGTACCTACCTAATGATTGTCACTTAATTATTGTTATATCCTACCTAATTCTAAGTCACGTAATTCTAAGTCACAAAAATTATTGTCATATCGTCCAGTACTCTAAGCCACAAACATTGCTGTTATCCCACCATATTCCACAAACTTGTTAATAGGTAGGTAGGTAAAATAATAGCAGTTATTCTAGAACAAACTTCCTAAGTCTCCTCACAGACTACAAAAAATCCAATCCTCTTTATCGCACACCATAATAGTATCCGTTACAATTCCACCCGACTCCCGCAGCCGTCTCCTTCCTTGTCGTTAGCCATTTGTAAGTAATTTCATTAAGTTTTTACTCATCTGACCAATTACCCATCTCTCAGTTACTCAACTGAACAATCATCCTCATTAAATAAGTAAGTAGCTCTCAACATCCAACAATACCTAGCCCTAAGTTTTACCTATTAATTTGAACGTTATAACTAACCATTACTCTCATTATTGTGATTGTAGAGACTCATACCTAGTGCATTAGGTGGAAACGTTGAGAAATGGAATAAACAAAAACCCCCCAAAAAAACCAAGTTTATTTCGGTCAAACAATCTCTACCAACTATAATTCTTCCTGTATTTCGGTAGGTAGGTATTGTTATTGTTTTAGCGCTTGGTTAGACTTGAGTCCCGAAACAGAAGATCGAACTGAAGACAGTTAGCGTTTGAAAAAACAGACGATTTTAAGATTCTGACAAAATTCACTTTTCAAACTCCATTTTCACTTCCTCAAATCCTCCTAAAAAAATTTTGTTAGGCATTAGAGAGACAGGAAATTTAACGCTCTTTCCAGCGGTATCTCTAAATTTGAATTTACTTTTTAAATTAAGGAAATTATATCTGCTTTAGTGAGACGAGGTCGGAAACTCGAAAAAAAGTTTAAAAGTGAAACAAGTGGGGTTTTAAGCGGAGTAAAAAAAAATTGTATAGGGCACTTGGGCGGAAATTAGATATAGAACACGTGGGAGAGAGGTTTTGTATCACTCATGTCACACCCTGTATATACATATATATTTTTTTTCACTTTTTTTTTTCAATCATCTTGCAATTCTGAGAGTAGGCGGCACCCTTGAATTCATTTACCTATTACCTTCCTAAATCTTTGCGGATAAACTTGGGTCGACGTTAATTCCGATATGTTGTCTCACTAGGTTACCCTTAACCCTTGCACTATAATTATAACCGCGGTACGGGAAAGGAAGACGATAGGGCAGGAGGAGCCTCTAAGTCTTGAGTTGTGCTAATAACTTGCTCCTGTTAACACAATTTAATCTCTGGCTTGTTGGAAACGCCGTTGGAACCTAATAATACGTACGGGGATGTCGGAGGGGTGTGTACGGGTTGGTGGAGGGGAAGGGAAACCGGGAAGTGACTAAGGTGAGAGAGTGAAATTGTGTGCCCGGGCTGTAGCGAGGAGGGGTACGGTAGTGGGGGGGTATGGAGGAAGCATATGTGATAATGTAGTTAGTGGAACATCCGTGTGAGAGCTCTGCTCCGAAAGCGCGAGCAGGTGCGAAAGGGGGTAGAAACCCGCCTAATGCAATTAATTTACATTAGATAGTTGTGCATTGAGTATATGGCAGTGTTGGCGATCCATTAGACTCCCCCGTTCACCGCTTCCCCATCTATTTCCCCTTCAGAACGTTGGGTTCTGATTTGTAATCAATCGGTACAGCCCTCCCCCCCCTCTCCCCGAATCCACCACCCCCACCCGAATTCTATTAGATACACTTAATTAGTACTGGTAGGTACCCCGGCAAGGTTTTCGAACATCCCTTTGAGCCAAAAGGATTCCTTCATCAATATTTCAATTAATCACTATTCCAACTCCCAACACCCTCGTTTTCGGTGTTTTGTTATAATTAACGAAAACTGTTCACGTAGTAGGGCGAGGTTATTGATCTATCGAAAACTAATCATTATGCTCGCTACGCGCATCGTTTTAACTGTTTGGGCTTACGGCCGCGAGGGTGTAAAATATTCGTAAAGCGGTTACCGGGTAAGGGATTTCACGGGCCGGGAACACGTTTGCAAATGGTTCTTGGACTCCATGGATAATAATTTCATCCCATAATTATCTCGCAGAACGTGCCCTATGCGTTAGTACACAAAGAGCACGTTTTGATGATCCAGGTCTGTGCTTAACGAATTGTTTTGATTAACATCCCTCTACAACCACCCTGGGGGTTAAATAGATTCGTTCGATTTACTAGGTCAACAGTAAAATTCAACCGTATGAATTGCAACGTGCTACCCTATATTGAGGCTGAAGAAAACCGAAGGGGAAATCGTCAACTTGCGTCAAATTTTTTGTAATAATATGAAGGCAGAGAAAAGAAACCAACATGAAAGCTAGAGTCTAGCAGGAAAATATACTCGTACTTTATTTACTGAAGCAGTATTTTAGGGCTCACATATATATGCAGTTATAATGAGAACGAAGAACATAAGAAGAACAGAGAAACTGGTGAAGGGGTGGGTGTCAACAAGTGGAGGACGAACTACCTGAACTTGGAATAGCACTAAACGCTGACTTTCGAAAGACATCCTACACAATAATAATTATACAAAATTAACCGAGTTCACTCCTAATACACAGTCGAAATTCATTGACTTGATTTAGGTTAATTAAGAATGTAGTCAGATGATGACAAGTGCAACGGAGCTTTGGATATTTTGATGGATTAGCTGATTATTAGTGAAAGTCCTCACGGTATAGCTCCGGGGAATTTGGTAGGAATTTGCAATTATTACCTTACCAAGTCCTATGTACTCCCGAACCTATACATCATCAACAAACATACCATTCCTTTATAAGTCATATCTTCTCCCGATTCTATGTGCCTTCACAGTACGAACTAAATCACTCGCGAGGAAATCGTGGAAACCCATTTACAGGAAAAACGGAGTTACTGAAAAAATAATCTATTTCCATTATTTACACTAATACACGAAAAAACGCAAAAAACACTGTTATACTGGTTTCGGTGATCAATGTGCCTTCAGTTATTGTTTGGTACTGACGATGGTTTGATCACCGAAACCGGTATAACAGTGTTTTTTCTTGTATTGGTGGAAATAATGGAAATAGACTACTTTTTCAATAACTCCGTTTTTCTTTCCCTTCACAGTGCTTATGTTTCCATTTCCACACCATCAGCAAGCATACCATTCCTTACCAAGTCCTATGTACTCCCGCTTCTATACACCATCGACAAACATACCATTCCTTTACAAGTCCTATGTAGGCCCGATTCTATACACCATCAACCAACACCATTCCTTTACAAGTCCTATGCACTCCCGATTCTCTACACCATCCACAAACATACCATTCCTTTACAAGTCCTATGCACTCCCGATTCTCCACACCATCAACAAGCATACCATTCCTTACCAAGTCCTATGTACTCCCGCTTCTATGCACCATCGACAAACATACCATTCCTTTACAAGTCCTATGTAGGCCCGATTCTATACACCATCAACCAACACCATTCCTTACCAAGTCCTATGTACTCCCACTTCTATACACCATCGACAAACATACCATTCCTTACCAAGTCCTATGTACTCCCGATTCTATACACCATCGACAAACATACCATTCCTTTACAAGTCCTATGTAGGCCCGATTCTATACACCATCAACCAACACCATTCCTTACCAAGTCCTATGTACTCCCGCTTCTATACACCATCGACAAACATACCATTCCTTACCAAGTCCTATGTACTCCCGATTCTATACACCATCGACAAACATACCATTCCTTTACAAGTCCTATGTAGGCCCGATTCTATACACCATCAACCAACACCATTCCTTACCAAGTCCTATGTACTCCCGCTTCTATACACCATCGACAAACATACCATTCCTTAACAAGTCCTATGTACTCCCGATTCTATACACCATCGACAAACATACCATTCCTTTACAAGTCCTATGTAGGCCCGATTCTATACACCATCAACCAACACCATTCCTTTACAAGTCCTATGCACTCCCGATTCTCTACACCATCCACAAACATACCATTCCTTACCAAGTCCTATGTACTCCCGATTCTATACACCATCGACAAACATACCATTCCTTTACAAGTCCTATGTAGGCCCGATTCTATACACCATCAACCAACACCATTCCTTTACAAGTCCTATGCACTCCCGATTCTCTACACCATCCACAAACATACCATTCCTTTACAAGTCCTATGTAGGCCCGATTCTATACACCATCAACCAACACCATTCCTTTACAAGTCCTATGCACTCCCGATTCTCTACACCATCCACAAACATACCATTCCTTTACAAGTCCTATGCACTCCCGATTCTCCACACCATCAACAAGCATACCATTCCTTACCAAGTCCTATGTACTCCCGATTCTATACACCATCGACAAACATACCATTCCTTTACAAGTCCTATGTAGGCCCGATTCTATACACCATCAACCAACACCATTCCTTACCAAGTCCTATGTACTCCCGCTTCTATACACCATCGACAAACATACCATTCCTTACCAAGTCCTATGTACTCCCGATTCTATACACCATCGACAAACATACCATTCCTTTACAAGTCCTATGTAGGCCCGATTCTATACACCATCAACCAACACCATTCCTTTACAAGTCCTATGCACTCCCGATTCTCTACACCATCCACAAACATACCATTCCTTTACAAGTCCTATGTAGGCCCGATTCTATACACCATCAACCAACACCATTCCTTTACAAGTCCTATGCACTCCCGATTCTCTACACCATCCACAAACATACCATTCCTTTACAAGTCCTATGTAGGCCCGATTCTATACACCATCAACCAACACCATTCCTTTACAAGTCCTATGCACTCCCGATTCTCTACACCATCCACAAACATACCATTCCTTACCAAGTCCTATGTACTCCCGATTCTATACACCATCGACAAACATACCATTCCTTTACAAGTCCTATGCAGGCCCGATTCTATACACCATCAACCAACACCATTCCTTTACAAGTCCTATGCACTCCCGATTCTCTACACCATCCACAAACATACCATTCCTTTACAAGTCCTATGTAGGCCCGATTCTATACACCATCAACCAACACCATTCCTTTACAAGTCCTATGCACTCCCGATTCTCTACACCATCCACAAACATACCATTCCTTTACAAGTCCTATGTAGGCCCGATTCTATACACCATCAACAAACATACCATTCCTTTACAAGTCCTATGTAGGCCCGATTCTCTACACCATCCACAAACATACCATTCCTTTACAAGTCCTATGTAGGCCCGATTCTATACACCATCAACAAACATACCATTCCTTTACAAGTCCTATGCACTCCCGATTCTCTACACCATCCACAAACATACCATTCCTTTACAAGTCCTATGTAGGCCCGATTCTATACACCATCAACAAACACCATTCCTTTACAAGTCCTATGCACTCCCGATTCTCTACACCATCCACAAACATACCATTCCTTTACAAGTCCTATGTAGGCCCGATTCTATACACCATCAACCAACACCATTCCTTTACAAGTCCTATGCACTCCCGATTCTCTACACCATCCACAAACATACCATTCCTTTACAAGTCCTATGTAGGCCCGATTCTATACACCATCAACCAACACCATTCCTTTACAAGTCCTATGCACTCCCGATTCTCTACACCATCCACAAACATACCATTCCTTACCAAGTCCTATGTACTCCCGATTCTATACACCATCGACAAACATACCATTCCTTTACAAGTCCTATGCAGGCCCGATTCTATACACCATCAACCAACACCATTCCTTTACAAGTCCTATGCACTCCCGATTCTCTACACCATCCACAAACATACCATTCCTTTACAAGTCCTATGTAGGCCCGATTCTATACACCATCAACCAACACCATTCCTTTACAAGTCCTATGCACTCCCGATTCTCTACACCATCCACAAACATACCATTCCTTTACAAGTCCTATGTAGGCCCGATTCTATACACCATCAACAAACATACCATTCCTTTACAAGTCCTATGCACTCCCGATTCTCCACACCATCAACAAGCATACCATTCTTACCAAGTCCTATGTACTCCCGCTTCTATACACCATCGACAAACATACCATTCCTTTACAAGTCCTATACACTCCCTATTCTGTATGCCTTTACAATTTATGTTTCCGATTCCATACCATCCGCAAACATACTACACTTCACCTCAAATTCTTGAGTTTTATCGATTTCAAGCTCAATATACCTACTGCTTGAGATCTCACCTTATTACTTTGCACAGCATGGTCCGGCATTAGGTGGCGCTGCAACTTATTTTGGTTTTTGAATGTGCCAGGCACCCTGATCTGAGGAAGGCAGGTTGGTGGTTTGTTGTTTGTGAAGATTTCATAGATAATTATGAGAATACCGGATGAATTCTCACGATAAAAATCTGCGATGAAATTAGAGCCACAATTAAACGACTGTTCATTTATTAAACATGTAATAGCAAACTAAGTTCGATCGGAAACAGTACCTTAATGGCAGGATGTCCTGAGGGCATTACGGGTACCGAAAGCGCGTTGGAGATCTTGAAAAATGGCCTGGCTCCGGCGTCCCACATTTGGAGGACGAGTAGTCAAGGACGCGACTGTACCCGGTTTGCCTGTGGGATGAGGGAGAAGAGGTTAGGAAATGACGAGTAGACCGAGGTTATATCTGGATGCTGTGGTAGATATAGTGCATAACCAACTGTAGACAGGTCTGTAACCTGTGTAATATTTATAAACGAAGCACTGCTCCGACTACAAAGCTACAGTTTGCAAAATCGAATTCAAGTTAAGCACCCAAGCATATACGAATTAAATCACTCGAGAAGAAATCGTGGAAACTCATTTCAAAGAAAAACGGAGTTATTGAAAAAAATAGTCTATTTCCACCAATACACGAAAAACGCAAAAAACAGTGTTATACCGGTTTCGGTGATCAAACCATCGTCAGTAACAAACAATAACTACGATCAAAATCGTCAGTAACTGACGATAGTTTGATCACCGAAACCGGTATAACAGTGTTTTTTGCGTTTTTAGTGTTTTAGTGGAAAGAGACTATTTTTTTTCTCAATAACTCCGTTTTTCTTTACCCAAGCATATTGTGACGAAAAAATGACGGCTTCCGTGAAATCGACTCGTATTTTCGAAGTCCTTCAGGTACGAGTACCGCACTGCAGCATAGCCTAACGGAATATTCGGTCGCGTTCCCTCCATTTTGGTGGAAGTTCGCCTATTTACACGGAGAAGTAATCCGGGAAAGGGAGTATTAGAGCATTAGCGATGCAAACCCTACGCACACACCGCGTATTTGCCAACTAACCGTTACAATTATTGTAGTTGAGAGGAGAGAGGGCAATAAAAGCGGGAGGAGCAATCTGTATAAATTGTACACCGGGCGACCCTTGTATCAACTTCCTGAGGACGACGAGTTTAATCAGTTTGAAACAACAAATTCAATTATATCCTATTGATCAAACATTCAAATCTCAACAGGCTTAAGGATTTGAAGAGCTGAATAGCCCGTACGTTGCAACGATACTGTGATCGCAGATACAGTGGAGTTCCTGATGGGTTGTCTTTGTATTCACGCAGGAACCGGAAATACAGTTTATGCCATCCATTGAGGAACAGACATATGCACTTCCTCCCTACCGGAAGGTATGGAAGCCCTGGGATTCGTGAATGAGTGAAGAAAAACAAAATTATGTACTCCAAAAGGAAAATTTCCGATATTGTTTTGCGTTTCAGACATCAAGGAAAATATTTGGTTCCGTGTCTATCTATGGTCAGTTCCTTGTAACGCCCGTAACTACTCGAAATAATGGTCGAAATGGGCTGAAATTTTGAGGGTAGGTGCGGGTTGGGTCACAGATGGTCCATACTAAAATCATTGCTATTCTATCAGATCACGATTGCCTACGTGATAAATCTAGTTTTGCCAAAGTACCAGATAACTAGTTATTACCAATTAATACCTACGTACGTATTACACCTACGTAGTAACGATTAATCTAGGTAGTCGTATTATTTTTCTGTTTCTATATAATTTTGCTTTACCAAAGAGAGAGAGAGAGAGAGAGAGAGAGATAGTTATATATACATTTATCAATTTTTGTGATAGATGAAAAGTTTTGTAGGTAGGTAACCAAGATAATAAGTCACGTTTTCTGTACTGCAGTATGGGTGCATAAGTATTTATTTTATTTGATCAGTTGTATTTTGTCCTCAATGGGAATAAAATAAATACAAAAATTATGACCTGGAGAGTTTTAAGCGTTCAAGTCCCTGTGAAAATCGTCTCTCGAAGAAGCCTTGTTATTCTAGGGTTAATAACATAATTATGGTTGTTTCAATTAGCGTTCAGAAGTAACCTCTTAGTATTTGGGACGACCTTTCAACGAAATATCACTTAAATTTTGTCTGAGCTTTGTGACGGAGTGTGACAGGGGGGTGGACCCTCGAGAGTCCCCTCCGAGACCAGCGAGGTTATCACCGGTTAAGAAGGGATATCGATTAGGCTTCCGCCCACCGATCCTTTCTCCACCGGACCAAAAAACGACTCGAGAACAGCCGCACTGTTACACTCCTCCCCACATGACATACTTCTGGATAGCAGAAGTATGAGAGGGAAAATGGGGAATGAAAAGTAGTATGAAGTTCTGGTTCAAGAAACGACATCTGAACAACTTCAAGGTGACACCTCCATCGTAATTGTGCTACCTCTTTAATATTTTACTGGTGGAGAAAAAAGCTCCTACTTACGAGTATAGGCGGATAATGTTGTCAGAGGTTGTTGTCCAGTGAATTGTGCTCATCTGGGCAACCTCTAGGTGATGAACCTCCATCGTTAGGATGGAACAACTATTGGGACTCGTAAATTGGGACATGGCATCAATCAAATGAGCTCAGTATTGACACTCGAAAGGGTGTGGGGAAGTCAATAGATGTATACTACCGAACCACGCTCTGCTACCATGTGACAGAGTGTGACAGTGGGGGTGGACCCTCGAGAGTCCCCCTTCTAGACCAGCGAGATTATCACCGGTTAAGAAGGGATATCGATTAAAGCTTCCGCCAAGCCACCCCCGTCTCTACCGGAAGAAAAAATAGCTCGAGAACAGCCACTGTCACAGCTTCCGTATGCAGTGTCCGACATTCATGGACCTTGGGTTCTCTTCGAACGATTTTGATGATGTGTCATGCAGGTTGGGTCCCTGATGGGCTTCCTACGAGTTCCATTCCGTTCGTGATGAAAAGTGGCGTTTGCGCAAAGAACGCAAACCCTGTGACGCCGCAAATAGTAGTCTCAGACGATCCGCGCAGTGAATTCAAACCACAATTTTTTCGTGCTCGTTTGATAATCGAGGAGCGCAGCCGAAGAAAAAGGAATCACCTGGAATCGTGCAATTGTGGAGACGACTCATAACTGGACAGATGGACTTGACTGTTCTTCGGGAGGGCGAGAACTCGGGAACGATGCGTCGTTCCTCACTGCCCAAAGTGGGCAGACGGAATTCAAATTTTGCGAATTTGGACCGTTTTTTGTACTTACTATTCGACGACCAGAAGTTGAAAGAGTAAATTCGACTAGCCATGGACAACAGTAAAACACACGTCTGTCACGCCATGCGCGCTGCTAAAATTTAGCAGACGCTGTTATATTTCGCTATAAAATTCGTAAAAATTTGACTTATTAGTTGACGTCTAAAACTTTCATCACTTAGTTGTGCATAACTAGTAACTTGAAAAAAGCATCGTCTGCCATTCATTACCTGCGGCCTTAGCTCAGCAGACGGGATGAAAAAATGGGAAATTTTGTGCAAAAATCGTCATGGACGATTTGAAACCTGAAAACTGGTAACTAGTTTCGTATCATATCCCTAACGACGAAGGTCCACGTCTGCCAAGCTGAAACCGATGTTTTACAGCTTGCGGTAAAACATCGCGCGTTGGCGTAATAAGGGAATTTCCTCATAACGACCCATTTACCAAGAAGCCAACGTCTGCGAGTTGAGATATTCCTACGATCTTTCGCGACGAGCCCCCCCCCCCCCTCCCCTCCTGTTTATAAAGAACACGAAAGCTTAAAACATTTCGAAGTCTTAAAACAGCTTTTTATCAACGAGATAATATTTCAGCCGAGTTATCTCTCAACGCAGCGAAACACCGGGGTCCCCACTCGTCTTCATTATTACTTGCCAAAGCTCCGTATTAATAGTTTGGGCTCTTGTCTAACTCATTAGAAGGAGAAAAGATATTTAAATATATAATCTCTCGGTCTCACTCTTCCCCCTCTCGGTTAGAGCTGTGCGATACGAGGTTTTGAAGATGATGTCATTTGTCCAGATTTAAAAGACCGTCGACTGTCACTCGGTCGTTCTGGTCTTGTAAACATTTAGTTAACTGAAAACGGGGCTCATTTGTCACTTCGGGTTGATTCTTTTACCGAAGAGACGACGGGAAGGAGTGGAATTCATCTCGACGGCTTGTGATCAAAGAAACCGCGTTCGTATCGCTCTCTTGATCGCCCTCCAATTATTCGCCAAATCGTTTTGGTCCCGTTTTTCAACGAGCTATTTTTGGCGTTGTCAAATATATTTGAAAGCAGATAACTAACAACATATACCCACCTACGACAATCCTGCTGAGCACCATACAACTTTCCTTACCCGTCTTCTACTCGTTTGTTAGCTATTATAATGGTTCCTCGAAGTTATGATGGTTATTATCGCACCTTACCATGAATATATGTGGTATTTTTAGTGTTATCAATTCGTTAGTGGAAAATAAGGCAATTGACCTCTCACGTTTTGCGTTTTATATCTTTCTTACAAATTTTATTTCGTGGCAGTCCGTCAGTCATTGTAACGTATTACGCAATAAAATGTATTACGCAATAAAATGTATGTATGTAAAATAAACTGTATTACGCAATAAATGTTTTACGCAATAAAATGTATTGTATGTAAAAAAAAGAAGAATTTGTAACCCGTGAAAATTGCTTCTCAACATTTTATTGAGTAATACGTTACAATGACTGACGGACAGTCACGAAATAAAATTTGTAAGAAAGATATAAAACGCAAAACGTGAGAGAGAACTTGGTCAGTTGCCTTATTTTCCACTAACGAATTGATAACACTAAAAATACCACATAAATATATTCATGGTAAGGTGCGATAATAACCATCATAACTTCGAGGAACCATTATAATAGCTAACAAACCAGCAGAAGACGGGTAAGGAAAGTTGTATGGTGCTCAGCAGATGAGCAATTTTCTCGGGTTACAAATTCTTCTTTTTTTTTGCCAAATTCGGTAGGTACACTAACGAAAATTAACCTTAATGAATTAATTAACACTCGCATTTTCCTACTTCCCGCTAGAAATGACGTATGAGGTAATTTCCGAGTAGTTCAACTCAACCACAGCTTAGAGCGCTCGTGTATCACTTTAAACGATGTACAGAACCGCAATGGGATGTATTGATTGAACTGCAAATGTATAAATAAATTTAAAAAACACCTCCTCAACATCAAACCAAGGAGGTTCACGAAAAGCAACAGCAAAGGTTCTTGAAAGTTACCAAGAAGGTTTGCCATTTCTAATGTTGGGTTGTTGGCAGCATTGAGAACAACCTTCGCCTTTGAAACTTCCCTCCGCCTCCTTGGGCCAACAGCCAGTCAAATGACAATAGACCTGATACGTCAATTCTTGCCGCATTTTTACTTCTGATCACCCTAATTTAAAAAATACCGCTTATTTTTGAAAACGGGCTTCTAACTATAATTTTTCCAAGAGTTTTGAATAGGTTTTACAAAAAAAAAAATTTTACAAAACTCCCCATTCTTGGTATTTCGAAAAATCGCAGATCTGTATGGGTTGTTGTGGGGGGGGGGGGGGTGAAAAATCAAAATGCATCAATGAAAACCTCAAAATGGACACATCGCGAAATATAAATCAAATAACGAAAAATCTGATTGATGGTTGATTTATCTTGGGGACTAGAGAATTCTATAATAGGCACTACTGATAGATTGACTGATTTGTACTGCGAGAAGTGGGAAGATTATAGAATTTAGGAGGGAAGAAGTGCTTAGAATTATGTGAAAAAAAGGAGGGAAAAAACGAATGTGCAGATCGAGACTCTAACAAGAATAAATATCATTCTGTTTTTTCCAATTCCAGCTTCGTACAGGTGAAATAATAATAAACTTTTTTGGCGCTTGTTTTTATCCGTTTCCCCTCTCTTCCCGTTCTATATATATCCTAACATTTGTATTTCTCATTTTCCTACTGCTACCCCCCCCCCTCCCACCGCAATTGGTAGTTCGGTGGGCTGGTGGTGGGGGGTGCCATACTCTTCAATTCCGATACGGAATTGGCTCAGGGACTTCAGAACCCATATATATCCTAACTGCGAGAAGGGGTGTAGGTGTAGGGATGTTTTTTTTTCCGAGGACGCGTATAAGGGTGTTCCAAAAAAAACGGATTCCGGATAAAAATTTAATTCGGTTCAACTGAAAAAAAAAGAAAAAAAAGCTGGAGGAGTGTGGTAGGGTATAATATAACAAACCTTCCTTCCCCATCGACCCCCGTTTCATCTCTAAAAATTGAATTGTTCCCCCCTCCCCATCCGATACCACTCTTTTGCATACCTGCGGAGCTGGACTTCATTTCCTTTCGGATGCTGAAAAAGTCTGTGAATCAACCATCAATCGAACTGCATGTGATTCGATTTGTGCTCCATTATTTATTCATTGGCCGGTTCAAGAAACCCGAGTCAAAAACGTTACACTTGGGTAAAACGCCGGGTCAAGCCTTTTTTTTTAGTGAAATCGGTAGTTCGTCGAAGCTGAGCTTCCCCTCCCGGATTTATCTGCCGGCACCGTGAAGAAATCTGTGATCAAGCGTGATCACTTTGCCAGTGATTCCAATGACGATTTCGACTTGACAAATGATATTAGCAGGAAATCGATTACTTAATAACGATTTTCAGGCGATTTCGATATGTACATATTATTCGCCTAATGATCGACCATGAAGATCGATTTTTATGCAGGACCTTCCTTGGATGAATAGAAATCGAGCCATGACACCGTACAAATTGTGCTGTGTTCGTAAAGGCTGGAATCATTTACACGGGTTACCTAAACAATTACATTAGTTACATAAACACTTACTTCCATTTGTTTGTCTGGGTTGGGTAAGGGTTGTAAAAACGCTGCAAATCCCAACATATCGGTTTATTATTCTGTACAGAACACCCTTCTGTTACAGATCACAGCTCTCCCCTTTTATATGGATCACAGACCCGGTAGTTCAGTAGGTACCTAAACCCGTACCCGTTACTAAGTACCTGCCCAAATCACGTGTTAAATGTTGCTAAAACAATTCTGTCGATGAAATACTGTAGCTAAAATGGCAGAAAGAAATAGAAATGAAGTTCTGGAGGGATATTGTTGATGTGGAGTGAAAAAAATATTCGGTCTCGGTAGGGTCCGATCTCGGGAACTTGGGTGTATCAGTCCGTCACGTATACCACTGCGCTCTCCTCAGCTTGATACCTACATACACCCAAATTACGGTAAATTGTATAGCAAACTTTATGGCAACGTCGTAGAATGCTCCGGATGGTCTCAAAAATTCGGAAAAAATCGAACTATTTAAAAATGCGAAAAACAACCCACACCTCAAAATAAGATTTTCCGAGATAGGGATATTGCGGATATTTCAACCCCTATTTTTCACCCCTTAGAGTCGAGTGACCAACTAGAGCCCAAACGAGACCCATGTACCAAATTTCGTGAATTTTGGCTCATGGGAACTAAGGAAAAATCCGAATTCTACGTCCCTCGAAGCCACGAAATGTTGAGGGTGGGTTAAAAATATGGTTTTCATGGTCGATTCTAAAGGTTTTTTTTAATTGAGATTGATAAACCAAAACTACGAATTGTACCGGGCGAAAGTATTTTATAGTTTGATTAGCCAGCAGTACGTGCATTGTGTACGTGTTATTGTGTATTGCCATGTTTGTATGGGTCTGTATGTTTGTTGAGAAGACTCGGGACAAGTCTTCTCAACTCCGCAAGCCCCCCCCCCCCCCTCCCCCCCGATGAGTAATTACCCGGGAAAAAATCCCAAGCTAACTTAATCAGATGACCTGCGCACGTCCATTCCGAGAAAGCAGTCTGAAAGATTTACCGAGTGTGGGCAGGAATTATGCGGGAATGCGCCTCCTCCACGAGAAGACCGTCTGTCTGACTTGGGTCTTGTTGACTGACAGGGGAAAAAAATAAAATAAAATAAAATAAAAATAAAAAAATTATGCGGGTGGCTAGGTGGGGGGGGGGGGGGGTCGGAATTCAATTTGAAAATGCATTAGACGGACCAGTGGTGAGGGGGAGAAGTGGAAATTAAAAGAAGATTTCAAAGGAATGAAAAAAACGAAACGGCGTCGAATAAACAATTATCTTTATTCGAAAAATAAATTGAAGAAAATAACTGCTTCACTGGGGGGTTTTTCTTTAAATCTCTCCAATAAAAAAAAAACGTCGAGGGAATATCGCGTACTTGGAAAATGTAATTGATCGGTGACAGACGGAAGATTGGATCTGTGCACCGCACCCGTGGAAAAGAATGATGATTAATAACTTTTTGCTTTTCGAAAGTTGATGATTCATTACGGGAAGAATCATTACGGACACGCTAGGCGTTTGATTTTAAATTGACGTTTAGTTATTATTCATAATGCGGTTGTTTTGTCTGAATTGATAGTTCGCTGCGGTTTGATCCTGCTGCGTGTTTTATTTTCCACTGCCTGGTTGACCCTTGGAGAGGAAAATGTTATATTATTAGAAATGGCGCTATATTTCAAGTATCACATGTGAGTTGTACGCAATACATGTCAGTCAAACTGTATGGAACCGTCAAGCTTTATGGAATCGAGCATAAGAAAAAAAACTTGTTCCAATCTGCAACATGGCTGTAAGAGCGAATTTTCAAAAAGATCTTGTTTTGTGATTTTAGCTATTTTTACCGATTTTGACCCTTATAAAATCAAATTCGACCAACTCTTGTTCGAAGAAAACTTTTTCATCATCGGAATCTTGAAGAAAAAAATTTGTATCGTCGAAATAGTCCCACTTTCTGTCGTAAATCACTATTGAACTGAACGTCAGGTGAATTAACAGTGATTTTAACCCTTAATAGCAATTGTTGGACCTTGAAAATCCAAATTTGACCACTATACTCTATGAAAAACAACTGAAATGGTATTTGTCTGTCTTCTCACCCTTCCCTTCAGTGATTATTGTATAAAGTGTTCGATATTTTAACAGTTTCTAGCGATTTTTGACCCCACTAAAAACTAAAATTTGGGAGTTTTTGAAAATTGCTCATCTTCGAACTCATTCTTTTGTTTTGGCGAATTGGAATTTTTATAATTTACCCAGGATCAGATTGCCCGCCGATTCAGAATCGCACTGCTCCTTTAAGGTGGTTTTCAAGGTTCGTCTTGCGAAATCGCCGATTGCATATCTGAACGTTTATTTAGCCGGTCACCCATTTGCATGTTCATTTGAATGTTCCTATTTTTTTAATATTTATGTAGCTGTCAGACGAAACTCCAATGCTCACAACTCAAAAGCTAAATAAACGTTAATTTACGAAAACATAGTCGTTTCACTCCCGTCGTTGCTAAGTTGGCGCGAAAGGACAACCTTGAATGTACGACACCACTGGAGTCAAACGCCACACAGCTCGATGGGAGCGAACCACCTCGGAGTCAAACGCCGGCCGCCCTGTTAGTGTAGGTTTACACCATCCGTTTCCACCCTTCCCTTGCGTTGGTTAGCGGTCATTGGCCAACACCTCATCCTTTATGGGCCTGTTGGGATTAGCGGTTTTTGTTCCTTTCACGTTATCCCTCCGTTTTGTCGGAAGGAGGTCACCGCATCAGGTGCCAGGTGGAACAGGATACGGGAACGTCAGAAAAACGGAAGGAGCAGGGACAGCAGGCAATCGCCAATGGTGTGTTGCCTCCTGGGGGTTGCACTTCTCCGTTTCACGTTCCATCAACAGTCAGTTCAGTTTCATTTTCTATCAGATTCAGTTTCTTTTATTTTTCCATATTTTTTCACGCCCACCGTGGACGTAGATAAGTTCATTTCCCTCATCCATGGGGAGCCCAGCCAATGGGAAAAACAGTCATCTGAATATGCAGATAGTACTGAAGAATTATTTATCCTCGTAGTTTCGAATGCCATTGAACCTGGCGTCAAAATTGTGTGCTTCATCTCGTTGTTTGTGATAAGTGTGCACCCAATATCTTCTTTTTGGGGAGAAAGCACATCCTCACTTTCCTAGTCTCAATGCTTCGCTCACCTCACGAGCCTCCTCCTTCACGCTTCGCTCGTATTCACGTGGAAAATCCTCTCCATGATTCAGACGAAGTGGTCGGTAGAGCAGACTGGGCGGTACTAAACAGGCAGCCCACCGGATGACAAAAAGGACAGTTCAAACAATCTATCACTTCCTTCCGTTTCTTGAAGAAAACGGAAACGTAACGGAACGGAGTGGAGCTGAGGGCTGGTGTAAACATGTGGTTCGTTCCAGCCACGCCAAGTTCATGAACTCGGGTTCGGATGAGTTCACCGACCAAGTTCGACTCAATTGAACGGAGTTGAAGTGGGTCCTGAGTTCATGAAACCGACGGCTGGAACCCCCAAAAGTGAAGAGACATCGAAAGGGACACACCAAAGAATAGAATACCGCCTAATGCTGCACAAATATCTGTCAGGTGGTGTCGGAAAAAATTAAGCAGGTTATGATTTCAGGATGGTTACATCGAGGTTACCTGAAGGTGAACTCACTTCTCGTTGGGTTCAGTTGAGTTCATGAACTCCAAGCGGTTGGAACGCGTCATTTCGACCATCTGGCCTGCACGTGGTTTCTGTGCCGAACAGCATGAACTTGGCACGGCTGGAACGAACCTCTAGACTTGCCCATCACTAGGCTGTACCTTCGGCGGCTGCTCGAACTAACCTCTAGACTTGCCCACCACTAGGCTGTACCTTCGGCCGTGGCTGGAACGAACCTCTAGACTTGCCCACTACTAGGCTGTACCTTCGGCCACGGCTGGAACGAACCTCTAGACTTGCCCACCACTAGGCTGTACCTTCGGCCACGGCTGGAACGAACCTCTAGACTTGGCACCACTAGGCTGTACCTTCGGCGGCCGCTGGAACGATCCTCTAGACTTCCCCACCACTAGACTTTACCTTCGGCCGTGGCTGGAACAAACCTCTAGACTTACCCACCACTAGGCTGTACCTTCGGCCGCGGCTGGAACGAAACTCTAGACTTGCCCACCACTAGACTGTACCTTCGGTCGTGGCTGGAACGAACCTCTAGACTTGTCCACCACTTGACTGTACCTTTGGCCCTGGCTGGAACAAACCTCTAGACTTACCCACCACTAGGCTGTACCTTCGGCCGCGGCTGGAACGAACCTCTAGACTTGCCCACCACTAGGCTGTACCTTCGGTGGTGGCTGGAACGAACCTCTAGACTTGCCCACCACTAGGCTGTACCTTCGGCCATCCCTCATCCAAGCTACCCGTTTCCCTCTTCTGTTCGGATTCCATTCGAAACCCCCGCGTTTATCGCTAAAGGCATTGGATCCGCAACTCCCCCCGCCTCCTCTCCTTCCCCTCATCAATCGTCGGATATTGATGACTCCACATCCCCCGACTGACTCAAAGAAAGGATTCCTTCTAATTTTTTTCCCTCTCCCTCCACCGGAATGCATAAATGGCCGTATTAAACGTAACCTCCCTCGTTCGGATACTGCAAGATAAAGCAAGTGCGGAAAAAGCTATACACCCCCCCACTCCCACCACATCCCATCGACCAATACCAACCTTTTCTTCTATTGACGCCAAAATCCCTCGCGCAGTTTCCTCTCACACTTTTCAATTCACTTTTCAAAAACCAAGAACAACAACGCATTTACCCTGAATGAAAAGCACTAACTATTTTTTCTGGCTTTGTGATTTACACCCCCCCCCCCCGCCCCACCTCTGATTCCTGCTACCTTTTCCCCTCTCTTTGTTAAGGGTTTTTTCTCTCTCTTTTTTTTACGAATAACCAATTCGCGCAAAGACAAACAAATCGAAGGGAACCGGGCGGCGCGGTCGGCCCTCCCCCGACCGAAGGGGCCTCTCCGCGGTAAACAATAATTTCCTACGCAAAGGTTTGGATTTTCGTTGTTTGAGAATTCGTCGTGAGGCTGCCCCCGAACCTCTGTGGTTATTGGTGGGGGGGGGGGGTCAAATATTAAATAAAATGCATCGCGAGGGCCGGGGAAAAGTTCCAGTCGTGCAGCATTGTGAGCGAATTTTCGTGCTGTTTCGACCGGTTGCTAGCGTTTTCTGACACACCCAGAACTCGAATTGGATCCTATTTTGTATTTTGTGAAGAAGCCCTTCTTCTCGAGAAAATACCATGTCCGCCGTCAGTGTCCGACTTTGCCGTACCTTAGCACTTTTCTTAGTTACCATGAACCAAAATTGACGGAATTCGGGTTATAGGTTCCGTTCGGGGTCTAGTTGGTCCTCGAAGCTCGGCGTTACTGTAAGTCATCTCTAAGGGGTTCAAAATAGGGGTTGAAATGTTCAGAACGCCGTAGCTCGAAATCGTTCAATAGAGTATGGTTTTTTTACGTTTTTAAATTGATCTCAAACTAGAGAATTTTTAGAGACCACTCGGAGCAGTGTACGACCAGCCGTTCGTTTGCATCGAAAAGCTCCGTCAACATGATCGTGAATCAAACGGTATAAATCCTGCCCAGATATCATCACTATGGAGCACCTGATTCTAATCAAGGATGGCTGTATGAAGTCGAGTCGGTTATTCTGTGATAGTTCATTTGAAAAACGATGGATCTATTGGATTTTGTTCGAGGCACTCTTGAAACATGAAAAAACGTTGAAGTACTATTGATGGGTAAATTATAAACACAATGGTAAATTATTACTCAACGGTTCATCTACCAAGAAGGGGCTGGATTTTGTTGATAGGTACTTTTGCAACTTGAACAACCGTTGATGTATTATTGATGGATAAATTATTACTCAACGTTTTATTATTTGCCTTATGCTTCATGAGTAACTGCAAATAATTAATGATTGAATTATTGAATCCCGCGCATTTGTAGGAAACTTTAGTTCCGGAGCCGGCTCCAGTACTCGATTTAGGGCTTTCCTGGGGGGAGCTCGAGGGTATTGGCCACAGAATGCAGTGATCTACGCAGAAGGGGCATCTATACAGGTGAATAATAAAACTTTGTGTAATAATTTGCAGCGGTTTTTTTTCTAAATTATCTATGATTATTGATAGCGCCATATCATTATCTTGATTCATCTGTTGACACTTTTTCTAATGTTATTAAACAAACTGATTGTGATTTCAGACAATTTCCCAGGTTTTTGACTCATACAAAATGAATTCTGGGAGCTGAACCTTCGTTGCAACCTCAGTTTCTTCACTCTTTGGTCAAAATCGACTTCATATTTTTGGTCTTCTGGCCCTAAAAAACATAGTAAAAGACGCTGCAAAAGCTCATTTTACTAAAACACCAATAAACCCCAGTTGATTACCTACCAAATCTTCTTATAAATTCACCAAAAGATGCACCAAGATTTTCTTCGGAAGAAGTTGGTTTTTGGGGTTTAAAAAAAACGGGAAAAATCTTTAAAAATGTCTTATCGTTACCAAGGTAGAAAGTTCGCTCATGTCGTCATGCTGAGTCTCTGGATTCAGCTGTGGATACTGAAGGTCCTGTGAGATCTGAATGTACCGAACGATCTGAATGAAGATCTCGAATGGCGGGAGCTTCATCGTGAACAGAAATAGATGTGCGAGGAAAAAATAATAATCAGTGCCTCGTTGGAACAAAAGTGTTCCACTGTGTTCCAACGTTCACAAGTGCGTTGATGATTGGTGGGGGGGGGGGGGGGGATGGATAAAGCGCTCGTGTTAAATATACAGGGAAAAACCTTGGGGGTTGTTCCCTGTTTTTCCACATTCAAAGAAGCCCTCGCGAGCGCTTCATAAAGTGTTTTGAGATTCGCGGGGTCGGAAAAAGGGGCCGGGAGAGGACAAGCGACGTGAAGTGGTCGGTTTGAACCCCCCTCCCCCCACCCTATCCCTTCAC
This sequence comes from Leptopterna dolabrata, assembly GCA_954871275.1. Lineage (NCBI taxonomy): Eukaryota > Metazoa > Arthropoda > Insecta > Hemiptera > Miridae > Leptopterna > Leptopterna dolabrata. Next base: position 36,431,281 of record OX940985.1, read on the forward strand.
GCCACCGTCAGCAATGAGCGACCCGCGCAAGGCGCAATACGGTTAATTAATGACCAGTTCGACATTGAGTGGGAAATAAAGAGACAAAAAGAGATTGTGGGGCGGTAAAATGGGGAGAAAACATGAACTACTGGAATGAGGTTTTTGTTTTTTTCTTAAATAGTGTTGGGGAAGTTGGGGCAAAATAGACAAAGGTGCATAGGAGAGCTGCTGGTAATGACTGCTGACTGCGCGTTTGGTTGGGGTGGGGGTGTGGGGTGGGGGAGGCTTTACACGCTCATTCTTGAGTGAGTGTGTGGGGGGGGGGGGGGGTGCGGCGATGCGAGGTTTACACCCCCCCCCCCCCCCCCCCCCCCCGCATGTCGCCACTCAACACGGTTGAATAGAGTGAGAGAGGTATTGCTCCGAGTGAGAAAGAACGATGAGGAGGGGGAACTTTTTTTCTTTTTTATTTCTTTCTAAAGTTGTGGTGGTGTGGGGGGTGGTGGGGGGGTGGTGGGGGGGTTGAGGGTTTCGTAACCCCCCCCCCCCTCTCACGTCACTGCGCTCGTTTCGCTCGATAGTTTTCCTGGTGCTTCATATTTTTTTTCCCGCTCTCTCTTTCTCTTTCTCTTCTTGTCGGTGGTCTTTCCAAGTGGTGAAGTCTCTTTTACTTCCCCTTCACCTTCACGAGTCACCTAAAACCGAGACGCGTCGTATAACAGACGTTAGGAACTCGGTATAACAGACAGGAGGAGGCGTCTTGGTGCTGGTGTGTGTGTGTGTGTGTGTGTGCGCGCGGTATTTGGGGGGGTGTCTTGGGGGTTGAGGGTTAAATATAGAAATACGTCCTCCCCCCCCCATGCACCACAATAGCCCAACACTGACAATACCGCTCTCCGCCTTATGACGTCACTAAGTAGCTGCTAATCTTCCCGCTCCAACTTTTCACCAACCTTTTCTCTCCCTTTTTTTTTCTCTAATGTGTCAATGCGTACTTTTTTTCTCTCTTTCTCTCTCATCCGCCCTTTTCGAGACTTCACTCCCCCGTTCGCCATCGCCCCTCCACTCGCAGTCTTCTTTCCACATGTGTGGTGCTCCGTTTATAACGCCCCCCACATCGCTCCCTTCCACCCATCAACTGGTTCCATTAGCGTTTACAGGCGAGCGACGTCTTTGTTTTTAAGCCACTTTTTCGTTACAAGTCGAACCTGCAGCCACTTTCCGCCTCGCGCATTGTAACGCGCTTCACGCACTGATGCGCTCTCATCTCGCGACAGCTCGAGCCCGACGCTCTTAAACATTCTCTTACGTTAAAAGTAAAATTACCCAAGTCGCTACTGCAGTAAGAATTGGTGAATCAAATTCAAATTTTATTTTTTGAATTTTGAAGTGTTTTGGATTCTACATACCTTGAAACGTAAACCTTCAAATTAGAGAGGGGTGGGTTGATTTTCCTCTTTTTTTTTCCTCTTCTTTTTTTTAATTCTCGATTCCGAAGGTTCATTATTGAAAATAATAAACCAAAAACGATGTATTTACTACACATTTTGGAATCACTGAGACAACTCACCTAATTTTATTATTTTTCTTTATAATAATTATGAACACTTCAAAATCAGAAAATAATATTATTATTATTTTTATTATAATTATATGTTATAAAGAAAAATTATAAAGAAAAGGAATAAAATTAGGTGAGTTGTCGCAGTGATTCCAAAATGTGTAGTAAATACATTGTTTTTGGTTTATTATTTTCAATAATGAACCTTCGGAATCTAGAATGAAAAAAAAAAATAAAAAATCAACCCCCCCCCCCTAATTTGAAGGTTTACGTTTCAAGGTATGTAGAATCCAAAAATGCAATAAAAAAATTTCTGTGTGTCCGCCGTATGCCGTACTTCGGCACTTTTCTTAGTTTACCATAAACCAAAATTGATGAAATTTTGTTTGTAGGTCCCATTTGGGGTCTAGTTGGTCCTCGAAGCTCGGTGTTAGTGTCAGTTCACTAAGGGGTGAAAAATAGGGGTTGAAATTTTCAGAACGCCGTAGCTCGAAAACATCCAATATAAGGGTATTTTTTAAACGTTTTTAAATTGTTATTGAACTAAAGAATTTTTTGAGACGATTCGGAGCATTGTACGACCAGCCGTTCGTTTCCACTCACAGAGCACTCGTTAGGGCTGCCTGTTCAGAAATGGACAGGTGGCCCCGGAAGCCGCCGTGGTTGGTGGGTCCGGGCCGGTCGGGGCGCTGCAGCTCTAACCCGCTACACTGGTGGGCTTCTTGTTACCCCTGGACGCTTTCCCCGTTTCCTTTGTCAGGCGCTGCCCTTCCATATACAGTATAATATTCTCTTAGTTTAAGTTTTTTTTCCAAAATTGACAGTTGCTGTGCACTTATGTGAAGGCAAATGAAATACATTTTTCTTCTTCTTCTTCTTCTTCTTCTTCTTCCGCCGAAATCAGCACGATCGTGAATCATACGGTATAAATCCGGCCCAGATATCATCGCTAGGGAGTTGAATACTTCATTTCGGTCTAAAAAATTGATTCTTTCGCGTACAGGATCCACTTGGGTCCTAGTTGCAGCCCGATCGGGTTATACCCAGGGGCGTTATGGGTGAAAAATGGGTGTAAAAATGAGTTTTTGGTGTTTGAGTAAATGAGCTTGTGAGGCTCTCGTGTTCCATGTATTTTAGGGCGAGGAGACCGAATATGAAGTCGATTTTGACCTGAGAGTGGAAAATTGAGGTTGTAACGAAGGTTGTAACAAAAACATTTTGAGGAGGGGGTGTTATAAAATTTTTTTGCTGAGCGAATACATAGGTGTGTTACTCACAGAATAATAAACCAAAATAGGAGCCTAATTCATGTTTTTGGGGGCCAAAATTGGCGTAAACCATCAAAAATAGCTGTTTCAATTATTGCACATGAATGAAACAATAACTGAACAGCCAGCATTAATTTCTGTAGGTATGTCCGGTAGAATAATAAACCCATGTGACAAGGGCTTTGCAGCGTTTTTACAAAAAAAGCGGTTCAAATTTGAGTTTTTGTAGGTCAGAAATCGTCACAATAGCTGTGTCATCAACTTGAAAAATTCGATCATATGGTCATGCTGGTCGTATGGTACAACATGATTTTTGTTCACTTCAAAAGAGCGACCCATCTGCTACACGCTGATCGCTACATCAAAGAACCGCAGACACCAACTGGCATTGCGAACTCCAAAAAAATGAAATTATTGATAATAATTCAGTAAGATAAGTTTCTCCTTGACGGATGGGTTTTCGGTAATTAAAAGTCATCAGTTACTCGATGTCCCGCTGAATAACGGGAGGGCTTCAAACGCGTCGGGAGGCGGAATTTTGGCGCGTGTTGTACAATATTAATAAGTTTTGGTGATTGATCATTTTTGGTGATTCACCTTTAATGTTCTACGGGGCATTTACTGTATCGGTAATTTATATCGATAAGCTCAGAGAGATCTCGTTTTACGTTTCCCCTCGCCAGTAACGAATATCGCATTTATCTAATAAGTTTCATTGACGGGAGGCAGTTTTCCCCTTTGAGTCTGATGGTCGTGAAATAATTGTATTGGGATATTATCGACTTCTGTCATGGAATTGCTTTGGGGTTGGTTTCGGTGCAGCACAGACGCCCTCAAACGAGGAGAAATTTGGCATCCAGATCCAAGTGAAGGATTCAGCGAATGTTGCTGGTTTTGATTTATTGTTTCCAATAATGAAACTTAGGAATCACGAAAAAATAAATAAAACATGAAAAAATAAATAAATAAATAAAAATTTAAAAAAAATTTAAACCGCATGAACCAGCATGAAAAAATAAATAAAAAAAAACTTTAAAAAAAAATTTAGAAATATAATCAATTCCCCCCCCCCCCCCCCCCCCCCGCGCAAAAATATCCCCTTCTGCGTAGATCACGGATTTCTGTGCTGGTGTAAATTAAATTCTAATTTCTAAAGCTTGCGATAAAAAACACCTATTTTCAGCAAAACAGGGAAACAATAAATTTTTCTAGGTAGGGAACTTGGTTGGAAGAGGATGTGGTTGTTCTCAATGCAAAATGTTGACAGTTATCATCAGATTTTGATTTTTTTGTTTGTATGACTTGGTCCTAGTATTGGTTTAGGGGGAGGGGATTTCTTGGACCCAATATTGGGTGGGTGGGTGGGGGGGGGGGGTTCTATGGGCCATAATATATTGCCACCGATTGAGGCCCCATATAGAGGTTATTGTAACTTGCGTAAACGTTATGCCTCATGAGTAGGGCTAGGATTTTGCATGTTTTGCATATTTTTTTCAGAAGCCCCAAACATTCATAGAAGTTCGTTTTGATCGTTTTCAGATCATTTGCAACCAAAAAAATCAAAATTTATTTGGCATGTTTAGCATGTTTTGGTTTTTTCCAAATTTTTGCATGTTTTGTGCATGTTTCGTGTATTCTTAGCAATTTTATAGAAAAATTGACCAAAAATGGATTTTTTTAGCTAATTTTTAGGTACAAACCAAACTTTTTTTAAAATAACTAACTAAAACGAGTGGTAGTTTGTTTTCTATAGCATTTTTCAAACTAAAATGGGGTGATTGGCCTCACTCAAGATTCAAAGGCAAAAGAATGCAGGAAACCAGGCTATCTGGAAAGGCCCGATTCTTTTGCGGGGATTAAAATGGATGGGTTCGTAAGACGTAATCCTCTTACAACCCATCCCTTTGCTTGAGAGATTTTTAAAGAAAAGCAATATTGATGATTGCAAATTTATTTATTCACGCATGATATAAAATTTTCAATTTTTTATTTTAAATTAATTTATTTATTATTACTTAGTTTGATATACATTTCATAAACTTTTTTCATGGTTTTTCAAATATTCTTAACATTTTACGTACTCATTCGTTAAAACGGGGTTCCACAAGCATTCATAGCCTAAAATTAATTTTTCTTTGAATTATTTTTAAAAAAAGATGCTTTTGCATGTTTTGGCATTTTTCGCCTCAAATTTTTGCATGTTGATCCGAGCCCTACTCATGAGTAACAACAGTCAATTATTGTATTATTTTATTGAATCCCGCGCATTTTTATGAAACTGAAATTCCCGGGCCGGCCTCCAATACTCGATTTAGGGCTTTCCGGTGGTTTGGGGGGGGGGGGGGGGACGACGGTAGGTATCGACCACAGAAAACAGTGATCTACGCAGACGGGGCATCTACTACAGGTAAATGAAAAACCGTTGTGTAATTATTTGCAGCGTTTTTTCTGAATGTTAGATCGTTATTTTTAATAATGATCGTTTGGAATCGACCATAAAAAAAGGAAAATATCCCCCCCTCCTCAAAATTTCATGGTTTACGTTTCAAGGGACGTGGAATGCGAATATCAAATAATACAGTTTCCGTCCGTCCGCTGTATACCGTCCGCCGCTTTTTCCTTAGTTCCCATGAACCAAAATTCACGAAATTTGGTGGGTCCCGTTTGGGGTCTAGTTGGTCCTCGAAGCTCGGCCTTACTGTCGCTCAACTCTAAGGGTTGAAAAATATGGGTTGAAATATCCCGAGTATCCCTATCTCGGAAAATTGTATTTTGAGGTGTGGGTTTTTTCGCATTTTTAATTAGTTTGATTTTTTTCTGATTTTTTGAGACCATACGGAGTATTCTGCGATGTGGCCGTAAAATTTGAATTTGCCCTAAAGAGCAGCGTGTTTGCAGGCATCAACCTGAATTGAGAGCGCACATCACTTGCCTACCCGTGTGGCCCCTGGCCCAGTGGTGGACGAGTTGGAATCCCCTGCTGAAGGCCGTAGGTTCGAATCTCAGCCGGGACCAACAAATATTTTTCGCTCCTCATCAACAGTTTACTATACTTTCTTCAGAACTATACTTGTATTTTTTTGCCATTTTACGTACTGTTTTTTATGAAACTGTAATTCCCGGACCGGCTCCAATCTACGGCTTTCCTGGGGGGAGCACGAGGGTGGGTATTGACCTGAGAAAATAGGGCATCTATGCAGATAAATAATAAACCGTTGTGTAATAATTTGCATCGTTTTGGTTTATTATTCTGTGAATAATACATCTATGTATTCGGTCAGCAAAAAATTTTTATAACACCCCCTCAAAATTTTTTCTTTTCCGTTTCAAGGTGCCTAGATTCAAAAAATGCAATGTCCGTCCGCCGTATCAAGTGTACCGGCTTCATTTTCGGTCTAAAAAAATCGTTCTTTCGCACACATGCTCCATTTGGGCCCTAGTTGTGTCCCGAAACTTTTCAGCCCGATCGGAATATATCCAGGGGTGTTATGAGTGAAAATGTGTGTAAAAATAGGTACTTTTTGCGTTTTAGCAACATGTTGGTAACATGAGCTTTTGAGGTATCGGTTTCCATGTGTTTTTGGACGAGAAGACCGAATATGAAGTCGATTTTGACCAAAGAGGGGAAAATTGAGTTCTACCAAATGTTCAGCTCCCAAAATTGATTTTTTATGGGTGAAAAACCTGGGAAATCGTCTGAAATCACCATCTGTTTGTATAATAACCCTGGAAAAAGTGTCAACACGTGGATCAAGACGATTAAATGGCACTACCAATGATCAAAGATAGTTAAAAAAAAAACAAAAAAAAACGTAGTACCTAATTTGTGTTTTAGGGGCCAAAATTAATGGAAACCATCAGAAATACCTATTTCGATTATTACGGATGAAAGAAGCAATAAATGAACAGCCAACATTTCTGTAGGTATGTCCAATGGAATAATAAACCCAAGTGACAAGGACTTTGCAGCGTTTTTTGGTTGGAACCGACGCTGATGTCCTCTCATCCGAACGTTATACGATAACCCTTCAAGAGCTGGAGCCACAATCGAAAGGGCAGATGAAGTGGAAGCCCTAAGCCACCGGACATAATGAACCTAATTCCCTTGGAAATGACCGAAGATCCCAACCGAATGGGGTCCCGAATGGAGAGACCCCCCCCCCCCCCCACCTCACTTACACAGTCACAATCGTCATACTAACTTGTTAACAGTCCAACAACCAATGCAATGTACCCCCCCCCCCCCCTCCAGCCACTGCCCATGCCGGGGGGGTTCGACTATTATAGTATTGCAATCAGCACTAATTCTCAATTACTCCTAAAGCCGCCAATTTCCTTGCCAAAGCGATTGTCGCAGATCGATTCTACACGCAGCAATTCGGATCAGCGGGTGAGACGAGCATCCGCATTTCCACAATAATTAATTTATTTTAATAAGGCGGGCGGCGGTTTGCGCTCGCCTTGAAATTGCGGTCTTGGCGAGCTCCGAAGGCAAATGTATGTTAATGCATTCTAACCGACATTTGTAGAATGCAGAATTCGCGTCAATGGGCGTTTATTATGGAAAAGTCGACTGTAATAAATTATTTCAGCTAAGTCCCCGGCTCAATAAGCTGTAGCAAACATTGTCTAGCTGTAATTCATAAAATGAATTTTTTCTAGGCATAACCATTGGTTGGGGGGGGGGGGGGTATTTAAAGTATGTGAGGATTTTGATTTTTTGTTTGTTCTTGTTTCAATTCTATAATTTCATCTTTCGTGTACTTGTTGTTTCAGGTAAGACGTGTTCAATCCCGAGTGGTGTGACCTGTAATCGTGAGTGTTCACATTAATGTACCCGTTTAAGACCCAATCGCTCATCAACATGAATGGGGTGTGCGCACGGGTCAGATGAGCGGTTTATTTTATTTTTTAATGACCCCAGATTCCACATTCTGAGAATTGTGACACCAACCGCACTGTCCTACGATAACTAGTTATTTGTCTGATTTTTTTTCAGTTTCCAGAAATTTTGACGTAAGTAATTGCATCCCTCCTGCCTGGTGGGACCCCCCCCCCCCCACCTCCAACTGTGACTTCAGAACTTCCGGAAACTGAAAAAATCACAGAAAAAGAACTAGTTATCGTAGGACAGTGCGGTTGATGTCAGAATTCAGAATGGAAGAATCTACTTTCATTAGGAAAAAAATAAATAAAAACAAATACACTGCCAAGGTGATGGCACAGGAGCTTCCTCGTCACAATCAGAGTGACCCATTATAAAATAGAACAGACTCGGAAGCAAAATAACATAACATTACATTACATTACATTACATTACATTACATTACATTACATAACATTACATAACGTTAAATATACATATTACATAACATTACATTACATAACATAACATTACATGAAATATACATATTATACATAACATGACTTCCATAATACATTACGTCCATTATACATAACTAGCCTGACCGCTCGCTTCGCTCGCTATCCGACATTCGCTGTACGCAGTATCGTGGAACCAACAAACGACGGAAAAATCCCATACCCTACCGGGTATTTGTGCCCAATTTTATCAAAATCCGTCAAGCCATTCAGGAGTTGACCATGGTCGACCATATTTCCGCTATGGTCAGGGAATTAAAAATGCGCCTACGTTCAACTTGGTAGGCTACCGGATATTGGTGCCAAATTTGGTCGATATCCGTTGAGCAATTCGGGATTCGACCATGGAGGGGCACATGGATGCGCTAAGGTCGACCGCGGGGGTAGTCCGAAGGGTCGATCGTAGATAGAATTTCACGTAGATTACGAATACGCGATAAAAAATAGGGGTTACCATTTCAATTAACGAAGTTGACCATGGTCGACCATAGTTCCGCTATGGTCAGGGAATTAAAAATGCGACGTTGCACAACTTGAGAGCCTACTGGATACTCGTGCCAAATTTGGTCGATATCCGTCAAGCCATTCAGGAGTTGACCATGGTAGACCATAGTTCCGCTATGGTCAGGGAATTAAAAATGCGACGTTGCACAACTTGGGAGCCTACTGGATATTCGTGCCAAATTTGGTCGATATCCGTTGAGCAATTCGGGATTCGACCATGGAGGGGCCCATGGATGCGCTATGGTCGACCGCGGGGGTAGTCCGAAGGGTCGATCGTAGATAGAATTTCACGTAGATTACGAATACGCGATAAAAAATAGGGGTTACCATTTCAATTAACGAAGTTGACCATGGTCGACCATAGTTCCGCTATGGTCAGGGAATTGAAAATGCGACGTTGCACAACTTGGGAGCCTACTGGATATTCGCGCCAAATTTGGTCGATATCCGTTGAGCAATTCGGGATTCGACCATGGAGGGGCCCATGGATGCGCTATGGTCGACCGCGGGGGTAGTCCGAAGGGTCGATCGTAGATAGAATTTCACGTAGATTACGAATACGCGGTAAAAAAATAGGGGTTACCATTTCAATTAACGAAGTTGACCATGGTCGACCATAGTTCCGCTATGGTCAGGGAATTGAAAATGCGACGTTGCACAACTTGGGAGCCTACTGGATATTCGTGCCAAATTTGGTCGATATCCGTCGAGCCGTTTGGCCGTGCATGGAAGGACAGACAGACAGACAGAGCGCATGCGCAGGGCGAACCGCTGGCTCTATCATGTTGAAATTTATATGCGACCTCAATGGGCCCTACCCGCTTAATCCCTGAGAATTACATTGAAATTGGGTGAAATCTTTGGTTACTACGGCTGTAACAAGGAAATTGAATCTATTTCACGCCAGCGCATGCGCAGAGCGCACCGAGGGTCCGATCATGCTGAAATTCATACTGGAACTCACTAGGCCTTGTCCAAACAACCCTTGAAAATTTGAGCGAAATTGAATCAAAATTGTGAAAGTTATGCGTGTTTGTTGAATTTAACGTTAGCGCATGCGCAGGGCGTACCGCTGGATCAATCATGTTGAAATTTGTATGGGACCTCAAGGGGCCTTATCCGCACCATCCCTCAAAATTTGAGCTGAATCAATTCAAAATCGTGGAAGTTATGGCTGTAACAAGGAAATGCGGACAGACTCACAGACTCACAGACCGACAGACACGGAACCAAATTTGTTCAGTAGGCTTTGAAACGCAAAATGCAAGTGGAAATTTTGATTTCTGAAGACAAAAATTTTTTGGCTCACGAAAGTGAACACAAGGCTTCCGCTGCTTCGCAGACTCGGAAGCAAAATAAACAGATAATAATAATTATTATTACGTGCGCATACCTCGTAAGCCAAATATATTTTATTGTTCATCTTTGTCTCAAATACTTCCACAGCCTCAAGTCGTAATTTACGTTTTTGCGAGATCAAAATCATTGTGTTATGGAAGATTCATATTCATGGTCCCTTATTATTATTTCCCCTTTGTGGAACAAGGTGGTGATCAAAAATTATGATTTGATACCACCAAGCTCATATCTGAAGGTGAATTACTGCGAAATGAATTTAAATACGGCAAAATGCAATCAGCCCCCGCGTCCCATTACTTTACTCGTTTTTTCGAATACGGGTGCCTCACTGTTTGTTTCTCATGTAATATTCATTTCATTAAAATTAATGAATAGAAGATATCTTGTTTGTGGGAGAGCATTTATACCATAGCGGGGCAACACGCCGTGGGGCACCCCCTGGTGAGTCTGGAACCCACTCAAATTTAGTGTAAGTAGTTGAATGAATGAATGAAAGAATTTATTTCCATAAAGAATACCTAGACACATTCCTATAAATATCTATAGCTATAGTAGCTATAGGTAGCTGTAGTTGTAGCTATAGGTATAGCTATAGTTGGAATGTTTCGTACGCCTTTCTAATACCCAACTCAGTATTGTACCTAAGAGAAACAACTACTTATCTCTATCAAGAATAACGTTTATTGACGTGGTTCAATTTATTACAAGTGCAGTTTGTTTTTATTGACGACAGCTGGACACTGTGTACGTATAGGCTTAGGACTCCACCAAGCCATCGTGGACGTCCCCAGCAGCCGAGGGGTTGACGGTCTTAGTCCCAAAAAAGTGAAAGGTGGTCAACTGGGATTGGTTGTGAAGATGAAAGGAGAAGGGAGCAAAGTGAAAGGGGGTCGATTCTGATTGGCCGTGGAAGTGGATGCCAGAAAGTCTGAATGATGTAATTCCTTCAAGTTTTTCTCCATTATTGGTTTAATTTCTGTAACAGTTCCTCTCTCCCCCGCCACCTTACCGCCCTACCTTCCTTTCACTTTTTGGCATTCACTTCCACGGCCAACCAGAATCGACCCCTTTCACTTTGCTCCCTTCCCCTTTCATCTTCACAACCAATCCCAATCGACCACCTTTCACTTTTTGGGACTATTTTAAGGTCACCTCTCTCCAATGGGCTCCTGACTGAGAAAGTTTATTAGTTCTGGGAGAAAACAAAGTGAATCAGCATGTAGTGGCCTTTATGAATATCACCACTGAAACCAAATCAGTTAACACCAAAAATACCTGCATATTACAAAACGTGGTTTTCCAAGGTGGCATACATGACAGGTACATGTCATACATGGCAACACAAAATTAATCATAGGAAAACATTGAAGAATGCCCATTTTACTTATACTGCCTAAAAACTTTGTCTGCGTTTTTCTCAAAACTAGATTTCCTTTTTCTACGGCTTTCTTGCTTTTGGCGGCAGTATAAGCTAATTTTATTTTTTACATCATTTAACATGATTTTTCCAAGAAAACTTACAATCTGTTACAATTCCAAGGTATTTTGCTTCGTCAATCCTATAATACCACCAGGCGTACACAATCTGAAGTATTATTACTTCACAATGCTTATTGTTTGCTGTTATGTTTTCTACTTCGTTTTTGTATACAGCTATGTACTCGTACAACATTTCTTGGAATTTAGGGTTAGACAACTACTTTTCATCTGTTGATCAATTTTTATTAAGTCCTTTTGTGCACCTTCATAGCACTTTCGCCAATCTTTATGGTAGTTTATCGAACAAATGCCGCCAGCAAAATTAGATCAAAAACAAGATTGGCGCAATTGCTGTACCTTGCGTTATTCCGAAATGATTTAACTCCGTCATTCTACTGTTTTCCCCATTTATTACCGCCGTTTGTTTCCTCTACATTAAGAGTGGTGAAAACCAGTCGTGTGCTGCTACTCTTATTCCTACAAGTTCCTATTTTTCAAGTAGCTGTTCTTTATGAATGCTATCAAAACACTTTGGAACTTGGGAAAGTTGCAAGTATTTTCCGCTCATTGTCTGTAGCCTTATATATATGGTAGGTGTGAATTCAAAAAGCGCTTCTTCTATTCCTTCAGTTTGTTGGGAGCCATTTTATCCAAGAATGAAACTATTGTATTTTTTACCGAGTTTTCAAATATTTTTGATGTTACCCGGATCCGTTTCCGCTCCCGATTTACGTAGCGCCGTGATTTTAGCTATTTTAAATGCATTGTCAAACACCCCCGATTTTAAACTCAAATTGAAAATAGGTATATGTCCTAAAGGTTTTACCAAGTACAAAAGATGTTTTTTTTATCAAGTCTGCCGAAATACCGTCGTATCCGGATGCTGAATTGATTTTCAAAACTTTTTCTGTTATGATTAATTGGATAGCCCTTGGGACCCTCATTATGTTCGTTCTGTCACATAGTTACGGGCATTCGAGCGATATTTCATACAGAATAGAGGAATGAACAAACAGAGGATGTGGTATGCAGAAAATTCAAAGTGCTAAGGGTCGGCTATACAGCAAATATTGAACTTCTGAGAGTTTGAAATTTTATTGTAAAACAACAAAATGCGATGCAATTAGTGTAAAAATGTTGCAATTATTGTAAAAAATTCAAGCAGAGGCCTCATGTTCTGGCAGTCAGTGCTGACAGATTGAATTCACGACCTTCATACATAAAGCACACCGTATTTTGATTTTTCAAATAATTGCATACCTACTCTTTGTATGGTAGCTACGTCGACAGTTCGCGAACACGGCTGTGTTTGTATATAAAGAATGGAATTTTCACCCTTCACAATTCATCCTAATAGTTGTAACTTATTTATTGCTAAAAATATAATTTAAATATCGAAACTACGTGTCTTGTGACGAGGAAATTATAATAGGTTTTAACTTAATTGAATATATAGCAGATCACTAATAATAAACAGCATTTTCCCTGTGTCTAATCTGTTCTTGTCTGTTCGTGGAAAACGTCTCTCAGCTCTGCATTTGAAATTTTCACGTGCTATTCAAATATACGTCAATCTCTCCTTACGTTCTAAATTGTTATTAAATATTCATGAGGGTCAGAATATTCAAGAGGGCAATTACATCAGATGTGATGCCACTCAATTAAATATTTCATAGTATTTTATTTTCCAGCGTGTTCTCGTTTTCAATAATATATTTCTTACATCATTTACCCGTTCATCAACCTCTCGCGTATTTACTTTGGGGGGCGCTAAGTTATTTAGGTCGCTCCTGAAGGTGCGGCGTCGCTCATGCATTTTTGAACTATCATATTTTGTGCTGGAATTCTTGATGATGAGACAGAGAATTGTTCGAAGAGATGGGGGGGAGGGGGGGGGGGTATGATAAATTAATTATTACGGATATCCATTTCGAAGCGGGGGGAGTGCGGCGAAACTGTACAAAAGGGTTGTCAAGCGTTGTGGTAGAAACTGCAACAATATCCCTTGAACCCCGTAGAGAAAACCGTGTTTAGGATTTAAAACTTGTTTTCACTTTACATGTTTGATACTGCATACTATAGCGTAGTTTAGGGAAATTTTGCCAGGGCCTGAAAGTAGCTACCTCCAGGGAGCGCGTTACCTCCCCTACGTTACCGTACTAGCGGCGGAGGGGAAGACCAGTTATAAATTCCCAACTAAACTTTGAACCCTCGGAAAACTCTGATAATGGGTCTCAAAATAATAGCACTTTGCCAGTAGCGAATTTTAAGAACTCCATTCTCTCGGTCGTGTTTTGTTGGAACAACATCAATGAACTATGAATTAGAGAGGTCGCTTAAAACTGGGGCCGAGTAGATGAAACGGAGGCCGAAAAATTGAAATCCATTAATTCATATGGGCTCGATCTATAATAACAAACGCGTACGGGTAAAGGCTTTAGGTAGCGTACAAACGGCCGGATTTTTGTTTATTTTACTTTAAAATCGTGCAAAGACCGGTTTCATTTGTGGTACCTGTATGTACCTGTATAACAGTTAAACGCGAACTCTGGTTAGGGTAGAAGTCACGAAATAAATTACACCTACTGTAACATCGAAATGAATTTTAACTTTGTACCTGCGCCCATACCTATAGGTACCGATTTGTGACCTCATAATAGCCATGTTCATAGTTAACCATTTTCGCTATTTCCTGATGCGAGAAAATTATTCACGCTGAATAGCCATATGAGCCAATTTTTAAATTATGTGACAACTACCTATCGATTTGTGACGATGTATGGTTCCAAAAGCTCGAATTTGACTCACTTTTTCGAGAATGTTCATAATCAAATGGGCAATTTTCGTGGGTAGGAATTTTTTATTCTTGATCTCAGAATCGGATTTAGCGCCCTTAGAACCCTCTACTACCAGTTTTCATCTCAAACCTGAAAGTATAGCTTGGGAAACAAACGGATAGAAAAAGCAAAATGACGTTGGCGCGTTGCACAGAAAAGATTCGTCAACATGATCGTGAATGATACGGTATGAATCAGGCCCAGATATCATTGCTAGGAATCACCTGATTATAATCGCGGATGGCTATGAAATGGAGTTTATTGTTCTATGATATTATAATAATAATGAATAATCGATTTTTTGAATCCACCGCCTATTTATGAAACTATTATTGCCCGGCCGGGTCCAGTACTCGATTTAAGGCTTCCCTGGTGTGAGCAAGAGGTTAAGTATTGACCACAGAAAACAGTGTTCTACGCAGGAGGGGTACCTATACAAGCGAAATGAACCTTTGTGTAACAATTTGCAGCGTTTTTCAACAAATTTACAAAATGACGTGTTTTTGGGCTCAACGTTCGGTGATTGAATTGAGTAAAAAGCTCAATATCAGAGTCTGAGCGGTTTTGGAGATAGTTGTAAGGAGAACTGTCACTGTGCCCCTATGATTCACGGTTATTCAACTTTAAACATGCGGGTTCAGTTAATTAAACATAATAATTTAGAGGCCGGCAGACATAGGTCTTGTCAGTCTTCTATTAGCGGGCTCATGACCGGCCGTCGTTCCAAATAACGTGTTATTCCTAGGTGTTCCTTATGGTAGGTTGGTACATAACAAAGGCACCAATGTTGTGAATTTGATACCTTCGTGGTGATTTCAGTAGGTTCCCTTTGGGAATAGGGCTGGAATGGGCACCAATGGAGTGGGTCTGGTTCGTAGTGGGCCAGGAGAAAAAAATTCGTCTTTAATTTGATACAACTCGTGTTGCATTTAATAGAACTTTCCTTCGCTTTGTAACAGGGTCATTTTGCTGCAGAAATCAATTAGAAATCCTGGAAAATCCGCCTGATTCATATAAAAATCAACAAACGTTTCATAAAATGGCTGTTCAAGTCAAAAAATGTCTGTTTTGAGCATCTACGGCTGTAATCTGTAAAATTTATCTAATGTGAGTCACATTTAAGTTTTTGGATAAAGTATCGCGAAAAATGGGTGAAAATGGCCAAAAATCGCCAGTATTGCTATTGAACTATTCCGACAAACTAAAATAAACAGGTAAATGATGTAGGATGGGTTTTTGAAAATTCGCTCGTATAGCCCATGCTGCACGGCTGGCCCTTTTTTCTCCCCGTCGCTCGTGAATGGAAATCATCCGTTAGCGCTTGCGCAGATGTCGTGCCTATAACCGGAGCGACGGCTCAGGTCTACGAGTTGTGGAGCTCCTTACCAACTGCCACGCTATTGGATGTTCGTTTAGTACCGTGTAAATCAATCATTTAATAAACAAATTGATATTGGGAGCCGATTGAAAAGGCAGTTCGGATCGTTGTGAACTATTGTCACTTGATTCACAATGAAGTGAGCCCATGTTGTGTCGTGTAGATGATATCATAGATATTTAGATATTATCTTTCATTATTTTTAAGATGTTATCTTAAACATGCATGTGATGTAATCTGCCGTGAAGAGGAAGAACGCCATATCTCTTGAAAATTAAACTTTTCAGGAGAGCACTTCAATGTTTTCGTCAGTTACTCTCGGAAACTTCTCTTCAGTTTGTCATAAAAACGAAATTTCTTCACACCACAGTAGATCGATGTTTATTGATTACTAGCTGTGTACCCGCGCTTCGCAACGGTAGAACAGACACCCTCTTTAGGACAGGCCCCACTCATAACAGTTTTATGATATATATTATACTATTTGAACCGACGCGTGTTGCTGCGATTTAAATAAATGGAGCCAACGGTCATGTATTTTAATATGCCTGTATCCCCCCCTCCTCAACTGATCAGAAACCTTCCCCAATGCCAACCCTAACTGCCTTTAACCCCCCCCCCCCCGTATCCTATGAACCCTCCCTACCTGGTTAGAAACATTCCTCAATGTTCACACAACAAATTCCCAAAGTTGCACTCCAATTGGTCAAGTAGTTTTGAAATTTCTGTAGACCCCCCCCCCCCCCCCTCTCATAACCTGTACCCCCCTCCCACTAACATCCTGATTGAAGTACCACTTGAATGTACTCGTCGAGCTGAATCCAGAATCTAATTACAATCGGATTTACGTCCAACCGTTCAAAGTTATTATAAGCATAAACGTCCTCATAGAAGTGATTATAACACGTTTTTTAGTAGTATTTCATTCATAGCGTTTCAACGGATGGACAGATTCAAATGCGGATTTTTCATAAACCTTCCCAGATAAATTCTGCGTCAAATGGTACCAGCCGCAACTTTCTACAATCGGATTTACGTCCAACCGTTCAAAGTTATTATAAGCATAAACGTCCTCATAGAAGTGATTATAACACGTTTTTTAGTAGTATTTCATTCATAGCGTTTCAACGGATGGACAGATTCAAATGCGGATTTTTCATAAACCTTCCCAGATAAATTCTGCGTCAAATGGTACCAGCCGCAACTTTCTACGTTCAGCCGTTCTCAATTGATGCCGAGACAAACAAACAGACAAACAAACAAACAGACACTGTTTTATTATATGTATAGATAGATATCGATAACAAGTTATAGCCGACATAATCTACTCGTATATTTGTAATCGATTCTGCTTGTATGGCGTTTTAGCTAGGTTTTGACGGAGTGTTCTGCTCTGGAGTCTGCCTCAAGGCGATTTCCTTTGAAATATTCATAAAAATAAGAAGGTAAATTCAGTCAAGAACGACTTCTAAATACCGCAATTGAATGTCACATTATTGTTATATCTACCTAATCGGTGTATTTTTTATGCGGTTAGAGGATTTGTAATAAAGAAGAGGAAAGGAGAAATAGGTACCTATTTGCTTTTATTGATTTAAAAAATATATATTTCTTATCCGAATTTTCGTTTTGTTCAATTTTATATTTTAAATTGTTTACCGAAAATCCGCAATAATGCTGTTATATGCACCTACCATTGAAATTCGCAACTAACCCTAAAATATGCATTTAGCTTGCAACAAAATTTAGCATGCAACAAAATAAAACATGCGTTTTCGGAACCAGTTTCCTGTGCAACGGTTAGATACTTTTGGATCTTTAAAATATTTTTTTCCCTCAATGTTCATTTCAAATATTTAATTTCTTTTTAAATAACATTCCTTCAGGAAAACAAATTACTACTAAACATTGTTGTTTCCCGATTGTTTCAGTGTTATCCCGTTAAGCAGGAATCCGTAAGGCGAAATGACATCTTATCGAAAGAACAAATAAACTTATGAAATGAAGAACGTTCTCAAGAATCTTGAATACCTAACAGTAAATTAAATAAGAAAACCAGATATAGGAAAAATGACTGCACTGTGTGCTGTAAGCTGTTTCTGCTTCAGAATTCAGATTTTACATCTCACAGTAAAATAGCGAGAAGAACACCTCATATGGACTAACCTGTTATAATAATAATCAAAGGACGAACGCCTCGCTATTCTGAAGATAAATTACTCGACCTAATAATGAAGCCAGTGGTGTTTCTTGTGGTGTTTCTCAACAGAATCTAGGATTAGAATAAATAACATAAGATGTTTATGGTGCCGTACTTGAATCTTTCGCCTTTGACTTGAATGAGGTGATGCGTTTTTCCTTGTAACACCACAATTTACCAGTTTTCGGGTGAAAATTTCGACGTTTTCCAATATTGACTGTTCAATATATTACTTAACCAATTGATAGAGTTTGTCAAAATTAGGGGGACCGCTTTTTAGAAAACCATTTTCGCACATTTTTGAGATGAGCCGTTCTTGCTTTTGACGGCGGTAATGACGTGAAAATCTCATTGTGTCACTAATTTCTGACGTGTTGTCCTATCAGTAGGAATTTGAATCATTCGTACATCAGGACAAGCGTCTTCTAGAAATCCTGCGTGCCGTTAACGACGTACATTAAGATGGGCGTGTGTTTTCCAAATTGTCAATTTATCCGTTCACGTTGGGCTTTTACCGCGGGTTGATAGGGTGACCCCGTTCTCAGACGCTCTGACACCGGCAATTACAGCCGAACCAATTGTGCCCATGACGCAATAAGTTGCCATAATTGAAATTATGTCATTCAATTAAAATGGAGGCTGCTTCGAACGGCTGTGACCCCTCCACATGGAGCCCAGGAATTTTTTCAGCTGGAATCAAACGCTATATCTCCATCATTTGACGTTCTTTGATGACCGCCGC